>OZ010582.1:86378422-86420922 GCA_963932145.1 Acanthosepion lycidas | reverse complement strand
GAAAGAAAGAAAGAAAAAAGAAAGAAAGGAATGGAAAGAAAGGAAGGAAGGACTGAAAAGAAAGGAAGAAAAGAGGAAGGACGGAATGAAAAGAAATAAAGGAAATTATGGAAAGAAAGAAAGAAAGAAAGAAAGAAAGAAAGAAAAGAGTAATGGAAATAAAAACGAAGAAAGGAAGTAACAGAAAGAAAGAAAGGAAGTAATAGAAATAAATGAATTAAAAGAAAGAAAGAAAGAATGAAAGAAAGAAAGAAAGAAAGAAAGAAAGAAAGGAAGAAAGAAAGAAAGAAAGAATGGAACGTAAAGAAAGGAAGGAAGGACAGAAAAGAAAGGAAAAAAGAAGGAAGGACGGAAGAAAAAGAAATAAAGGAAGTAATGGAAAGAAAAGCTGAAGAAAGAAAGGAAGTAATAGAGAGAAAAGAATGAAAAGAAAGAAAGAAAGAAAGAAAGAAAAAAGAAAGAAAGAAATGGAAAGAAAGGAAGGAATGACTGAAAAGAAAGGAAGAAAGGAGGAAGGAAGGAATGAAAAGAAATAAAGGACATTATGGAAAGAAAGAAAGAAAGAAAGAAAGAAAGAAAGAAAGAAAGAAAGAAAGAAAGAAAGAATGGGAAAGTAATTAAGGGAATGAAGGGAAGACGGAAAACCTGATTGGTAATTTTAAGGAACAGAAGTAAAAAGAAAAATAAACAAGATCTTATATAAAATTACTAAAAGGAATGGGTTGCTAACATAAAATAAAGTAAATAATTAGGAAGAAAGGACAAAGAAGGAAATGAAGACAATGTTCAGGAAAATAAAAGAACTAGAAAGAAAGGGAAAATAAAATAATGTTAAGAAATATGAATGAAAAATGGAAACGAGGAATGACTGGACCAGGCAAAATTATTTGATGATTTCATGTATCAATCGAGGTGAATGCAAATGCTCTAGTGTTTGCTGAAGAGATTTGGTATTCAGAATTAGTACATGGCGCAGGCGCATTGAGCGTAAACGACACAGCGAGCTTAACAACAATGGCAGTCAATATTAAAAAAAAAAAAATTAAAAAAAAAAAAATCAGCAGTACAATTGTTTTTACTCATCACTGTCATTTCTCTCCGACTTCATTATTATTTTACTTGATTTTATTTCGTATTAAATATAATCTCCATAAATCCATAATTTTCTCTTCCATTTGCAGACATAAAAACTATAATTCAACTGATACATTACAATTTTGTCGATGTATGTTTGCCGTTTTACATTTCAGAAGGGCCAGGTTGGAGTAAGGCTTAAAGAGAGCGAATTTTGACTGAATTTCTCACAATTAATCTAGTAATAAGATTTCAATGTATTTAGAGAAGAGATGGGTGCCGTCCAACAAAACGGCTTAACCAAAATATCAAGTAGGAAAACTATATTGAATGCGTAGATACATTAGCTGTTACTCAACGACATCTATATATAGCGTCTTTTTTTTTAGACAGTACTTTAGCATAGTTCTCATCATGGATGATATAGATATTATTGTAGATGATGTATCGAAAAAGCACCCACTGGTCATCATCAGTTACCCATATGATATGGCATATCTGCTGATGATTGTTGTAAGATATATATCGCCATAATCAACAGGTATCTCATGTCAGACAAACAATGAACACATGATGATGACCAGACGGTATTTGGTCGAAACGTTGTGCCTACAATAATATCTGTATCAAGCAAGATGAGATATATAGTTCGAAATAATACAAGAATATTAACAATTGCTCAACTCAGAAACGAAATTTTCAAAAATTTAATTTCTTGAGTAGTTAAACTTTTCGACGGGCATTTTTTTAAAACCAGTTACGTTCAGTATCTCTCTATATTTCTCAGAGAAAGTTATTGTACTCTTTGGGTACTGTCACTGGATCTTAAGGAGATATGGCACAGTGGATAAAATATTGTGAGTTCAATACCTTGTTAAGGCAATGGAGAACTTGGAGAAGGGATTTAACAGGAGATAAGCGATAACTGACTTCTATTAGACATGGAACGTAGAATTAGAACGGTCTACCCCAGTGAGCGAAATAAAGGGTTCAGTTCGACATTGCAACCACTCGAAAAATGCCGGAGCCTAAAACGGCCGAAACGTTGTGATAAATATGACAACACAAATGAAGACAATAATCGGAATAATGTAAATAGCGTACCACTGATCTTGTACCATTTAAAAGACCCCAATCATACGACAGCAGATGTCTTTTTTGTTATGAATAACATCGGGATTTTGCATTGCAACTAACGTAGCTCAGCCACTAGCAGGCAAGGGTTTACAAGGTGTGGAGGAATTTGGAACAAAAGCATTAGAAAATATAAAGTCTAAAGAGGAACGAGCAAACAGGAGAACGGTAGATAATGATTGACATTGCGTTTAATTTTTTTTCAAATGAATATAGATTGGAAATCGTGGAGCCGGGAGGTAGTTCCACAAGCAAACAGTGCGAACATCTGATTAGACCAAGTGTTAGTCGATGAGATCACGCCTCCAGTCAAGTAATGCGCTTAAATTCATACCACAGCGAATTGCTCATTCGAACAATAACCATGAAAGCATTTATCAAAAAGGCACATAGGTAACTTTACAGCGGTGGGTAAGTGACTAAAGCCGAGCCACCAGATCGGGGCCAGTGATATTGCTGATTCTTCTTTGGATCATATCAAGGAGCTCCAAGAAAATAGCAGGGGCTCCGGACAATATATGGCGGCAATAATCTAAGTTGGGACCAATGGTAGACTTATAGATATGCAAGATCGATTTATGTGAGAAAAAATATGTCTCGCTTGACACAGTGTACTGACGTTCAAAATAGCCGATCTAGCGATGGATTCAATCTAGTCTTTTCATCTTATGTCAGCTGAGAACGTTAGCCAGAGAAGGCACAATAAGTCATTGTTTTTGGAGGATAGCATCAGCCATGCTTATGGAAGACAGGGAGAGATCTCTCAAATGATTAATGGAGAGAAGTTTAATTTTTGAGTTGTTAAAATTGACAAGGTGTCATTTGTCCCAGTTAACAAAGATCCTCTGGACGTTTGTACATCAGCGGCCATTTTGACCATGTTTGACTGATCAGCCTTAGTATCGAGACAGAAGTAAATAGTAGTGTCGTTAGAATAGCTGCCAAGTTGAGAGCGGATGTCATCGGCATGGTCGTTAATGAAGATAAAAAAGCGTAAGACCAAGGATGGAGCTATGGGGGATACCCTCGGATTTATCTATAAATATGTTAGTGCATGTAATGAAGATTTCTCCCAATAAAAACACTTTCATTTTAAAGGCGTCCAAAACAAAAATGCTTTCTTTTAAATCTCGGCGCGAACACTTTTTTGCTTTCCAGCGTGTATGGCTGATTCTAACCTCCAGGAAAGTGATGACTCATTGTTCCTTCTCGGACTAATGTTTTCTTCTGACAGAAAATGAAAAGATTACATTTAAAATAAAAGAAAGTTGTATCACTGTGTTGTGCTATATAATTGCTCTTCCCAGAATCTTACACATTTGTAAGTGTAACATTTGTCCATAATTGAATATTACTGTCACATATGGCCTGGTTTTTCTATGTATTTAGAGATTCTTGGCAACTCAGGTAAATCATTTTACAACTGAAATGACTACATGTAACCATAAGACGTACGATAATTTTTTTTTTGTTTTTGTTTTTTCTACTAGCTTATGGAATTCTTGTCTGGCAAAACGAAACAGAAACACAAAACGAAACGAAAACAAAAAAACAAAAAACAAAAAAGAAACGAAAACGAACAAAGAAAGAAAACAAAAAGAGAAACGAAAACAAAAAAGAAACGAAAGCAAAAAGAGAAACGAAAACACAAACAAAACTAAAGCACTCCCCAACACACACACACACACACACAAATTTTTATTTCTTTCATTTCTATTGATTTTCAAGTTCTCATTTCAAAATCTTTACAAATAAGAGTGTGTCAGAAATAGTTTAGAAAAAAAAAACTGCTGGCGCGATTTGCACGCGTATATTTAAGTACCTTGACGTGTTGGAGAGCCTTCTTTGCTCTCATGACCCGGAGAGCTATGCTGGCGGGAGATTATATCCTGGCAAGTTCAACCTAACCAGACAGGTCAATGTGTAGTAGCCAAACAAAATCGTAGTCATATCGAGGAGCAATCATCAATGACAAAAAGAATAGCCAGAGGCTGGTAGCAGTTCAACAGATGCATATATAAGCATGCAGTAACAAACGAGACATTGACTTGATATGTAATGATCGATAGAGAATAATAAATGACAAAGTTATCTACAATGAGGAAATATAACAAAAGAATGCTTTTGGATAGCTGAATCAAGTAAGTTTGCTCTCACTGTAAGAGGAATTAAATCGATCCTGGAAAAAGTCTCCTACAAAAGGGCAGATCTACTGCTATCTACCAACTAAATACTATTCATTCGAAAGAGAAGATTTGCGGAGGCATTCCTGAAGTATTAAACTTACAAAGATATCTTCTGTTTTGTGTGTGTGTGTGTAGTGCGCGTGTATATATATATATATATATATATATATATATATATATATGAATTTCATAAAAATGAAACTCAATTGTACCCCTTTTGAATTTTTCAATGCTAAAGCGTTTGTTAAAAAATTCTGTGTTTTAATATTTTATATTATTAGGAACTACTTGGATTACTTACCCACGGATATATATATATATATATATATATATATATATATATATATATATATATATATATATGTATGTGTGTGTGTGTGTGTGTGTGTGTGCGCGCGCGCGCATACAGGGTAATTGAAAAGTAACTCCCTATTTTATTTATGAAGTGGCCCGTCATGTAAAAATATAATTAGTCTCAGGAGTTCTTCATACATAAAATGGAGAGTTATTTTTCAATCACTATATATATATATATATATATATATATATATATATATATATATATATATATATATATATATATATATATATATATATAAACAGCGAGGTTCTTCCTTTAGAAGACCTGGGGTGACTTGATGTAGAGGGTTACGTTTGAAGGCCATTTTTGTGTAGAAGAGTTGAAGATAACGGTTAACCCTAGTCTTCAAGACTAAGGTTAACCGTTATCTTCAACTCTTGTACACATGTAACCGAGAGAGCATTGTAATGGTCCGCGATAAGAAGCTCTTGGAATGTGGGTGGTTTGCAACTATGTTTGTAGCATGCCCTGTTCTTGCTGTGGTGGTTTTCCTCGATGGGACCAGTAACGTAGTTCACCTGAGCACTTTCCGTGGAAGTAGCGGCAGAGCAGCGAGAGGCTTACCACATCCTACCGTGGGGGAAAGTTTGAAGGGTGAAGAATTGTTCGTCAACCATAGGGGGTCGAAGAGCTTTTGAACTCTATCAAGGCTGGACCTCACCCCAAAATATGACAAAAGTACTCATTTTCTGGCTTTATTTGTCTCTTATAAAGGCAGAGGATTGTAGCAGGGAGTCATGTACTTGTGTGGTACAGGGAGCCGGCCATTTTACCTGCACCCTTAGCAATGTCTCGAATTAACGAATTCCACTTGAGGTCGTGTGTGAGTTTGAGGCCCAACAGTGCACAGTGTTTCCCCCAGAGGATCTCTGTTCATCCAGATTGTTGATTGTTCTGGTTCAGATCGATGATGATTAAATGGATCCAGCCTGGTTTTCGCGGCATTGAATGTAACCAACTGTTTTTTACACCATTCAGTAGTTTTTTCAAGAACAAAATATATTTCAGTCGCCAATCTCTGATCATCGAGAGTTTTAGAGGTGCGCCCGTATATAATCGTATCATCGGTATAGATGTTTACAAATAATCTGAGTATTTTCTTAGGCAGATTAATGATGTAGATCAAAAAGAGTGTTGGTCTGTGGAGTGACCCCTGGGAGACGCCTGTGTAGACCTCTAGTGCTCCGTTGGACTGACCATTTATAACTACCCTCATGTACCTACTTGTTAGGAAGGATTTTATGATCGTGAAGGCCATTCCAGTGATTCTATAAGTGGATAGCTTGTGAAGTAATCCTTTGTGCCACACCTTGTCGAAGGCCTTTCCGATATCTTGTGCTATGGTCCTTGAGCTGTGTTTGTTGCCAAACGCTTCACTGATTGTGTCACTGATAGTATTCACGACGTCGTATTGGATCGGGCCGACCTAAACGCATACTGCTCATCGCTGAAGGATTTGTTCTTTTCTAGGGGCTCGACAACATTCTTATTGATTCTGGACCCAAAAAGCTTGCTGATAATACTGAGGAGACCGATGGATCTATAGTGTTCTTGAAAATGGGGCACACGCATGATACTTTTCACAGGTTTGGGAAGGATTTCTTCTTTAAGCAGCGGTTAAATAATTTTGCTAGGTTTAGAAATTATTCCAAGTTGATATTCTTAAGGACAGCCAACGGAATTTTGTCTGATCCAGTGGCTTTCTTAGGGTCAAGGCCTTTGATAAATCTAGAGACTTCACGTGCTATGGCCGTAATATTAATGAGATTGTGCTCAATGAGACGTAGAAACTTTGGGAGACGATGGTCTTGTTCATCATTTGAAGATAATCCTGACTCCAGGTTTAACGCACCGATTTCATCTATGCCCCAAAAGGAAACGGCATTATATGCTTCTAAGCTGCTGGGAGCAGATTTAGCCTCAGCTCTGCCAAAACACAGGCTACAAGAAATCACCCTTTTCGTTTGGGATGCTTATATATATATATATATATATATATACATATATATATATATATATATATATATATATATATATATATATATATATATATATATATGAGATAGAAAGAGAGAGACACCTGCCAGCATACAGCAGTGTATGTCCAACCTTGCTACAGAGATCAATGGGGAGGAAAACGTTTGTCCGTCACCTAAACTGAAAAAAAAACAGAACGTTTAAGTGGTTGCAACTCTCACATTAGATAGATAGACATGTTGCAACAAAGTATACATTCAACAATGGATGCCTGATGATAAACGATGTCGGCAACTAAAGCGGCTTGGACGAACGAAAAGTGAACACTCCAGTTTTTAACAGGAATTATGACAACTTGTATTTTCAAAAAAGGCTAATTGGGAACAAAATTGGAAAACTACATGACTAGTATCCGAATTCTCGATACAACATTACTCGTCGCGTGAGTGAATCAGTAATGTAAATTTTGGAAGACAAACAATAATACAAGAAAACTTTTAATGGTTTTTTCACGGAAAAAGACATTATCACAAAAGACCATGGCAATTAGGCCTATCGCTAGCAGTTATTGTAATTCGAGCACCCATCTTCTTTCTTTGTATAATACCGTTAAAAATGAAATAGCCAAGTTCTGAATGGGACGTCGCAAATTTAAATTGAAATAGCCAGAATCGGACATAGCAAATTCGAAATGCAATAGCCAAGTTCAAAATGAAAAAAATAAGCAAGTTTAAATTTGTCTCAAAGTTAGATTTTCTGGCACATTCATTGGTATGACAATCGGGGGGAAGAGCAGAAAGAATGAAAGAAAGAGATGGATAGACTGTATATAGTTTTAAAAAAGAAAGAATTCAAAATGAAATGATTTGGCGGACAAAAGGGCAAATCTCGAAAGTTCTAAGAAAAAGCAAGAAGGAAATACTTAATGCATACATCAAGAGTTTGACAAAATTCAGGTATAGTGAGAGATTTTAAGTGCTGAAAGTTACATCCAAAAAGACATTTTATGAATTTTCTTGATTTATTGATCAATCTAGAAGGTAAAACATTTCAATAGTTAAGTTTAGTTGAACATTATTATTTTATCATGAATTTTTTTAATTTTAAAGTATTTTTAGCAAACTAATTGCTCAGTCCTTAATTGAATTGAATTTGTTTAATCTATTTTGAACTTGTTAAGTCGCAAATCCAATGTGCTTATTCCATTTTGAATTTGATTATTTGATTTTGAATCTGTTTAGTCCCAATTTAAATTTGACTATTCCATTTTGAATTTGCTATGTCCCAATTTTAATTTGACTATTCCATTTTGAATTTGCTACGTCTCAATTTTAATTTGACTATTCCATTTTGAATTTGCTATGTCCCAATTTTAATTTGACTATTTCATTTTGAATTTGCTATGTCCCAATTTTAATTTGACTATTCCATTTTGAATTTGCTGTGTCCCATTTGGAAATTGACTATTCGATTTTGAATTTGGTTATTTCATTAGGATCTTGCTTAGTACCAAAATGAGTTTTATTAGTCGCAAATTAAACTTGAAATCTTATTGATTAACTTGTAATGACTTACAATCAGGAAGAAATAGGTGCATATTATCAAGAAATTTTTGATAGATGACTTGATCCTTGACATGAAGTTAAAATTGCCAGGGTCGGAGAAACATCTATTTGGGAATTTGTTCCTGAATGTAACAATGCTGACGTAGAAGGTGTCCGAATAGAACTTAATATTAATAATAGAATACAAGAGAAATGGGGATAATTTGTCCCCGTGTGTGAGATATGGCGGGATATTTTTATTTAATGAAGTCACTCCAAGCAACGGGAGAAGGCCTCAAGAGGTCACAGGGAGTAAAAAAAAACCTTTAGAAGGAACCGGAAACCCAAACCTAAACAGGAAACAATGTTCAAAATACTCGGGAATGATTGAGAACCTATTATCTTGGTAAGCTTGAACTGATGCAATTAATGAATGTGGTGCGTTGGAGTACTTGCCATGGATTACGCGATATTAATTATTTTGCTTTTTGTCAGAATAAATACGATGCAACACATGATACAAAAATGCACTATTACAATATTTGCCTACTAACAAAAGAGTGATAAACAGCTATGTAATATCATATCCTCATCTAAGGCAGTGAATGTTCTCAAGGATGAAGAGAAGAACGAGAGACAAAAAACGAGGTTTCAAAGAAAAATAACATGGACAGAGCTCAGAAAATAGACGGACACATTTTTTTCACAATTATGTGCATCCTCTATAAGAGCCAATAATCTTACAAGAAAATAATTTACAAATCACGATGCACAGTATATGGCGATATGTAGCGAAGATAATGGTTGACTCTTATATGCACCAACTCAGATTGAGCAATCGGAGAGCCGAGTTCAAATTCCGCTCGAATCCACTACATTCACTTACGTGCTAATACCCTTGGGAAAGGTATGAACCCTCCTCTTCTTCCGACAGCTATGGGTAAATTAGGACTGGCCGGATTCTATAGCTTTGGATGACAACTGATCTACCGCAGAAAGAAATGGCGACCTATTGCGGGAAACAATCTACCTCGTCAGTCATGTATCGAAAGATTAATGATCGCCTAAGCGTGTATGACGCATGGCAACTATCAGACTGGTTTTAGAGATCGCAGAAGCATCCTCTTGTGAATCGATTCCACAAAGAAGCCCTTCGTCGAAGAGGCTGCTCGAGTTAAACTATGTAATAGTAAGGTAATTAGGCTGGTTAGCTACCGTGGGCGTGGCGTGGCAGATCTTAGCCAGGAAGGTAAGAAATGTCCGGATTAAAGAATGTAGTTTTAACACTTTCTACCTATGACGTAGCGAGAAGCTTGCAACGTTCCGTCTGTTGGAAATTCGTAGTGTGTAAAATAAACAAGATTGTTAATTATTATGAAAATAAAGTGAGGATTTGTTCGTCTCAGCAGTACGCCATTTTTGGTCTGATCTGGGTCTAATAAAGTTACGACTTAGCAATAGGACTCGGGTACTTTAGAGCTTATAAGAAAATAGCAATTTTACCCGTATTGTTAGAGATAGATCCTATATGAGTTTCAATTTACTCTTTTACTTATAGTGTACACTTTCTTCACTTCGAGAGAGAAAGAGAGAGAAATCTTTCTTTCATATTCTCCACTATAATATTCTTATCGACCGATATCTCTCTTTCATTATTTCTAGCGAACTTGGACCTTTTCACCAGTGCCGACTGTATCGTGCCTAATTTGTAGATGGACTGAACCAATCCTCAAAAGCCCCTTTGTGAATAACTCATGTTGACCTTTCTTCTGAAACCTCGATCATGGCGCACATTAATAAGCGTATTTTGCCAAAATAATGCGCCAGGTCACACAACAATGGCTGATAAAGGCATGGTCGATATTTGAAAAGACAACGTTGTGTATTTGCGCATGCTCAGCTTTGTCCACACTTCGCATCACAGTTTCCTGAATTAGTTGTCGAGAAATGAAAAAGATGGTGGTAGGAAATTGTCATAGAAAAGCTGAACGTAAAAAGCATGACAGGTTGCGAGTGTTTTGATATTACCGAATATGGATGGATATTTTTTTGTGAAAGGACACATGAGTCTATGCGACTAGAAATAATGTATTAATTATTTCTAACCTTTTATTTCGGTTTCATTGTAGTCACTGTTAGCTTTACATGATCTTTCCCACACGTTTTTTCTAAATTCTTTTTAATTATTTCACTTTAAGCAAGACAGTAAAGCCACTAAGGCACAAGGGGTTACTGAGTTTGAAGGAATACGTAAAAGAAAATCATTATTAAAAAACAAGAGGAATAGAAGAAGAGTAATTAAAAACACAATACATAAGGATTAGCATTATTTACATTACTCGGGATATTGTCCTCATCTTTGTCGCCATATTTATTACAACTTTTTGATCGTTGTACGCTCCGGCCTTCTTCAGGTGGTTGGAATGTCGACATAAAACCTTTATTTCGCTTACTGGGGTAGACTGTTCTAGTTCCATGTGCCATATAAATGTATGTCAGTTATCAGTTATTTTCTGTTAATTCTCTTCTGAAAGTTCTCCACTGCCTTAACCGGGTATGAAATTTGTGATAATGATCCTCACACACATACATATATACATATATACCTACACAAATTCAAATTTCAATAAAAATTATTTATTGGATAGAAATCAACGCTGCTATCTTATGCGACAATTTTGAAATCGCTATATTTTCGTATAGTAGATTTTGTGCACTTTTGGGAGAATCGGATCCCAAGAGTCTTCTTAGCTTAGTAAATGTTTTCAGGAAATATCAGCTTCTAATTGGTCAATAAACAGACAAGTGCGCGTTGCAATCCACCCACGCACAATTTATTTTTCAAGGGCGTGACTAAGTCAAGTTTGCCGCCAAAGCGCTGTGATCCTATCACGTGATTATATCATCTATAAAAACAAACACGAGTTTGCCTCTTTCTTCTCTATTCTTGCTGCAAAATTTAGTTCTAGAGAATTATCGTCTTGACCTTGCGGTCAGACGTTAAAGAACATTACCAACATACACGTACCTACGAACATTCACCAAAATACGAACGTTTGCACACTCACACAAACACAATGTTAACTATATATGTGCTTTTAAATGTTTTTTTCAATACATATATTTGTTCATATATATATATATATATATATATATATATATATATATATATATATATATATATATATATATATATATATCGGTCTTGTTTGTTTTTCTTCCATACCTTCAGTTGGACTTAATCCAAGTTCAACATACCATTGTAGCTGGACCTTCTAGCAGGAAAAATAACAACACGTGTTTCCTTTACATCGTCATCCACTGGTCCTCTACATAAAGGTGACGCCGACGTGATTTTACGAAGGAAAGCCTATAGTCAACTTAATGGTCCACTACAAATTCGCACTCTTTAGGTCTGTCCTGTCTAACTGACGCCTTTATCCACTGTGCCATGTGTCCTTGAGGACATCTGTGTATGAATCTCTGCGTATTATAAACATAATGTCTTCAGCAACCATTTTAACTAGTGCTCATATTGCAATTTTTTGCTGTTATCATTCCATGTTTTCCCAGAGCTCATATTGCAATTTTTGTTGTTATCATCCTTATTACTGGTTCCCATATTGTATTCATTTCTATGCTTGGTCGGCTCAGGAGATTTTTGTGGCCTAGCATATGTGCTGATTCCTTAAGTTTACGAATTTTCCAATGGTGTTCCCTGTCTATGATCTCAACCTGATCCCACAGAGAGCGGTGATCTCCTTTCTCTCTCCATATGTGTTCATCCACGCCTGATTTTTCCACTTCCCCTCGTGTTACAGCTTTCTGGTGTTCTTGAAGCCTTACCTGAGGGGGCGGCCTGTCTCTCCTTTATATTTCTTTCCGCAGCTGTACGGGAGAGAGTCCACACAGTCTTAAGTCATGTTCTTCTCTATGGAGGGGTCTTACTTGGGAGAGATATTTGTGAAGTGTCATCAAGCTTTTGAAGGTTGTCCTGATATTATATGGTCTGCAGATCCTTTGAAATTTCTCTGATAACCCTTTCTCCTTTTGTACCCGCCTATCCCAGTTTTTTTGGTGGGGCGGGGCGCTGTCATGTACTCAGGGTAGTTGTTACGTTGTAGAGTACTACTTATACTGACTAATTCTTTATTTAATGTCTCTAGGTTGCCACTTATGACTTTTGCTCGGCATTGTAAGCAGCAGATGATCTCTTTCTTTATGCTGGTGGGAGCTGAAATTGAGGTACTGTCCGGTGAATGTCGGTTTACGGTATACAGATGTTTTGAACCCATGCTCTGTTCGAGATATTAGAACATCCAGGAAGGGGAGTGTGTTGTTACTCTCTTTCTTCATCGTGAACTGTGTCAAAGGTCTTCTTGAGTTCACATGGTCCAGTAAATCCTGAACATCTTCCTGGTGGGGCCAGAGTATGAAGGTGTCATATACGTACCATAACCATATATTTGGCTTTAGAGATATCGTTTCTAATGCCATTTCCTCAAAATATTCCATGTATATATTCGCCATTGCCAGTGATAATGGCGAGCCCATTGCTAAGCACTCATCCTGTCGATATATCTGTGATCCTATTCCGAAGTTGTTTTTTTTTTTTTTTTTGTGTACAGAAAGTCATCATTTCCATAAGATTATCTATTGGGATACTGGTCCGTTTTTCTAGGGATGAGTCAGAGGCCAATCTGTCTCTGACTACTGCGAGTGCCTCCTCCGTGGGTACGTTATGGTTGGATAGGACGTGAGCATCTTTGATTATTTCCACGAGTGGGGGCAGGGTTTCGGACATATGAAGGAGGCTTTCCGATCAATGGGTCAATTATATTTACAAGGAAGCGACCCAAAGGGTGGCACACAGAAACTTGACAACTAACAATCGGCCTGAGTGGAATACCGTCTTTGTGAAACTTGGGGAGACACTATATATGAGGTAGCGTTGTGTAACGCTACGATAACTGCCTATACGTCTTAGGTGCGAAGTGATCCTTGTTCTTTTCAGAAGATAACTGTTAACTGACATCCATTAAACATGGCACGTGGAACTAGAACAGTCTGCCCTAGTGAGCGAAATAAAGGGTTCAGTTCCACATTCCAACAACCTGAAGAAGGTCGGAGCGTACAACGGCCGAAACATTGTAATAAATATAGCGACAAAGATGAGGACAATAGTGCGAATAATGTAAATAGTGTACATAATGCCTAATCTCAGAAATATAGAGAGATACTGAAGGATTGACATTACATTTAATTTTTTGAATAACAAAGTTGGCTGGAAAGCATGAAGCTGGAAGAGAGGTCCACAAGCAAGAAGTGCAAGAGAAGAAACTGTTAGAAAAGAAGTTTCGGTCAGCTATCTAGCACGACGCTTAAATACATAAAGTCTCATTACCATAGACTTTAATATTGATCTCGTTGTACTAATGAGTCATTGTATCTAATTTCTATGATCGATTGATTAGGTAAAGTAAATTCTAAACAATGATTAGATCGCTTCTTGTGCGAAATTATTTTGTGATTTGCTTGTATTTTAAACACTACTTTAATTATTTTGCTTTGTGTCCGAATAAATTCAAATTCAAATATACACGATTACAATGGAACGCATGTTAGAAAGACGTACTGCCACAATATTTGTCTACTAAGAAAAGAGTGCTGAACAGCTATGCTATAACATATTCTCATCTAAGGCACTAAATACTGAACAATATCACCATAGCTGAAATGAAGAATGCAGGCAACAAAAACGTGGTTCCACAGAAGCAAGCTGAGAATAACATGGACTGATTGCAGAAAATAGACAGAGATTTTTTTTCAATAATGTTTATTCTGTACAAGGTCAAAGGCATTCGAAGTAGTAATTTAGAGTAAGCTGTGCAGTATATGGAGTTATGCACGGAAAGATAACGTTTAGCAGTAGACTTAAACAGGTTAAGAGTGTAGTGATCAGGAAAACATCTTCTTGGGAATCAGTTCTACAAAGCAGCGGTTCGTGGGAAGAGGCTTCTCGGATGAACTTAGTGGAATGCTATGGTAATGAAGGTGTTTTTTCTACAATGACGACAGGTTTTAGCCGTGAAGGTAAGAACTGTTGGATCTAAGGAACTTACTTTGGACATTTTCCTTGGAAATAGCAACAGAGTAGCGTGAGACTTGCAACGATTCATCTGTGGGAAAGTAGCTGTAGAACGGAATATTAATTCATCACTCGCAGGGCCGCGGATACAATTTGGAACTATCTAGAGTAGGAAGTAAAGACTCGGCAGCTCTTGTGTATATAAACTTGTTAAATTAGAGGATAACAGGAGTCAGGTACTTATTGGAGTGGTGCAAGCGATCGACCATTTTCCCATCATCTTTAGAGATGGATCGTATGTATGAATTCTACTTGAGGTATGGATTGAGTTTAAATCCCAATAGGCGCTCAAAGTACGGTGCCTCCGTGAGAGAACGTCCTTTCATTGAGATAGTCGAAACTGCTGGGTCGGCAGAATCAGGCAATTGGCTGAAATTTCTTGGGCATATTATTAGAAAAGAGGGCTTGGAGAAATTGACACTCCCAAGACATACAGAAAAAGACACGTGAAGGCAGAAAACCAGCTTGTGTGAATGGATGTCAGAAAGTGGATGGTGATAGGGATGCTAAAAAACAAACGTTACTAAGAACTCCAAAGTAAAGGAAGTAGTAGAGAGTCATGATCCCATGTGTCACGAAGGAAAACAGCATATAGATTAATGAACGTGCATTTTTCAAAGTGTGTCTGTGCGGTTAGTAATTACTAACATACGCTTATATTAAAGAAAATAAAAGAATATGGAGCATAATATTCTTCCATATGATCGCTTTTAATGTACATTTGGGTGATTTTATAACGGTCATTTTTCTTAACCAATTCACCCCACGCTAGGCAAAAGCGATAACGCTACTAAGACACAAGGAGGTTACAGACAGTGAAAGAGAAGGAAAATATTTCAGAAGGAACCTAAATCCAATAATAGTATACATTTCATGATTTAGGAGGAGACATTAGAAGTATAGAGATAAAGCAGAATTTAACTGGAAACTCATGGCTAAAAATTAAACCATGCATATTTTTTTTCTGCCGTCGAAACGACGGAGACGGGATGTAAACCAAATACAAATTTTTGTCCTTAAAATTTTCGATTTGATTCATTCGTCCTTTACGTCTTATCAACCCTTTGAAGGATTATTTACATTATTCGGAATATTGTCTTCATCTTTGTTGCCATATTTATTACAACGTTTCGGTCGTTGTACGCTCCGGCCTTCTTCATGTGGTTGGAATGTCGAACTTAACCCTTTATTTCGCTCACTGCGGTAGACTGTTATAGTTCCACGTTATCTTCTGTTAATTTCCCTCTGAATGTTCTCACACTCTTTGGGTCCTTGTCACTGGAACTAACCAACGCCTTTATCCACTGTGTCATGTGTCCTTCAGGACATCTGTATATGAATTTATGAGTATTATAAAGCTAATGTCTTCAGCAACAATTTTTACCACTGCAATTTTTTGCTGTTATTATGACAAGATTTTACCAAAGCTCATATTGCAATTTTTTTTTATTATTATCGTTTTTCTCTGTCACTCCTTATTACTGGTCCCCATATTGTATTCATTTTTATGCTTGGTCGGCTCAGGAGATTTTTAGACAGATACCTTTGAAGGATATTTAAAGCCGGGATATATTTTGAAATTTTAAGATTTTTTTGAGAAAAGTATGGTACAAGTTTTAGTAATTAATCCATAGCAGGTAGGAAGGCCCGTAAAGGAATATAATGAACCAAAATGGGATTAGAACTCGGCATTTTCACAACCATTATTCATTACACCAACCACAAATCCAAGCTTATAGTACATGATATTCATAAGAGGTCACCTATCTAAACACTGACTAGTCTCGATGTTGCTTATCTTCGGTGATCATAGTGGCGTGTCAGCTTAATGTGACCTGTTTAAATATTATTTTAAAATAGTTTGGGGTTGCACTCCACCTCTGGCAAACGTAGGGGGTATTAAACATGTATTTATCTACTGAAATCAGAGAAATTCTAGGCCCAGAGCCTGTCGTCTGGCAGATTTTTTTTTAAACTTAATTCAGTTTTGGTTTTGATAATAAACTGATCACAACTTGTTATCGTAAACAGAATCTGGGTTATACGTAAATCTGGGTTCATTTATTTGCACATTTTCTTCACTGTTCAAATATAGATACAAGGTTATAGTCTTTTTTTTTTGTTTGTTTGTTTTCCACCAACTCCTAAATCCATTGATACAATTCCTCTCCCCTTTTTCCCCCATTTTGTCACGAACGGTATTAGTTGCCCACATTGGCTATAACTTAGAAAGATCGACAACATGTGTCAGACAACGAAAAAGAAAAAGCATCTCCACGTCACAAGATGGGGAAGAAAACGTGAAATGAAAGTTTCTACCAAACGAATGCAAAGGAAATATTATACCATCAGTTATTAATATACTCTTATTATTTATAAGTTATGCAATAAAGGCTAAATATTTTTACCATTTTCCCTAGAAAATAAAGATAGCGTAGCAGACTATTTGGTAACTGCGAAGTATAATGACTGATATTTCAGATTGGTTGATTGTTACGGTTGAACAATCTGCCGATTATTTAAAGGCAAAACACATTTTGAACTGTAATAAGGATTCCTTTTTCTGCGAGTGAATGTTGAAGTAGAAGTTCTTGTAATCACATCAAAAGAGAGAGAGAGAGCGATATGCAAATACAGAGAGAGAGCGAGCTTCAAGAACACAAAGACAGAGAGAGAGTGAGAGCGAGATGTAAGTACACAAAGAGAGATATGTAAGTATCTAAGTATCTAAGAGACAGAGCGAGATGTAAGTGCACAAAGAGAGAGAGCGAGAGAGATGTAAGCGAACAAAGAGAAAGAGAGATGTAAGCGAGCAAAGAGAGAGCGAGATGTAAGCGAATAAAGAGATGTAAGCGAACAAAGAGAGAGAGAGAGATGTAAGCGAACAAAAAGAGAGAGATGTAAGCGAACAAAGAGAGAGATGTAATCAAACAAATAGAGATAGCGAGATGTAAGAGAACAAAGAGAGAGAGAGAGAGAGCAAGATGTAAACGGAGAAAGGGAGATGAAAATGAACAGAGAGAGAGAGAGATGTAAGCGAATAAAGATGATATAAGCAAAGAGATATATAAGCACGCAAAGACATAGAGATATAAGAACGCAAAGAGAGTGATATGTTAGAAGTAAAAAAAGAGAGAGAGAGAAATATATTAACACGCAAAGAGAGAGAGAAGTGTAAGCAGTCAAAGAGAGAGAAATGTAAGCACGCAGAGATAGAGATAGAGAGAGATGTAAGCAGAGAGAGAGGGAGAGAAATGTAAGCGCATAAAGAGAGAGGGAGAAAGAGAAATGTGAGTACGCAAAGAGAGAGATATATAAGCACTCAAAGAGAGATATGTAAGCACGCGATGTAAGCAAGCAGAGAGAAGTTTATATAAGCACGCAAAGAGAGAGAGAGAGAAAAAAGTGTAAGGTAGAGAGGTGTAAGCACGCAGAGAGAGAGAGAGAGATAGAAAGAGAGCGAAGGTGATGTAAAAACGCAGAGAGAGAGAGAGTATGTAATCCCGCAAAGAGAGAGGGATGTAAGCACACCAAGAGAGAGAGAGAGAGAGAGGTGTAAGCACGCAAAAAGAGAGAGGTGTGTAAGCACGCAAAGATATATATATATATATATATATATATATATATATATATATATATATATATAATTTCAATAAAGGTGCAATTAATTTACAAATTCATGAATTATTCATACATAAAACAAATACAAAGGTTAATGATTTAAATGGCGAGAAATACATCTTCGCGAATAATTCAATAATATACAAAAACCCCGAATCTGTTTATGAATGAAAAGATCCCGTTTTATAAATTTCCGTTGCATTACGTCCTTTTATTTTACAAGCTTTCATCTGTTCTTACCTGAGGATGTCTGTAGGAACAGACGAAAGCTTGTAAAATAAATAAAAAAAACGCAGAGAGAGAGAGAGTATGCAAGCCCGCAAAGAGAGAGGGATGTAAGCACACCAAGAGAGAGAGAGAGAGAGAGAGAGAGAGAGCTGTAAGCACGCAAAAAGAGAGAGGTGTGTAAGCACGCAAAGATATATATATATATATATATATATATATATATATATATATATGTAAGCACGTAGAGAGAGAAATGTAAGCACGCAGATATAGATATGTAAGCAGAGAGAGAATTATGTAAACACGCCGAGAGAGATACTGTAAGCACGCAGTGTGAGAGCTGTAAGTACGTAGAAGGAGATGTAAGCACCCAGAAATAGATGTAAGCAGTCAGAAGGAGATGTAAGCACGCAAAGAGAGTGATTTAATCACGCAAAGAGAGAGCGATAATAAATTGAATGATTCGTTTTTACGGCTTATCAACACTTCATTTAAAGACAGAAAATGTTTAGTGTGCCAGTCTTACTTTTGGTGATAACGATTTAGTGTTACGCGTCATACTAATTAAAATATAGCTGGCTGGTGCATATGTGGTTTCTCATGTCACCGATTAACAGCTCGTTGCTATTTCCCATTACAACACCACCCTGTAATCCCCAAGTGGTAACCTATCTCGTTATCGAGTCGGCTCGACGTTTCATAACGGTGATCGTCCGGGAACCGGTGTTTCAGAGTGATACGGCCGCAATCCAGAGCGAGAGAAGTAAATAAATAAAGAGAGATTAAGCACACAAGAGAAATACAGAATGTAAGAAAACGCTCTCTCTCTCTCTCTCTCTCTCTCTCTCTCTCTCTCTCTCTCTCTCTCTCTTATATATATATATATATATATATATATATATATATATAATGAAAGAAATTGAAACAAAAAGAATTATAGTAAAAAATATATAAATGACGATATTTGGTCAGACTACAAAGGTAAGGAGCATGTTTGAATGATTGTATCAAATGAACGAGTCACGCGTTATGCCTCGGTTGTCAGTCAAAAATGCCAAAATTTTCTTTATGAGATATATTTCAATTTGTTTTCTCTCAGGGTCAAGGCTTTTCGCTCATATTTCGATTCAAAAAATAGTTGATGATGAAGAAAGAAGACTCCCTTCACTTCCTCAACACTGTAACCGCCCCGACTTTACTGGCAACGAAAATTCGGCAATAACAGAAATTAGAAAAAAAAAAAAATGCCGACCACCGCTGCCACCTCCACCTTTGTTTCTATTACTATGTTTACAACGAAAGCAGATTCAATAAATATAATGTATCTGCCGTATCCTTTCATGCTATAGGCAATCAAAGCTCTCCACAACCTCCTATCCCGTGCATCTCTTAGTAATATTATTCTTTTTACCCTCCCCCTTTTCTCAATTTTGTCATCCGTTCACATAGGCTTTTTAGTTAAGTGACCCCCTGCTCACTGTCTCTTTTGGCTCTGATGCGTCCTGTAAGTGTGAAATTCTGCAAAATCTCATTATTTGTCCATTCGTTACCTGATTTTCTTAAGATCGAGTGGATCAAGTCAAATATCCGACCAGAGACACCATAGCTATTGAGCTTGTAGAAAATAAACTATATTAAATGTATTCTTCTGTTGCAGTAAATAAAAAAAAACGAATGCAAAAACACCGCAAACTATCGTTACTTTACGAGAACTGAAAAGAAATATTGGAAATTGAATTTGGAATTTGGACACGACTTTCTTGCATTAGTCTCTGTTGTATCCTTAAAGAGGTTGCAAACAAAGGTGGTTCTCGATTGAAGAAACAGCAAAACGCGCGTAGATGAATCGTTTACAGTAAAAGAATACGCCACTGAAAAAACAGTGAATCGGATAGCAGCCTATTGATTACCAAAGCAAGGTCATTTACCTTACCCCACTGCGAGGCAGGATGAGACACAAGTCCGTTTTTTAATGCGGGGCAAAACCAAGCCCGTAGGCTCGGGCAAAAATTCCCCGTAGACCCCGTATACACATGGTCGTATAGCTGTCTACCACACCAGACGAGTCTCTACCCTTCGGCATACCCTCGTCTGAGTTCCTCTCTGCCCGAAGGCAGACAGTTCGACCAGCTTACCTGGAAAAGAATCACCAACTGATTCTCGAAGAAAGGATATTTACCAATCGCCAAACGCGGTCAGGTGTGGCACAAGGCCGAATATAACGTGGGGTTTCTGAGCCCGTAGTTTTGGACAAATATTCCCCATAGAAAACAATCTCGGGTAGCTGTCTACCACTCCAGACGAGACTCTGCCCTTCGGCAAGTTTACTGCTACCAGCAAGCAGAATTTTTTTCTCTCCTGTTGATGGCCATTTTGGCCGAAACTATTCGAGGAATATAAATGAAATAATAATAATAATAATAATAATAATAATAAAAACGAATGAATATTAATCTAAAACCCAGTGTGTCTGGAGATTTCAATTTTTTAATATTTTTTATTGCTAGAAAAAAAAAAAAAAAAAAATATATATATATATATATATATATATATATATATATATATATGTATGTTAATGCTTAAATGGTATATATCAATTGTTTATTTAAAAAAAAAAAACGAAATAAAACCTCCCTAAGCAAAATACAAAAAAAAAAAAGAGAGAACGGCCATGTATTAAAAAATATGTTTTGTCCAGACACTAGTAATTCGTCACAGTTGGCAACTGGCAAAAGAAAAGATGAAAATAGGGTGGGGGGAAATGCCGAAAATGATCACGACATCCTAGACGGAAGAACGCGCCAAGGCACACAAACTATACGGAAAATATTTAAGCCAATTACAAGTGAATAAAAAAGAAAAAAAAATACAAATATGTAAGCAGTAAATTGCTGATAGCCATTGAAGAGTGGAGGTACGCGGTTCAGGCTATTCTCCATTTCTCCCTCTCTCTCCATCTCTCTCTCTCTCTCTCCCTCTCACTCTCTCTCTCTACGTTATTTTTATAGATACAAATCTTTAGGTAAATGGTCTCTTTATAAGCCGTTTTAACAACATTTGCCGGCCTGAATGTCCGAGGAATTTCATAGAAAACCCGTGGCTTCCAACTATTTCATAATATATATATATATATATATATATATATATATATATATATATATATACGATTTTCTATAATTGTGTCAACACCTTGCACTAGTCGTCAGCGAATATTGAAAAAGGTTCTCTTAGCACTTTTTGTAGATATGTGATATCTGACTGTAAACTTTGGCTAACTATAATTTCTCATAAATTGACAGAAATATGCTTTTTGCATACACCCGGCATTAAATGATATTTTTGTACAAAAACTAAATAATCATATGGGGCATTTTAGAGAAAACACGCCATATGCCATTATTTACATAATTTCAGGTGACGCAGTAGCGACAATACAATGGTGATAATTAAATATCTTTCAGACATTAAAAACTGTAAAGCAACATAGATTGTGTTGAAGTTCCTTGAAGAGGATTGACAGCAGAGAAATAGAAGAATGTATTTAGTAATGGCAGCTCTATAAAACAGGAAGAATGCTAGATATAATTATTTCAACTTGGAAAAATTGAAAACACCCAAAATAAACGGGGAATATCACTGCCATGAATAACTATGACAAGACACACTGTCAATGAAGGCAATACAGAAGTTGAATGTGAATATAAAACACAAACGTCTAAATGAAATTAATGTCTCAAAACTGCGCAAAACACATTGCATTTTTTATACACTCGTAAAAAAAACCGCAAGCATTTTTGAAAACAGTCAAATACTCAGCAGCTAATATTTTGAAAAAGGATGTACTTTTTCAGTAATGAAATCGTTAGTTGTAATTTTCCAAGAAAAATCTGACATTTCCAACCCTATCAAAATGCTCCAAAGAGCTAAACAATTGAGATAAACAATGTGGATACAGACATCTATTCAGGAGGATGACGCACGTTTGTAGAATAAGCGATAATCAAACTTGGAATATTGATCTAAGGTTTTCAATGTAAAATATTGGTTTTATGTTGTTGATGGATAAATGTTGGGTATCAAATTTCAAAATATGTTGTTATAATTCATATCATTATATATATATATATATATATATATATATATATATATATATACACACACACACACACACACACACACATATATATATATATATATATATATATATATATATATATATATATATATTTATATTTATATATATCAATAAGGAACCTAAAGTAATCGCCCAAAAATTAGACCTAGACGACCAAATAAGTTGCATCAGTAAGGCGAAAGCCTTTATCACAATAAAACTAAACCTACATGCAGACTCATAAACCCACCCAAAAGCGAACTAGGTAAAATATGTAAAACGTTACTAGAAAGAATTAATTCTGAACTAAGGAAGAAGTTAGGAGTAAATCAATGGAAAAACTCAAAAACAACTAATGACTGGTTCCACAATATAAACAAGAAACATAATTGCCTGTTTATACAATTAGACATAAAATAATTTTACCCATCCATAACAGACTTCTTGCTAGATAAGGCCATCACGTTAGCCCAGGATCAAATAGAAATAAGCAAAAACGAAATCGATATCATTAAACACTCACGTAAATCACTACTATTCCATAATAATGACGCATGGATAAAGAAAGAAGGGATCTTTGACACTACATTGGGGACCTTTGATGGTGCATCCTACGAAATCATAAATATATATTTACTACACGAACTAAGTGAAATAATAGTTAAAAATGATAGAGGAGTCTACAGGGACGACTGACTCATAATCTTAACAAACTACAACAAACAAAAAGCAGACAAATCTAGAAAAGCAATAATAAGGATTTTTAAAAAAATAACGGATTTGACATAGATATACAAACTAACCTAAATGAAGTAGATTTTCTAGATGTTACCATCAACCTAGGAAAAGGCACATATATACCATACAGAAAACCCAATGCTAAACCACTGTACATACATACATCCTCCAATCACCAGCCTTCGATAATCAAACATATACTAAAATCGATTAACCGCAGGCTTTCCGACAATTCTTGCAACAAAACCATATTTAACGAAGATTAGATAAACTACGAAACAGCTCTAAAAGATAGTGGATTTCCGGCAGCACTCAGATACGCACCACAAAGCAGAAGAAAGACCAAAAGGAAGAGAAATGCTATATGGTTCAAACCACTGTACAGCAAAGACGTAAAAACAAACATAGGTAAACTATTCTTCAAACTCTTAAACAAACACTTCCCGGAATCAATCACCCTCCACAAAAATATTCAATAAAACACTGTAAAAATCAGCTACGGTTGCACCGAGATCATGACATAAATAATAAAAAAATACACAAAAAGAGAACTATCAACATACCACCTGAACAAATTACACCCACGTGTAACTGTAGAATAAAGAACGAATGTCGCTTAAAAGGTAATTGCTTACAAAAACAACGTAATATACCAAGGCATGGTAAAATATACATAGGAGTAACTGAAGGACCTTAGAAGCAAAGAAACTCTGCATACAAAACATATTTCGCAAATAGTAAATACGTGAACAGCACAATGCATTCCAAATATATCTGGGAAATTAAAAACAAAACAGAAATCACCCCAAAAATACCATGGAATATAAGGAAAATATCATCATCCTAAAACAAACAATAAAAATCTGCAAACATTGCATGGAGGAAAATAGCTATTATTATCGTCCCAGACCAAAGTAAATTACTAAATAAATGATCTGAGCTCATCTCAAAATGCAGACACGAAAACGAATTTTTACTACGTTACTGAAAAATCGCAAACTGAAATGAATAAATACAAATAAACAAAATAATATAAAAAATAAGTAAAATAACTTAACCCGAACAAATAAAAAACAAATTAACAAACTAATCCCGTTAGAATAGACGAAATAAATATAAAAAAATATAAAAAAACAAGTAATAATAATCAACCCAAGTAAATAAATAAAGTAAATAATAATGAATAAATAAACAAACTAATCCCGCCAAAATAACCGTCAGAATAGACTACAACAACCAATCCAAAAATTGGATGTAAAAATAGCTATAACTACTATATAACGATAAAACAACATTAATATGTTACTCAAAAATCGAAAAACAAATAGAATAAATAAAAATATACAAAATAAAAAATAAGTAAATAAATAAAAATTAAATAAAAATCAAGCCAAATAATTAAATAAATTAACAAATTAGCAAATCGCCCCGATAAATAACCCTTAGAACAAATAAAAATAAGCATATAAAAGCAAAAACAAGTCAACAAAAATGTTCATTTTTATATTTATAGTTACATACGCTCTATCTCTTATATTGAGCACTTTTTCCCATAATATAGCACACCTTAAAACTATATTTCTTCATATATATATATTTATCTTCAGTTAGCTCTATCACTGATCTTGAGCAATATTCTTTAAATAATGTGCATATATATATATATATATATATATATATATATATATATATATATATATATATATACCAAAACCTATGTGAATGATATTTCTTATCTGGCGCTGCTTTGAGTTAGTGTTTATAACTGCAGGCAATTCGAATCAACCGCCTCTTGATAGAGAAGCTGTGGACTTCCAGTGCGATTTTCACTTCCATTGGATATTCCCGGCGCATAGTTGAAAACTTAGATTGAGTAATATCCAATGCTACTTAAATTTCCAAAACGCAATTTGTTTTACAATAATGTTCAATCTGTAAACGTCCCAAGTGCGATTTGACGTAAGGATTACAGACTAAGAGTTGCAGTTTATGGTGATATGTGGGGAAGATAAGTGTTAAGCCTAGTTGTGACCAGGTTAAGATTGTAGTAATCAGGGAAGCATTCTCTTCAGGTAGGGTTCCACAAAGCAGCGGCTGGTGGTAAGAAGCTGCTAGAATGAAACTGAGATCACAGCAATGGAATACAGAGGGAATACAGTTATTTTGCTACAGTTTGTTTCATATAATGGATCTAAGCGGCGAAGGATTAAATTGTAGGTACCAAGGAAAACAGTTCGGTAGAAGAATTCAAAATACATTCCTACCTACACTAAACATGTCCAACAAAAATAAATGAAACGACTAAGAGAAAAAGTGAGCGTGAATAAGCAAGGAAAAAAGCGCGCGAGAACAAGCAACGAAAAAAAGTGACGGTGAACAAGCAAAGAAAAAAGAGAGCGTGAACAAACAAAGAAAAAAAAAAGAGCGTAAACAGGCAAAAAAAAAAGAGCGTGAACAGACAAAGAAAAATATGACGGCGAAAAGCAAAGAAAGCGTGAATAAGCAAAGAGCTTGAACAAGCAATGAAAAAAGAGACAGCGTGAATAAGCAAAGAAAAAAGAGCTTGAACAAGCAAAGAAAAAGAGAGAGCGTGAATAAGCAAAGAAAAAAGAGCTTGAACAAGCAAAGAAAAAGAGAGAGCGTGAATAAGCAAAGAAAAAAGAGCTTGAACAAGCAAAGAAGAAAAGAGAGAGCGTGAATAAGCAAAGAAAAAAGAGTTTGAACAATCAAAGAAAAAAGAGAGAGCGTGAATAAGCAAAGAAAAAAGAGCTTGAACAACCAAAGAAAAAAAGACAGCGTGAATAAGCAAAGAAAAAAAGACAGCGTGAATAAGAAAAGAAAAAATAGCTTGAACAAGCAAAGAAAAAAAGAGAGCGTGAATAAGTAAAGAAAAAAGAGTTTGAACAAGCAAAGAAAAAAAGAGAGCGTGAGCAAAAAAGAAAAGAGATCGTGAATAAGCAAAGGAAAAGAAAGAGCCAGAAAAAGCAAAGAAAAATAAAGTGCGACAACAACACTGAAATTCGATGAAGAAAAGAAAGAGCAAGAGAAGCAAAGAAAAAGAATGAGCGTGAGCAAGACAAAAAAGAGATCGTGAACAAGCAAAAGAAAAAGAAAGATCGAGAACAAACAAAGAAAAATAAATGATAAGAAAAGAGAAAGTAAAACTAGAAAGAGAAATGTAAAATGAAAAAATATAGACACCTACCTAGGAAATAACTGAAAGTGCTCAATTCCTCTATCATATAAATCAATAAATTTTAGTATCACTAAGAAAAGATGCATCACAAAGAGACTAGATGCACATCGTTACACCGACTTTAACGTAGGCTGATCATCAGGCAACAACTGAGAAGTCTCCTCAGCTCTCGTCTATTCATTTTCTTGTTGGTTCATTCCTCCATTTATGCCTAGTTTAAAGTCACATATATTTATAACATTCTAAATAAAAAAGACAGCCTTAATTATTCCGTGGAGTAATGGATAGCGACTCGGATTGAGTAATCGGAGAGCTGAGTTCGAATTCCAGTCCTATCCATTAAATTCACTTGCATGCTAATACCCTTGAAAAAGGCACGAATCCCCTTCTCCCCACATCTATAGCCTTGTATGGCAACTGGTCTACTGCAGGAAGAAATAGCAACTGCAGGAAAAATCTGCCTTGTCAGTCATGTATCGAAACTTGATCGAGTAAGCGCGTATCCTGCATGGCATATAACTGACTGATCATGTATTCGAAAATGGAGCGGTAGGCATTAGAGGCTTAAATGCTATGGTTTGCTTTTTAAAATATGTTAAACATATATACTCTTGTTCTCGGCTTTACATAATATATACTGTGACACTTTTATGAAAAGTAATTGGTATATTTTCTTACTACTGTATCAGTTCATTGAACAATTATACTTCTTCAGCAGTTAAATATGACACACTGTGTGTTGAACAAACACAAATGTTTCTGAACAGGCATCTTCAATAGGGATTGACTAACCGCTCGAGCAGACTAGCATATACTGATAAGTGCGGCTAGTCAACACACTTTTACCTACCTATATACGATTATCAGATTTGGTATCACATATATGGAGAGGAAAACAGAGGTAGAGAGTAAAACAGACGGAGAGAGACAACGAAAAAAACAGACAGAGAGAGAGAGACAACGAACAAAAACAGAGAGAGACAACGAAAAAAACAGAGACAACGAAAAAAAAAACAGAGACAGAGAGGGACAATGACCAAAAGCAGAGAGAGACAACGAAAAAAAATCAGGCAGAGAGAGACAATGAAGAAAAAACAGGCAGAGAGAGACAATGAAGAAAAAACAGGCAGAGAGAGACAAAGAAGAAAAAATAGGCAGAGAGTGTGTACGATAAAAAAAGACAGAGAAAAACTGCGAAAAAAAAAAACAGACAGAGGAAGACTGCGAAAAAAAACCAAAAAAAAACACAGGCGGAGAGACAAAATAATAATAATAATAATAATAAACAGGCGGAGAGAGACAATAAAAAAGACAGAGTATCAACAAAAAAGACACAGGGAGAGTCATAAAAAAAGAGAGAGTTAATAAAAAAGACAGGCGTAGAGAAGGACAAAACACTATATGTAGAGAGGGGCAAAAACATGCGTAGAGTTGGACAAACACATGCGTAGAGTTGGACAAACACATGCGTAGAATTGGACAAAAACAGGCGTAGAGTTGGACAAAAACAGGCGTAGAAATAGACAAAAAACAGACGCAGAGAAGGATGAAAGAAAGAAACGTAGAGATGAACCAAGAGACGTAAAGAAACAAATAAAAATGTGAAACAAAGAGGGTTCGAGAAGGTAGTTGATTGTAGCGAAGGCTTCAATCTGGACAAATTCGTCCCTGAGACATTTTGAAATGAAAACGTTTTATTATTTTGAGGAGGCCGATTTACAATGAAATTCTACTGCAAGCCGAATACGACATTTAAATCATATAGCGAATTACTAAGCGTAGATTAGACATAAGGCCTAGAGCATGGCGCAATCTGTGAGGCTCGAACTCACTACTATTCCTCTAGCAAGACAAGCTTGCTTACTATTAAACCTCGCCGAAGTACCATAAATGATTTTCTAAGCGTAGAAAGCCGAAACTGTCGAGCACCCAGTGAGGATCGAACTATCTACACAATCGTAACTACTCTCGTGAGACAAGCTTGCTAGCCTTTACAACACGTGAAACTGTCCTCACTTTTAAAGCGTATAAATAAAGCATATAAATAGAGGCACGGGTCACCTCAGCGTGGTGTAATGGTTAACAAGCTTGTCTCGCTAGATCAGTTACAACTGAAAAGTGAGTTCGATCCTCCCTAGATGCCCCATACTTTCGGCCTTGTGCCACATCTAAGCTATGCTTGGAAAATAACTATAAATATAGGCACGAGATACTAGAAATATCGTTTATAGTGAAGTACTGTGATACCAATTACTGGTTCCCCAGCTGCGCAAAGGTGAGATCCAAGGTTAATTCTGCGTTTGCAGAGTCTTCTGGGCGCAGGACCTGACTCTATATTGAAGATCAATAGAGGTGCACTATTTGTGTTTCCTTCCTATTTATTATTTTTCCTTTCTATTAAGAATTCTATTCTTTTGCTTATTTTATCATGTGATCTAAACATGTTATTAAGAGAGCTTGTCACTTTATTTATAACTACCTGGGAATGGTCATCGATTGGAATTTTGAATGTCTTATTAAAAATATTACTACAGAATTCGTGTAATTTCCAACGGGTTTGCTAGTAGTTATTTTCTTTTGTAGAGTTTTCGCTTTTAGAGATCTAACATTATGAGTGCACGCCATCAAGTCCTACAACCTCATACAGAATACACGTTTCGCAGAATATTTGCAATGTCAAACAGCTACTGAATCGATTCGATCAGTCAGTTATGTGATATACGCTTAAGCGATCAGGTATCTTTCGATACATGACTGACGAGGAAGATTTTTCCCTGCGGTATGTTGTCATTTCTTTCTGCGGTAGAACAGTTGCCTTTCAAGGCTATAGAACCCGGTCTGTCCTGCTATTTACCCATTGCTGGGAGGAGAAGAGGATTCATACATTTCACAAGGTATTAGCACGTAAGTGAATGTAATGGATTCGACTGGAATTCGAACTCGGCTCTACGATTTCTCAATCCGAGCCGCTATCCATTACTCCACCGTATAGTAGGCGTTATTCCGATTTTCTTTATTTCAATGACATACACGGTGCGATGAGTAAACTGTCACTATTTTCTATTTTAAATTTCGCTAGTGCACGTTTTTGTTTTTGTCCACTGCGCAACAGAGTAGGGTCATTTGGGCCCGTCTTAGATAAAAAGAGAATCAGGTTGCATTTCAGTCCAGAAATTTGGTAACGACATCTGTACTACTTGGAATTTGTGCTGGAAGCTCCAATACGAACATTTCAGGGTGTTTTGGATGTCAATCTGAGGGAACTGCATAGAATTCGGAAAGAGTTGGATGAGTCTAATGGTGATTACGAAGATACGGTAGCTCAGAAAATTCACTCCCATTTTTCCGATAAGAAAAGAACTCTTGAATTTATTGGTGAGGGCCTCACACTGGAATCGGAGGTCTACATCAGATGCCTTGAGTAGGTAGTGCTTCCTTCGCTCAAAACGGTGGCTGCTGAAAGATCTTATGTCTGGGAACAGGATTCTTCACCGTGTCATACAAACAAGAGAACCCAGTTATGGCTACCAAAGAATTTCTGCGACCATACTGCAATTCCTTGATTATTATGTGGGGAGCAGCCAAACTCCTTGTAACACCAAAGATGAATGCAAAAGGCATGTATAATGGCAGCATTCACCAACTTAGCAAGGTGACCGCTCAGAAGAAATGATGGAGATTTCGAAGTCGTTTGGAGGCCGTAGATTGGTAGTTGTATTGAATAAATTTTCTCTTTTGTATGTCAAAATGTTTCGTGCAATTTTGGTATATATATATATATATATATATATATATATATATATATATATATATATATAAAAATTACACGAAACATATTTTGATATATATATATATATATATATATATATATATATATATATATATATATATATATATAAATTACACGAAACATATTTTGATATATATATATATATATATATATATATATATATATATATATAAATTACACGAAACATATTTTGATATATATATATATATATATATATATATATATATATATATATATATATATCCTAAAATAAGAAAGTAATATTATTTCCACTTTTGCGTACTTTAGCCAATTTATCCATCTCCCCCTGTAAACCAAAATGGTAGCTGAGACTATAGTAGACTGGACGTCGCACAATCTGCTGTTATTATTAACGTAAATTAGATCATGCCATCCAATGCACCAGATATGCCATTATATACATTGGAAATATCGTTTATAACGAAGTACATTGATACCAATTACTTTGTACTATACCCGCACTAGGGCAACAGTCCATCTTTAGTTCTGTATTCTAGATTAGCAGTGTACTATTAATCTAGTAACGTTTTTCTCGAGATATTTTAGGAACCTATTAAGAATTCTTTTCTTTTGATTATGTTCCCATGTGTACCTCTGTAAGTATTATGGAACGGCATATGAATATATTTATTTGGGAGAAATTTGATCGTATTTCATATTTGTGCAATCATGTATAAATGGATATAAGTTGATTTTTCTTTCACTTCACTCAGTATAAACATCATTGTAAACATTTAACATCTTTAAACAGACGTCAAAATGCAACAGCATTTAGTAGAGAACTGTAAATGCATTGGATTTTTGTTGCTGTCTCGAATGCACACATATATCCAGATTACACATGACCCTTGTGTTAATAAAAAAAAAAAAATTAAGGCGAGTAATTCTGAATTTCTAGGATGAGGAGTTATAATTATTTACATCTATTTATATTTGTACGATAACAATAAGAACTACACGATTAATGAATGTGTTTAATGATATTTACTATCCTCTCGACAATACAATGCATTTCTATACTCAAATGACAAAGCGACGCAGTAAGTGCATGTCGTGTGTGAAATGACAATTTGATGTATTTGTGAGTGACGTACGCGAAGAAAAACTATTCAAATACAGAAGCGAACACGCAGAAATTTAAGTACAATACTTTACATTCAAAACGAAACACACACGCAGAGACATATATATATATATATATATATATATAGGGATATATACATTTTGTATAGCACAAAATGTCAAAGACGAAGGGAACAAAAAAAATTCGTGGGACCAAAATCGTTTTGGTCTTCATCGGACTGGAGCGATGTTTACCGTATTCTAACTACACATGCACAAGAAGGAAAAGAGATGCTTCAATTTCAAAATTTACATTTATTTTTTTTTTAATATGTGCGAGTATACAGTCTAATCTTCATGCTCGCACAAATATCGACGGCTACCTTGGGTTCCGTCTACGCAATTTCACTCACAAGACTTGGTCAAACCGTGGTATGGTTTTCAGGCACTTCGCAAATATGACATCGTATCGTCCAGACTGATAGCAGCAAAAAGTCACTTCCCTGACAAATCGACTATGGTGAGATTCGAAACCAATATTCGTGCTCAGAAAGCAAATGTTCTAACTATCAGAACAATTACCATGAAAGTTTATATAGATAAGACAAATAGATGCTACATTACAGTGGTGGAAAAATTAACTCAGGACCAATAAATACTGAGAGCTGTCGATTGTTGTACTAGCACAAAGTGACAAGTCATCTTGACTGAGGTTTTGAGCATGCTGACCTTGTTCAGATTTTTGATCATGTTAGATAACGGGCACTCTCTCAAAAACTGTACCTTAGTTCGGTTCATCATATTTTGCATTATAAACCATAGGTGGACTCTGTGGGTGTTGAACAAACACAAATGTGCCTGGGCAGGTGTCTGCAGTGGGGATTTGGTAGGCACCCTAGTAAACTGGCATCCTCGGATATGAGTAGATGCGACTGAAATGATGTTGACCGTATTCTAACTAAACATGCACACGAAGGAAATGCGATGCTATAATTTTACAATTTACGATTTTCTTTTTAATATGTGTAAGTATATATATATCTTCTTGCTCGCATAACGACTGACGGTTCCCAAGAGTTCCGTCTACGCAATTTCACTCACAAGGCTTGGATGCTTGTAAACTGGCATCCTCGGATACCAGAAGATGTGAAATTTTTTGTAATCTAACCAATTTGCATTGTGAGGACAATGAAATATAATAGTGTAATTTATTTTTTAAAAATGCCAAAAGGATATACATTTAAATTCTGACAGACAAAAAAATGACAAGTAACGAAAGTATTAAAAATGGAGCCAAAAATATTGAGTAACAGAAGCAGTAGCAAATTATAACGAATTAAATACAAAATATCAAATCAGGAAATATGAACAAATGAATAAAAACAAAATAAACAAAATAAAGCAATGACAGCCAAATTGAATAAGTGATTGAAAGATGAATGATTTTGATAAGCACAGAATGTTCTTTAAACGATATCGATTTATGATTCAAGTGCCACGAAATCTTTAACACCGATTTGTTCTCAGACGCCACCAACATTTAGAATTTACATCTCGGCTCCGGCAGCGATTCAATCTGCCATCAACTGTCGCTCGTAAAAATTTCAAGAGGTATTAACATTTACATTTTTGATTGAGAATAGTTTAACCTCTTTGAACATGTTTGCAAATCATTTTTCTACTGATCACTAGATTTGTCCCATGAAAATACAATACACCTAGATTGCTGCAATACATTTTCTTTCGCAATATATATATATATATATATATATATATATATATATATATATATATATATATATATATATATATAATATAAAAGTGAACATAGAAGTCAACACTTAGAGGCGACAGTCTGTTTCATGCTATATGCAATCGTCAAGCCACGTGTTCACTTTTATATTTACACACGCTCTATCTCTGATATTGAGCACTTTATTCCATAAATATAGCACACCTTAAGACTATATTTCTTTATATATATATATATATATATATATATATATATATATATATATAGAGAGAGAGAGAGAGAGATAGATAGATAGATAGATAGATAGATAGATAGATAGATAGTCTAATTTAGAGAGCCTTTAAAACAGCGCACAATAGAGAGACCTAGTGCTTTATAAATATAGGTAACTACACTCATCTCTGAAAACCTTCGGTTTCTTGATTTGGTAATGATGAAATCAATTTCGAAGGGAAAAAAATCTGCTCTACTTTTGTATTGAGCACTTTTTTAGTTAGTTCATTACTCGTATGGGGTTTTTTCTTGGGGTTTTGGACCTGTATACTGTACGATAATTTTCGACAGACGTTCATGTTCCTAGCTCTTTCTTTTTTAAAACATTTTTTTCCTTCGAAATTGATTTGATCATTAGCAAATCAAGAAACCGAAGGTTTTCCCAGACTAGTGTAGTTACCTATATATATATATATATATATGTAAAGAAAGAAAGAACAGTAAGATATATTATCCGGTATTCTTATTTGTATTTTAAATCAGTTAATATATATATATATATATATATATATATATATATATATATATATATATATATATATATATGTTCGGTTTCATTTTCTGATGTTTTTATCTGATTTTTTTTTTCGACTTTTTATCATAGATTATTTTCGATTCCAATAATTACTTCCTCGAAAAGCGCTAAAAACTTAGAAATGTTATCCGTCGGATTATTTTTGGGGTAAAATTCCATGCATAGGAAAGATATTAAATATTATATATATATACCTGTCGATATTATAAAGAGAAATATTTCAGGAAACACTTTGTGATCAATAATTAAGTATCGTATGATTCACGATCGTTTCTGATGAAAAGTCAAGATTCACAAATGATATATATTCGACTTATAAAAGATAGATGAGTTACAATAAGAGTTAATTCTATTAGGTTGGTGCAAAAATAATGATGTAATAATGTCGTTTTTTGACGTTAAAAAATACGTCAAAAACGACATTATTACGTCATTATTTTTGCACCAACCTAATAATTGTCAGGAATACAAGCTGCAATAAAATCTTACGACACTTCATCTGAAAATGGAGATATCTATTTTAATATCGTTTTACACATTATGCAAATTGAGAAGAGATGAATTTATACCTATGCCAGGGATACATGAATGCAACGATTTCGATTCAACGATTTCTCAATCCCAGTCTCTCTCTCTCTCTCTCTCTCTCTATATATATATATATATATATATATATATATATATATATATATACTTAAAAATATGATTCCTTCGCTACATAAGAGTTCTCATGTTTCAAAAATGAGAGTCGAAACTCTCAATATAATTATTAAAATTAAATTGAATTAAAGTAACAAGCCCTGTTTCATCCTCAAGCGAGAATTTAGCAATGACCAATCTTGAAATTTACGCGTCGTCATAAGCATGTTCATTCGTTACTATGGAAACGGCTGCGGCGACCATTTTTTATAAGAGTCCTAAGAGTTAATTTTGATCTACCATCAAGAAGAGGTCAAGCTGAGGCAGGGTGATGTGTCTATTCCAAAGCCTGTGTGTGTTTTGTGTGTGTTTGTGTGTGTGTGTGAAAAATTTAACATCATAGATATAATTAATATATAACCCCATGAATCAAGCCCTACCTATATTTCTCAGGTACACAAGACACACATGCTTGCGGAGGTGTTGAAATCTCCTACTTATACACACAAACCCATAATAATATAAACACTTAAGCACATCATACACACTCCCGAAGAACTAAATGATAACGCTTAACTCCAACACATCTCCTTCCTAGGAAATAATAAAACCGTTAAAATGTCCAAGGGAATTCAGAGTCGCATGATTCTATCCAGGTTCCATCTTAAAAACAACTTAAAAGAGGCCGTTTTACCAACACGCGGACTGATCAAAATTAATGATAAAAACGGTTGAAAACTACAAATAAAGTTCATTTTCTTCAGAAAGTCATTCATTTCTGTATACTAGCAAGCAGGATATTTTTCTCCTGATGATGGCCAGGAACGTAATTGAAATAATAAAATAAAACATATTATTAGGTTGGTGCAAAAATGAGGTCGGTTTTTGAGGTATTTTTTTTAACGTCAAAACCGACATTATTTTTGCACCAACCTAATAATATACAACCCAAAGTGTCTGAAATATTGATTTTGGACGAGTAGTTGGTCACGATTAGGCTTGTGGAGTCTTTTAAAAGGCCCTCTGCGGAAACCTTACTGTCTAAGTAAACAGGAATCCTTGTTTAATCCTTTAACAAATGATTGTATTTTGAAAATGCTTTTTAACTCAGATTTACGCTTTTGTTGGTTTTAAAATGAAGGCGCTAAAAATATGTATATGAAGTAATCAATTCTATGGAATGGTTGATTGAATTATGAAGTGACAGTGAAGTTGTTAAGTTTAATGCTATTTTATGTGTGTTATTTTTATTGAACCGCAAACTGAATTCCGTGTCTGTTTCTTTAGCATTTGTGGCAGAAAAGTAAGTATATAAGATTTGAACTGTCACATGGCAAAGCCCTTGGTTTGAATATTGTGCGAGTGGCGGCCGGGATGAAAATTGCTCTCAGCGATAACATATCGGGGTTTATTGCAGGTAATGTTCCTTTGGTGAGGTAATGATTTGTGTATGACTGGTGATGGTTGGAGTGTGCAGAGTCCCAAGACGAATTTATTATACTTTAAGATATTGGTAAAGCATTCATTTTGATCAGTAATGCTATTCCAAACAAGAAACAATTCCGGGAGAAAAGTTCTGTTTCATCATTGTGGCGAAATCGCGTCATTAGAAATGCAAAAGATGCCCCGGAGGGCATGCAGACACGTCTGTCAAAAGTAGTTACATCCGGGGTTTCTCCGGTAGCAGCGGGACATCTTGGCATGTCCAGATACGGGCTTCTCAGCAACTTGTCTCGATCCGGGTTTTTTTGCCAGCGTCTCCTGTCAATAAAAGTAACGGGAAAACCAGCTGGCAGTAATGGGCAAGACTCGGTGTCTTGTAAGCCGGTCCCGTGAGCATTTTTCTTCCTAATGTTGATGTAACTTTTAAGGCAGCGTCATTTTGTTAACTCTCGTCTCATTTCCTTTCTCTGTCCATTATCCCCGTAGCAGCTGCGGAGCTATCGTTTAGGCGTTTTCCCTAATCTTCAATACAATCTTGCTATCGTTTACAATTTCTATCCACACACTCTCACACAAGGGTGTGTGTTTGTTTCTGTGTATGGACGAAGCGGCATACATTTCTATACAAATGTTTGTTATATGGCACTGCGCTTTTAATAAACTTACATTAAAAGACAGTTTTCTAGGCCACATATTTGAGGAAAGAAAGCGTGACAATTTTGATACTCACAGGACAGAACGAAGACAAGATAGACAGAGTAAACAAATGATCATATGGGAGATGAGAGATAAGAGAAATAGAGAAAAGGAAAAATTTAGTGAAAGCAATAAAAGATAGAACGTTGTGGAGAGCCAAGACCGCCAATGTTTTAAGAGGACACTACACATAGAACAGGACATTAAATGACTTGTTCACTATCCTGACGTAAATGGAAGACGCAATTAACATTAATTTAGATTATAAGTATTTGAGGGCGAAGAGATATCAGAAATAGCCTTTTATATGTCTTAATGCCTGCTGTTGACATCTCGTTCGTCTATCTAATGCAGAAGGCTAGGAATTATCCTGTATATTTAAATTTAGTTTCACGCACGTTCATATTATTGTCTTTTTTGGCACAAAAATACATCATTAAGTCTGCTACCAAACATACGTGATTGCAATGACAGCAGTGCCAGCGCCTGTAGTGGGAATTTCTTGCAATATTAATGTTTCGGACTCCTTTCCAACAAATGCAACCGACAAGAAAGGGAAAACTATGAACTATAAGTATCGATGGAACAGATTCAGGATGTCAAACCTCTTTTACAAAGACAAAGAAATCAATTGCCAATCCCCATTGTGAGCAATACTAGACAAGAGTGCTGTATAGGCCACCACTGGGATCCTCAAAGGTGCCAACTAAAAAAAACATTGATGACCCCTACATGTGCTCACAGCAGTTGGAGTCGAAATATTTCTTCTTACAAATGCTCTATTTTAAATAAAATTAAAAGGTGTGCTTAAAAATAAAAATGTAATTATATTATTAAGTTATTAACAAAGTCATTTCACTTTGCAATTAAAGAAAATAAGTGTTTGTTTATTATATATATATATATATATATATATATATATATATATTATTTAAAAATATGATTCCAAGACGCTACATAAGAGTTCTCATGTTTCAAAACAAGAGCCGAAAACATCAATATAATTATTTGAATTAAATTGAATTAAAGTAAGCTCTGTTTCCATGTTATTTTTTTTTTTTTTGAATAACTTATTTCTGAAATTTACGTGTTTTAATAGCATATTCATTATTGAAATCAAAATTTCCATGGTAACGGCTAGAGCGATTGTTTAAATAGAAAGGGGTGTAGGGTGTTAATAATTTGTATCAGTATAGAGTTACATTCACAGATGACAAGTCAGGGTAAGGTTGGGGTGTCAAAATTTAAAACGGAAGATGATTTCGCCAAGTCTGGTTTACGTGTCTATGGAGATTTATTTATTTTTTTTATTTTATTTTTTTCTGAAAGGGTTTTGTGTATATATATTAAAAAAAATTGCCGTAACATTTGTTTTGTGACGACTTCATAAATGGTTATCTTTTTTGTAGGGTATTTAAACTATTTATTAGGACTATGGATTTTAAATATTATTTTATTGTTTGTTTGTTTTTATGCTAATTATTCAATGCAAAAATTTGATGATGTTGGGAAAAACCGTTAACATGTCTATTGTTTACTAGATTTTTATTATTTAGAAACTTAATAATGTGTAGTTTTTCATGTAGGCATAAAGGGCATGGGTCATCCCAAGTTTTACAAGTTCTAGTTTTGTTTATAATTTTCCATTTTACTTTTGGTGTTTTATTCATTTCCTTCAAATGCCAAAATATTTAGATATAGATATCTGATTTTTTTTTTATTTATATTGTTGAAAGAGCACTTTTGCTGCCTCCATCTGGCTTTAAATTCATTCTTCGTAGACCCAATGTATATCATATTAGTATTAGGACTCTAAATGGATGAGATAGTACATTGGTATACCACAGATTTGACGTAGCATTTATTTTCCAATGGGCAGTCTTCTGGGTTTCTACAATCACATAATTTCTTACTTTTTTTGTCTAATTTAAGTGTAGGGTATTTATTAATACTATTCAGGCATGGGGGGTTGTTCAAGACTTTATTATTGTGTTTTTTATTATAATTTGTAGATTTTCAGTGCAGCTGTAACTCAATTTTAGGGTGTTCTTATTAAATATATTACTAAGTCTACTATTGGTAGGGAAGTATTTTTCAATTAAAGATAGGAATTTCTGTCCTAGCTTAATACTAACCATTTGGTTGAACGGAGGGGTATACCAAATGGTTTTTCTTTTCCTGTTTTTTTTTCTTCTGGTTCGTATAATTGTTTCTATAATTAATGTTTGCATTCTTGTATCCACTATTTTCTAGGGCAGCGTTATAAAAGCTACTGTGTTGTTGGAATATTTCTTTGCTAGCGGAGTTAATGCTGATTCTATTTTCTATTGATGAGGGTATATGTTTAATTATGGATGGAGGGTGGTTTGACTTCGGGTGTATATATAAGGGGTTAGTATTTGTTTTTTTTTTATAAGGTTGGTATGTGTTGTTTGTTAAATCAAGAGTTACGTCGAAGATGTTTACCCTTTTCAATTTAGTACAGACTGTTTCTCCGCAAGTCCATAAAATGTGGATTACTGTTACACACAAAAGACAATGGTTAAATATAAGAAAGCATAAGGAAAAATAAAGAAAAATCCCATTAAATAATATGTGGAACTGATGAAGGTCACGTTACCCGAAACGCGTGTAGCAAACAATACGGAAAATAATGTATAAGGAATATATTTAAAAAATGCATATTATAGCCATAAAAGTTTCCGGCTTGCTTCTCTTTTATGGACACACACACACACACACTATATATATATATATATATATATATATATATATATATATATATATATATATACATATATATATATACACACACACACATATATATATATATATATATATATATATATATATATATACTTTTAAATGAATAGATGGCATGAATCAGTGGGTACTTCAAAGAATCTTTTAATGCATTATATGTACTCTAGTGTATTAGTTTTCATTTGTAGTTTCGGGGAAGTGAAGATAAAACAAAATTAATCTATGGGCGATAAAAGTTTGTTAAAAATAACCAAATTTCATTAAAAAAAAAAAGATGCGAAATCTCTTTGAAAGGAACGAAACATCGATCAAAAAGATCAAAAAGAAGCGGCAAACATTTTAATTGTATTTGCCTAATGAAATAACTTCATTAGATTTTCCTAGGAAACGTTTTATAACTTTCATTCAAACATTATCGAGAAAAAGAACAACTTGTCTCATAGCTTCAATATCAGTTTTTATGTTTCGATATTACCGAAATGAGCTTAGCACATGGTCTAAACTCAGCTAAGTCTCTTCGGATAGGATATCTCTCTTCATATGAGATTATATAATATCTTTATGAACGTGCCTCGTGGATAATCTGCATCTACTAATTATGAAGGCATCTTCAGCAGAAGTTCATTTTTTTTGCATTATGTTAAAAGCCTTTCTATACTGTTTTTGTTTTAAATATTTCACCCCAAGCAAGGTGATAAATTCACCAAGATATATGAGGGTTAGTGAAGGTGGAATACAATAGTGTGAAAAAGACTGTGAATTCGAGACTGAGGAGAAAGGGCAATGAAATAATATTATTCAAATAGACAATGACGATTGCATTTAATTTTTTTGTAGACAGTAGATTACAGGGAAACAAAAAGCAGGAAACGAGATTAATAGACGAGAAAGGCGAGAGAGGAATCTATATAATCTTAATAATCTTACGATTGCATTCGGGTCTTTATGTGCCGTGCTCACTCAGAACGTAGGCAATCATGGCTCCATATAACTTCTTTTCCCCTGTTCTTCTTAATAAACTTTGCCTTAATTATCGTAAGTCCTGTTCCGCCATCCATTTATTGAAGCTGACTAAATATGTTATACTTTGTTTTACTCCGCCTGAACCGTGAGTATCAAATTTTCTTAGTTCTCCTTCCTCATTATGTGCCGCAGAAACCTAAACTGTTTCTTTGGAATCCTATTCTTCTCTCCCTCGCCAGCTGTCTTAAAAACACGTTAACCTGTCTAGCCTCCCATGGCAGCAGTCTAGGAGAAAGATTACTCGGAATTTCGAACCTTACAGAAGTTTAAGGAAAAAAAACTTCACAGACATTACTAAAAATTCTTGATAAATAACAGTTATAAAAAAAGAAATAGATCGTCAGAATTGCCTTCGTCTTGAAGATACTTGTATTAAGTTTTTCAATAATAATATTAATAATAAAAGGAAACTTCCTCCTATGATAAATTATTTTCATTTTTCTTTCTGCGACATAACGTTTATAAATAGCAGAGATTCATACATATGGCCTTGGTTGAATCCAGTGACTTGAGCCAAAGGTTTGTGAGTTTCAATACCTCGCTACAGCTGAGATGAACAAAAACTCGGAGATTTGAGTTATAGAGAGATAACTGATATTGAGATACCCGGAAGAAACATGACACGTTCAACTAGAAACATCTACCCCGGTGAACGAAATAAAGGGTTCATTTCGAAATTCCAAACACCTGAAAAACACCAGAGCGTAAAAAGACATAAACGCCGTGAACAGGATAACAAAGGTGAGGACAACATTCCGAACGATGTGCATACCTACACTACCTCGTCTCAGAAATATAGACAAATATTTTCTGATTAAAAATAATCAGCTACTTCCGTGTTCAGGGATATGACAATGAGGTGCTGATGACAACGAACTCATCCGCAACTGCGTTCTTGGATGTATTTATAGAAAAAGGCTCAGAGAGGCAACTTTACGGCGGTAGGAACGTGACTGAAACCGTGAAGCCAGTTCAGGACCGATAAGACTTATGATGATTCTTTGGAAAACAGTTCCGCAAGCGAGAAGTGCGAGAAAAGAAACTTTGGCATAAACATACGGTTACATGAAGCCATCTCAACTGTATATTGATGAGAGCTCGTCGTCAGTCTAGTACTGCGTTTAAATTCGAAAAATTTAGATAGATTAACAAAGAACTTATCCGGAAAAGTGGCCTTGGGTGTATTTATAGAAAAAAGCACTGGGAGGCAACTTTACGGTGTTGGAAAAGTGACTCAAGCCGAGACGCCAGATCAGGACCAATAATATAGATGATGATTGTTTGGACGTTATCTACGATCTGTAGACATATAGCAGGAGCACCTGATCCTATTATGGCTGCAATATTCTAAGCATGGACGAATGATAGATTTTTAGAAATGTAAGGTAAATTCAGGATGAAAGAGTTGACTAGCACGATATAGTGAACCAACATTATTAGCAGCTATCCGAGCAATGGATTCAAGGCGTTGGTTAGATCCAGTGACTAGACCCAAAGCGTTGTGAGTTCAATACCAGGTTACAGCAGTGGTGAACCAAAATTGGAGAGCTGAGTTAAGGGGGAAATATCTGAAACGGTTGACAAAATAATGGGTTCGGTTCGAAATTCGAATCACCTGAGGAAGTTCGGAGCATACACCGGCCTAGGCGTTGTGAATATGGCAATGAAGATGAGGATAAGAGTACGAATAATGTAAATTATGTGAGTATTAGGATGGTGCAAAAATAATGACGTTTTTGACGTGTTTTGTAACGTCAAAAAACGTCATTATTTTTGCACCAACCTAGTAATTATCTTTCAAGTGTAGGACTCAAAATATCCTTTTTCAAAACACAAACTACGATCGTGAAATTTCCTAGAAAATATGTCTCCTCCGACAGGAATCGAACCTGTATCCTACACGGAACCATCACATAGCCTGACGGGCTACACCATTTAGCTACAGAGGAAGCGTCTAGTTAGCATATATTTCGATATAATGATAGGATAAGGAACATAGAGGATAATGTACATAAATTTCAAATGTTTTGCTTTTATTTAAGTTGCACTGGAAATTAAAATATGTTGGTGAAAAGAAAATTCTGATAATTTGTTAATATTTGTATTGTTTCTTTGTTTTTTTATTATTTAAGTAGGGTTCGCATATCTCAATTCTAGTTGCTTTTGCGTGAACTGGTTGAT
>OZ010582.1:86365922-86373422 GCA_963932145.1 Acanthosepion lycidas | reverse complement strand
AGCAATTCCCAGATACGGAAAAGGAAACGTCGACTAAGTTTTAAATGAATGCCCCAAAGCAAAACAAAAGAAAAATCAAGCAAGCAGGTAAAATCGAGAGGCGTAGTGGATTGTGAATGACAAGCTGGTACCGATTCAATTCCTTCTCTTAAAATAAAGCAATGTCATGAATTCGAGCATGGATCCCAATACCGAAGATTGGTGCTGACAAGACCTATTTACCCGAACTGAAAATTAAGTTTCAGTTTGATTCTACTACGGCATAAAGCAGCGATAAATGTAGTCCAACGAGAACCTAAATTAGAACAGCAGTCGTGACGTTGCGGGATTCGTTTCATTATCACTGCTCCCTAATAACATTTTACCGCGATGGCGTACTGACAAATATTACATCAGCGACACGTAACTGAAGTATACTCATAACAAACTTCTTACGGGCGAATTTTAACCGTATCAGTTAATATTAGGTTGGTGCAAAAATAATGTCGTTTTCTCATATATGTTACTATGTGAGAAAACGACATTATTTTTGCACCAACCTAATAATAAAAAGCATTGCGTGCGTTTAGTTTGTGTAATGTTTATTGTGGTGCAAAGTGAAATCGGTAATGCGAGTTCAAATTCTGTTCGAATCTGGTACGTTCACTTTCACACTACGGCCTTTACAAATGGCATTCATTTCTCTTTTTTCACCGACTCTGAGTTAAATAACAGGGTACACTCTGCATCCACGCGCTGGGTGGCAACTACCCTGAAAATATTGATCCATTCGTTTTCTGAGGCTTATCAACCTTTTGCAGGTTATTTAAAAGCCAGAAAATATTTTAGATTCCAAGAATTTTTTTTGTTGAGATAACGATTTAGCGATACATGTTACGAATTAACCCATAGCTGGGGGAGAAGCGAGGGATTCATACCTTTCCCAAAGGTATTTGTGCGTAAATGAACTGGAACTCTGTTCTCTGCTAACAATTTCATGCCATTTTCTATTACACCACCTCTATATCCAAGCTGACTGGTATTACCAAACTGTCACCCATCTAGATACTGATCAAGCTCGATGTTGCTTAAATTCTATGATCTTCCAGGAACCGGTTTTCAATGTGATGTGGCCGTAAGCAGACCCTGAGAGTAGAAAAAACTTTTCAAATCAGACCTATGGATAATGCAATAAGAAATCGCTCCGTTAACATTTCAAAGAAGATATGGTAATTCAAAAGCAGTTAAGAAAAAACTGAGAGCCATAACAATTGACTAGAAGGCAATTTGAAAAAAAGAAAAAGTTTTAAATGATGTGCGGGTTTTGCAGTAATTGTCGACATGGAAATTGGAATTGGTGAACTAGATTCAAATTACAGGTTATTCTTTTCATCTATTTTTTTTTTTACTAATAACCCTAAGAAAGACGTAATTGAAGGTCGTTCTCAGTGGATTCTCTTCCAGTTCCTATCCTACGAACGCAGGTGTCCCTCAAGGCTCCATCCTAGGCCCCACTCTATTCCTTATCTACATAAATGACCTTCCTGATGCCATAACTTCCGAAGTTTGCATCTACACGGATGACACCACAATTTATTCCTGCCTCAAAAACAAATCTAGTCTCACTGACAAAACTCACCTGGCCGTACGTCTCGAAAAGGACCTCCAATCGATTGTGAACTGAGGCAAGAATTGGCTGGTCAACTTCAACGCTTCTAAGACAAAACTGCTCTCTATTAATCACCACAGAGATCCTTCCCTTCCCTTCATTAGACGGTCTGACGCTCAACTTCTCGACAGCAACTCTCTGCGGCTTCTCGGTCTCACGCTGACTGCTGATCTGAGATGGAATAAATACATTGAGTCAATTGCTACGTCCACCGCAAGGAAAGTTGGCTCGCTGAGCCGCGCCAGGAAGTTTTTCTCCCCAGAGTCCATCATCCAGATCTACAAATCAACAATTCGCCCTTGCATGGAGTATTTCTGCCATATATGGTCTGGTGCCTCTTTTGTTTGCCTCAGAGTTCTTGATAGGCTCCAGAGGCGGATATGCAATGTAGTTGGCCCTGCTCTGTCGTCTCGTCTACAGTCACTTTCTCACAGACGCGCTGTCGCCTCCCTCTGTCTGTTCTACAAATACTTCCATGGAAATTGCTCCGAGGATCTGCATTCGCTGGTTCCCAGACGTCATGAGTTCAAGCGCCATATGAGGGTGGCATCCCGCTGTCACCCCTTCACTGCCAAAACTCCTAAATGTAGCCGTCTCTTCTACGCCAATAGCTTCATGTCTCGCACCTCTCGCCTGTGGAACTCCCTTCCCTATTCCTGTTTCCCTATGAGCTATAATCTCCAGCTATTCAAGTGTAATGTCAATCGACATCTCCAGTTGCATTGATCTATCCACTACCCTCATCTTTTCTTCTATCACTCCTATCTGATCTTGCTCTAAATTTTCTGTAACCCCTTGCGTCCTAGTGGCTTCCCGTCTTGCTTGGGGTGAAATGCTTAAAAAAAAAATCTATTTCCTCTCCACCCCACCACCAGTTATGGGGAGCCTGACTTCCGTAGGTTTATGTGGCAGTCAATCTTAGAAAACTAACAGTGGAGACAACAGACAATCATGCCATTTTCTTTCCTAAGAATTTGCTGTAATTTTCTTAATATAAAACCTGTGGAGAGTTTTCTATGTCTTCACTAGACAAGGCACTTAAATGCGCTCGTCCCAAAGGTACACTGCACGAGTTCGCCATTTCTAATTGTGGCGTTTCCATTTCGTGCTCACCCCGGTAATCAAGCCAAAAACAGATTTTTTTTTATTAAATTATAAAAAATTCCTTGTAAGTGACTCGAGTATCATCGTCACTTACGAAATGCAAATAACTCCCTGAATAGTATTTTTTTTTAATCATGAGCGTTGAAGTTAATGTGAAACAATAAAAACAACTTTTGATTTAAAATGTATCATTTCAAAAGAGTGCCAAAAATTTAATTAAAAAAAAAACTTGTTTGTCTTTCTTGGGGATTGATATTTGCGATAAGTGACTTTACATTATTCGGGTTGAATTAAGAAAAAATATTAGTCAGAATTGTATAATTATTACACTAAATTGTATTGCAAATACAATTTAAAATGTGTAATTAATAAAATCTTCTATATAAATAAAGCGCAGTGTACGTGTTTCCGTCCGCCTGTCTTTCGATCGCGGCGAATCATAAACTGAATTAAAGAGCAGTAAGTACTGTAGTTACACGTGATTTAAAAATTAAATAAATAGCTCATTTAAAGCTAAATTTAAATATCGAACAGAGTGAAAGGTTTCAAAATTAAATCTTTATTAAAAGGTTTCACTTTAATTTCGTTTATCGTCGCAATTGTAATAATATACTTATCTAATTAAACCGTAACTAAAAGATAAGCTGGGTACGTTTCGTTGCTCATGTTTTTTTCTTCTTCCAGCACACTTACTATGACATATTCGAAATATTATCTAGTTAGTGTTCCTTAATGTCTTTTAAGAGAGACTTTATGTGAAGGCATCATAAAGAATGGTGATCTTAAAAGAAAATAAAAAATGTGCGTAACAAATGTAAACAAACTACGGAGTTGCGTATACGAAGAAAAATTATGTCGAATAAAGATAAAATAATTTTACTATTTCTAAATTCTTATAACTATTACCTACATAAGGCTGCTTTTAGGCTAGTTGACAATATTGTTAACTCGACAATTTGTAACGTGAAGTGCTTTTGAAAAAAAAATCAACGGGTTTAAGTATGGTGTATTTGATAATATAATCGTTCCAAATGGCATCCCGAAAGAGGACAACTTTTAAAGCTTTAGAAAAAGAAATACTTCGCATAATATACCTTTGGTATTTAAAGTAGAAAAATTATATCCACTTAATTTAATTTCTATGGGGAATGTTTTAAAAAATATGTCCTTAGCGATTGATGTCTTAGTAGATAAAAGCAATACGTGAATCGATTACTTTGAACATCAATGTTTCGGTTGCATAATCTATATATGATAGGTATATACTCATTCGCATCTGTATTGGTCGTGCTGATTTCACTGTGAGCATAAATATTACATTCTTTGGCCTAGTGTCTTTAACGGAACCTCACTGTTCTTGTTCTGTTTTCATCTGGTTCTGTTCTGCGCTGAATTCACTAGAAGTCGGATGATATGTTTTGTTATGTAGCTGATTAAGCTGATCATACGATGGAGTTTGTATTCGTTTAAACTCAAATTCTTAGGCAGCGCTATTAAAATGTTGATTTTGTGCCCGTCTAGAATGAATCAATGATAAAATTTATTCTATCTGGATTTCTTCACAGTAAACGCTGGATAAGTTTGGTGCGAAGACTCGTCTTTTTCTTGTCCTCTTCTCTAAATATGTATTCTAAGTATATTTCCGCTCTGGGTATGACGATGAACTACATCCGGCAGCAACACCTCGGATCGGGATATTGGAGGTTCTGAGGATCTTGGAAGCACTTCTGAACTGCTATTTTTCCCAGATTCACACCAGTGGATCTGGTGTGGTAGCACTTGTTAGGGGCGCAGCTATGGGCAAATACTGACACCAGCCAAAACAAAAAAAATTACATTTTTATAAGGAAATTACTAACAATACATTTTTAAAAATATATTAGTTAAATCCTAGATATCTACTGTAAATATTTTAAAATATTTATACAGTATTCATAATTTTGTTAAGGGTTAGTTTCAAATTTACTATGGATGGCTTGAAGAATTTTTTTGTCTATGTTTATTATTTTCATGAAAAAGTATACATGCATTTTCAAGATTTTTTCCTAAATTGTGAATGTGAACCAATATATCAGGTTGGTGCAAAAATAATGACGTAATAATGTCGTTTTTTGACGTATTTTTTAACGTCAAAACAGTACATTAATACGTCATTATTTTTGCACCAACCTGATATATATATATATATATATATATATATATATATATATATATATATATATATATATATAAGGTGTATTTTGCCAGCATGTTTCCATTAAAACAGGTCTCATTAGATAATTTTAATAAACATTTTATTCTGGGTACTTTCGATATTAGCACAATGTCATCATCAGAGTATTGGTTTTCTAAAGCAAATTTGCTGTGTTCATTTGAGACTGTGAACAGCAATGCTGTTGTAAATGTTGAGAGATGTTAAATGCAGCATTCATTCGTCTTAGAAAAATGATGAAAACAATTTGTGGAAAAGAAACAGCAGAAGAATTGCTAGAGCACAAAACATGTTTTTATGGTGCCTTGTGATCGTCAGCGCAAATGTTGCGTGAGCTGTGTAAGCAAGGCTTGCACAACATGTATTTTATGGTCTGTGACTGTTGCCTGCAGTGAGAACTCTTGAAGTGTATGTGAGGAAAAACCCATGCCCAAGGGCAAGTTTTTGATTATCTGTTATAGTTGAAGTGATTAAAATATTCACAGACTCTATATTTCAGTATCCGTCTATAATTCTGAGATGAGGCATTATGTACATTATTTACATTATTCGGATTATTATCCTCATTTTTGTTGCCATATTTATCACAACGTTTCGGACGTTGCCCGCTCAAGCCTTCTTCAGGTGGTTGGAATGTCGAACTGTACCCTTTATTTCGCTCACTGGGGTAGACTGCTCTAGTTCCACGTGCCATGTCTAATTGATGTCAGTTTTCTGTTCTCTCCAGTTACTTCAACTCTCCAAGTTCTCCACTGACTTAAGCAGGTACTGAACTCAAAATAAGGACACATGGCACAGGGAATAATGGCGTTGGTTAGATCCAGTGACAGGACTCTAAGAGTTGTGAGTTCAATACCTGGTAAAGGCAGTGGAAACAGTCGAAACTTTGTGATAAATATGGCAACAACGATGAGGAGAATAGTCCGAATATTGTAAATAGTAGATTTTATATTTCTTTTTTTATAATTGATGATTGAATTATTTTAAGTTGTTTCTTAACAATTGATGATGGAACAGATTTTAAATTGTCTTAACAATTGATAGTGAAAATTTATTAACTTATGTGTTAAATCTGCGTATTAATTTTAACATTAGCTGCATTCATAAAAAACAAAACAAAAACAAACAAACAGTATTTACTGGCAAAATTATCTGGGGGTCTATTTTACCTTGACGGTAAAAACAAAGATAAAAAAAAAACATGTTTGTCTATTTTACCGGGACCAATAGCCTCTCCCAATTAGAATACGGAAACTTTAATAAGGACAAGCAACAAAACGATGAGTAATCAGGATGACAACGAAAAAGGATTAACACTGCATTAACATTTTTGAAGATAAAATTTGGTTGGAAAGCATGCGAGTTCCACAATCGAGAATTGCGAGAAAAGTAACTCTAGCATGAAACATACGGTTACATGAAGCCAACTCAACTGTATATTGGTGAGACCTCGTCGTCACTCCAGTCCTCCGCTTAAATTCGAAAAGTTTACATAGCCTGGCAAAGAATTTGTCCGGTACCGTGGCCTTGGATATATTTATAGAAAAAGGCACAGGGGGTGGGGCAACTTTACGGCGGTGGAAAGTGACTGAAGCCGAGACGCCAGATTAGGATCAATAATATTGATGATGATTCTTTAGGTTTTATCAATAATCTCTCTATATATAGGAAGGGCAGCGGACCGTATATGGCAGCAATATTCTAAGCATGGATGAATGATAGACTTATAGAAATTTAAGATAAGTTCAGGAGGGAAGAATTATCTAGCGCGATACAGAGAGCCAACTTTCTTATCAGCTGACCTAGCAACGAATACAATATAATATTCACATTTATACTGAGAAAAATCAAAATCAACGACATTTACAAAGGCGTAATACTTATTTTAACTAAATGGATAGTGGCCCGGATTGAGGAATCGGAGAGCCGGGATCGAATCCATTACATTCACTTACGTGTTAATACCCTTGGGCAATCCTTTTCTTCTCTCCCCAGCTATGGGTAAATAACAGGAAAGACAGGGTTCTGTAGTCTTGGATAAGCGGCAACTAGTCTACCGCAGAAAGAAATGGCAAGCAACTGCGGGAAAAAAAAAATCTGCCTCGTCATTCATGTATCGAAAGATATATGATCGCCTTCGCGTGTATCACCCATGGCACAAAACTGAAAAAAAAACTGTTGTTTTCCCAATAAAATTATTTTATTACTCCCCACTTGTTTTATTTAAAATAGAACGAGAACAATCTAAATTTTTAAATGCAACAAAAAAGATGTTGACAATGTCCCGGCGGTAAGGTACTTTATCAGATGTATGTCGATCCGGGTGACCTACAGTGAATTTTGAACGGAACCTAACTCAATTATTAAAGTCTCTGAATATTTTAAGACCTTAAAATATAACAGCAAATCAAAAACTTGCACTTGGGCTTGGGTCTCTTGCAAATACGGTTCAGGTGCACCAGCTGGACCCTTTATTTAATCTGCAGAGTAGATTGTTCTCTTTCGATTTTACATGTTACAGCTGGGGTGTACTAAA
>OZ010582.1:86310922-86360922 GCA_963932145.1 Acanthosepion lycidas | reverse complement strand
TATTAAATATATGTGAATAAAAAAAATTTTCAATATAAGTCAAACTATGATGAGGTTCGTTTCGAAAGTGGGCGAAATGTTTATCCAACTGGGAAAAATGGAAGTACAAAAGCGAAAAAATTAAAATAGAGATATATACTCTTAAATAATACCGGAGTAAAGCCTTTAGCAAGCAGGTGTTCATTTTGCCGATTAAGTCGAACGCATCAGCAAGAACATCTGAAAACAAGAGCGGTAAAAAAGAAAGTTATATAAACAAGTATCATGAATCAACAGAAGAGAACAGGTTATCTCCCTTGTGGGTGCTTGTCATCACGTTCATAAAACAGGACATTGACACGTATTTTTCCGCATTCTCTGCCTTTTTCATCCTAAATAATAAAAATTTGCAGCTTACTTCCACCTAAACCAACAAATCAGACATTGTTGCATTTTAAAGCAAAATGAAATACAGTGAAATAAGCATGATAAATATGCCAAAAATAACGTCGAATAACTGTTAAGACTTAAAACTTCTATCTTCCCCGACAAAAACCAAACTACAAAGAAAAACACCAAAAAGCACAAAGAAAAACAAAAAGAAAAAAAACAAAGAACCACCTCAAAAAAAAAACACAAAGAAGAACAAAAAAAACTTAAAGTAAAACAAAAAAAATTAAAGAAAACAAAAAAAAACAAAAACAAAAAATACAAAGAAAAACAAACAAATACAAAGAGAAACAACAAAACACAAAGAAAAACAACAAAAAGAAACACACACAAAAAACACTAACCATAGAAAAAAAAACTAAACATAAAAACAAGATAAAAAAGATAAAACATAAGATGAAAAACAAAAAAAAAAATGAAACACAAAAAAAAAATAAAAATAAAAAGACAAAAAGGAAAACCACAAAATAAAATATAAAAAAAACAAAAAATATAAAAAACAATAAATAAAAAAATAATCCTGTTTCTAGACATTGTTCTTCCAGCTGCCACGCTCTTGACCTAGAGAAGCACTACCTCAACAAGGCACTTGATGTTGGCCTCTGTTTTGAGTCTCAGACTCTGTGGAAAGATGAATGGAGGCAAAACATTGCCATCACAAGTGATCACTCAGGTTGACACTCAAACACTGAAATCTTCCTATTAGAGCTTCCGGTGCGAATGCCAAGCAGTACCGCATGCAGTTTCCAAATTTCTGGTGGAGAAATTTGCACTACGTTTTTCTTTTTCTCACAGAGGGTGCGCAACTTACACTACTATAACGTGCAGACGAAAAAAATAATAAAAAATAAACGAGGCGCATGCGCGAAGTTAAATATTAAAATTGACGACAATTCACCAATCGCGCACTAAGTAGTTCATCAATCATTTGTTTGTTTCTAATGAATCTATCCTGGTCCCTTAGTACTTGGAAGGCACCTGTTAAAACACGTCCCAAATATTTATATTTTCATAATAATTTGATTTAGAGTTCTGAGTTCTCATCTTGGACTTATTCTCTTGCTAATAAATATATTCTTCAGGCTTACGGTTATATCACGTTGAAACACCGGTTGTCATATGATCTCCGAAGTTAAGCAACATCAAGGCTCGTCAGTACCGAGATGTGTGACCGCTTAGGTATACTAGGTGCTGTAAGCTTGGAAGTACTGATTGATATTTTGCTATAAAAATGTACTGACATACTTTAGTGTTGTACTGACTGATATTTTGCTATAAAATGTATTACTACTGGTCATTTTCTTATAAATATATTGCTGGTAGGTATTTTTACCAGCATGTATTTTTATACTTTCTTAGTGAACCACCAAAGAAACATTCAAAAGTCTATTTTCTCAAAGCTGGGGCCCTAACAGGGTGAACCTGGGAACAACAGCTAGTAAGATGTAGTTCCACGCTCCTCAAAACCTCCAGTCTTCCGATCTGAGGCCTTGCTGTCGAATTTATGGGTATTTTGATATGGATCTGTAACGTATAATATCTAAGTCATTCTCAAATAACAAAAATATAGCAAAGAAATATAGAGATATTCATGGACTGAACAAGTAAGCAACGGTGAAGTTTTGGGGAAAATAGAAACAAAATGGAGAGTTAAAATTAATATCTGGAAGAGAGAGAAGAATTGTTTAAGACACCTGAGAAGGAAAAAGAGCTTGGAAATTTGACGCTCACAGGACAGATTGAAGGCGAAAGGTAAATAGGAAAACAACACATAACCTATCTAGAGAGTTTGAGTAAATGAAAGGCAGAATAAGGTTTGTAAGAGATAACAAAAAGGCAAAATATATTAAAGAACAGAAAATTGTGAAAAGCCATCACCATGAAGGAACACTGCACATAGATTTTAAAATAGCTAATTAGAAAAATAATGATATCAAGAGAAATGTTTAACAAACAAAATACATCAAAATATTCGCTTCGTCTGTTGATTTCATATATTTTAATCGGCAAATAACAAAAAAGGAATATAGTAACTCAGTAACAAGAAAATAGAATGATAATCAATGTTGGATTTTTAGTGGCCACTATCAAACTCTCAATCTAAGAAAAGATTCCATTTTTTCCTATTGTTGACAGAAAATTGTGGAGATCACAAGCGTCCTGAAACATGGAACATCGAGTAAAATATCTAGGCACAGATCGTACGCTATGGTATTGTCAAGATTCATAGTTAGAACCACATCTGTGACTTCAACTTTCTTCTTAATTTAACATAAAGAAAGTTGGATAATATATATCTTTCCAGCACATTTCTTATCGTTTAATTTTTTTTTTCAGTTTCTGGAAGCCATCTTTTGTCATTCTTATGCAACTTTGAGTTTCTCTGTCATACTTTCTGTCGTCTGTTATACTATCCGGGGAGTTAAATTTCCGCACCATTCTTTCTTTATGGACCTAACTACTACATCTGTATTCTGTATTTTACTAATTTTTTTTATCTGTGTACATCGAGTCGTTTATCTTCTGTTTTCTTTCTTATTTGTTTATTCAAGTTGATATATTCTGCGCTATTTCTTGTCGTTATGCGTTCTCTTTTCATCGTCAGACAGCATATTACGCCATTGTTTGAGAATTCCATGTCTTTTTTTTCGTCTCTTTCTCTCCCTAAGATAACTTCTTTTCTTATTGTCACTCGTTCCTCCCATAAAGTGTTTCACTTTCAGTTTTTGACGTGCTCCAAAGTTCCATACGTTCTTAACTGCGACTGAATATATTTGTTTGCAAATGCAATTGCTGCGTAGTACGTCGAATTGAAATGTAAGCCAGTCTTGTGCATTTTGTTTAAACATTGTGTTTTTAGTCTTAGTTAGCATAAGACAGGTAGGAGATCGTATCCAGCATCAGCACTTGGGTATCTTTTAGACTAAAACTGTCTTTAGAAAACAAAAGGAAGCGGAGAAAAGAAATGTGCTTGTATTTTAAGAGGCATAAATATAGGTCCCTGAAAAATTTATGAGGGTTCAACATAAACGCAGAAAATTAAGCTTTTTTTTTTTTTTTTGACAAGATGGTTTCTGAATATCACAGTCAACAACTAAAATGGTTGCAGCTTAAGAATATATTAATGCAAGCCAACACTCCTTCATTCGTACCAAAGCTGTCTATTGCTAAACATGACCAAAAACAGTTTTTAAGAGATTAATGCAATAGCTCCCATGTTCCCAAGATTATTCTTTAATCGAGTTCGCGCCAAGCAGGGCTGTAAAGCCGCTAAGACAATAGTGTGGAAGAATTAGAAAGAGAAACATTACTGAACAAGGAAAAAAGAAGAGTATTAATGAAGACAGTAGATAGCGATTGCATTTAATCTTTTGAACATTAAATTTAGATAAAATGCACGGAGCCGAAAGGAAGTTTCAAAAGCTAAAAAAGAAAAGGTTAGTATAGAATTTATAGATGCATATATCCAGCTCGACTGTAAATTGCTGAGATCTCGACGCCTGTCTAGTATTGCGCTTAAATTCAAAAAGTCTAGGAACCATAGCGAAGAGCGATATTTATACTGTTATCTACAGAAATGTGGCACAAGGCCGAAAAGGGGATTGGGAAAAGGACGATCTTCTTCTGTCTTAACTATAACTTAGCTAGCCGCAAGCACTGACCCAATCGTACAAAACAATATTCCTGACACCAAAACAACACATTCATACGTACATTTCTTACTACAACTACCATAATACCGCTTTGTCTCTATGAAAATACTAACTAGTCCCCATATTTAAAATTTATAAAATAACAATTCTAAAACTTAACCCCAATGAGTATTTACAATATGAATACAAAAAAACTATTTACAAGATACTAAAGAAAATAAGATTAGTAATAAAAAAACCCACAATCACTAAATGTGGCAGAAACATCACTTCACTGGCCGAAATCAATGCGGGACTATAATAGTATAAACCATTCATTCATCCCAAGCACTCACACTGACATGCACTCATTCAGACACGACAACAAATACGAAACAAAAAAGCACTCACGCGAAAGGAAAGGCGCCCCGCATCCACCAGTGAACTGACATCACTGACCACCTAACGAGGGGGGGATAGGGAAATAAAAACTTAAAGAAAATTAGGGACAGAAATAAAAGGGGCCAATGAGCATACATACCCTAGCTAAGTTAACTGAAAAAGGAAACTAAAGCATCGAAAATGGAAACCTAAGCTAGCCTAATTTCGTACCATAGCGAAGATCCCATCCGAATAATTATGATAAAAGTATTTATAATGCAATGTAATTAGTTTAGTTTATTATTAAAAATCGATTTATTTGCCACCAGACTTTTTTGTAAATTTTTGCTATGCGAGATGTTATTCCACTAACGATATGAGATTTCATGAAGAACATTTTTTTTTTATCGAGGATTATTTTATAGATCGTTGTCTTTAAATGAGACAAATACATCATCGTCATAAAAAAATTACTGAAAGAATTACGTAAAATACTCAGTCATTATTATACGAATGAAACAAAATACGCATCAGTAGAGGCAGCCTCGTTTTAAGATGTGTATGCCGAAAGAGATATACAAAAAAATAGAAACGTGTGTAAGACAAGGATGTGTCTTCTCACCAAACTTATTCAACCTATACAGCGAGACAATTTTGAAAGAATTTGAAGATCTACCACGAATCTTTATTTGTGGCCATAATCTTAACAACATAAGGTATGCGGATGACGCAGTATTGATAGCAGACACGGAAGGTAAACTATAAAAAGATCCTAGTTCGTTTTTTGTCCTTGCTTTCACTATTTCCTGTGAGTTTCAGATTTTCTAACCTTCCTTTCCTTATTATTTTCTAGATGTTTCAACTATCTATTTCTGTTTCCAATTCTAAGTGCTCTTTCCCTTTATAGTTCCCTTAAAACTTCCTCGTTGCTTAGATTCTCTGGCCATGGTATTCTCAGCAGTCCACTGTACACCCATATCTTTTCCCTCAAATTCACTCTATCTCTGTGAAGATATTGACCAGCGTTCACTGCAATATCAGGATGACTGATAATGCTTAACTGTTAAGTACTCATTTTAACTTTCATTCAGATTTATTTACGAGCACTGGCACCATCAATCATGACCACAAACCCAGCAAGTAAAATTGAATGAAATTTGAAAAGAACGAAGATAATATCAAGATATTACAGTGAACTAATGAAAAAATTATGACAGGAAGGAGAACTTTATCAACTGATGCATTTAAAACTTACTTAACTAGCTTTGAGAAATCGTTACATAATTGTAAGTTTGTGGAAAAACTGATATCGTTGACACAGCATTGTTAATTAAGCTATCTTGAAGTTTCTGTGATGGGTTGTTTTTATTTCTATTATTTACAAGCGGGCTTTTGCCATCATTTTTGCTGCTGTTATCATATTTCGACCGATGTTTCCCCGGTTATTCGTCAGGCGTATGGCGATTCGGGTAAGCTATAGGGAATTTCTTTATTTAATCTACAGGAATAGATATTTCTCGTTCTAATGCATATGTCGAGGAATAAACCAGTCCAGTTATTCTAGTGCTGATCAGTTAGTGTTCACTCGGTTTCTACTGAGTTCAAGTTCTGTTGCTCACTGCTCGGCCCAAGAATCACAGTATTTTACCAAATTCACAAACCAATGCTTCAATTCACTGCGCTATTGACCCATAGGACAATTCTCTGTGGAGGACTTGGAGCCCTAAACCTAAACTGTCTGTTGATGAGCTCTGCTGATCGTCATGCTTGATCACACATTTTGCAGTTGCTGTTATATATATATATATATATATATATATATATATATATATATATATATATATATCGTCTGCCATTTGCAGCTGTTGTTTTCTGTAGTCTGTATGCAAATAACGTAAATAAAATAAACTATCAATTTTTATTCGTTCTTTCACCACTGCTATACCTTTCTTCATTATGCCTTCTAAGTATTTAATCTTCCACATGATTCAACCTAGAAATTTGAAATGTATTCTCACTGATCGATTTGACTTCTACGGGTGATCACCGGTTAAAGCCAGAAAATATTTTTAGATTGCAATAAATATCATTGGAGATAATGATTTTTACCGATACAATTTTTACTCGTTAACCCATATCTTGAGGGAGAAAAGGTGTGTTCATACTTTTCCCAACGCTATTTACGCGTAACGAGCCCGAATTATTATAATGCTGCATTAATTGGTTAATTGATTTGTTTTTACGTATTATCAACCGTTTGCTGGTTAATTAAAGCCAGGAAATAATGTTAGATTATAAGAGTTTCTTGTTGAAGATTATGATTTTCTGATACAAGTCATCATAATTAACCCATTGCTGGGTGGAGAAGAGGTGGATTCATAACTTTCCCAAGGTATTTGCGTGTAAGTGAATATACTGAAGCTGGCTCGAATTGGAAACCGGCTCTCTGATTAACAATTCTGAACCATTATCCATTACACCACCCATACATCTCAACGTACAGCACCTGCTATTCACAAGCGGTCACCCATCTCAGGCACGACGTTAACAAACCCGTTGATAGTAGGTGAATCGGTGTTTGAACATGATATGGCTCTAAGCCTATATATATACATTTTATTTTATTTTTTACTGAAGGACAGATTGGTCTCTTCAAATATACCAGTACACTGGATTTAAAACTGGTGGAGCCTAACGGCTAGCAAGTCCATTTCATAAAAAAATAATTCCTTGCTGCGGAAAAGAGAACAGCAACGCTTGGCGTGATGAGATCTGAGATTCACATCGTATGTTTCTTACTGGTTTGAGAAATCAATCAACACAAAGAAATATCGAAATGCTAAGTAAATGCTAGTAAATTCGAGCTAAACAATTTTTTTTTTCTCGTCTCAATCTACCTTACATATTCATTAGACTACCATTCGTCTTTGCTTCGAATTTTACTTTACTGATACTCTATTTGGAGATACTTGATAATATCTACAGAAGAATCTGCAAGGTCAGTGGTTCTGATCTGGCATCTCGGCTTCCCGCCGTCGTAACGTACCTTCCTACCTTTTCTATAGATACGTTCTGGTAATTTTTCAATGAAGATACCTATACTTTATGAATTTAAGCGTAGGACTGAATTGGTGCAAAGGATTAATCCTTTTACTGTTGAAATGGTTAGATGTAGCCGCAAATTCTATGCTAAAACGTTGTTATATTATTTACGCAATTTGGACTGTTATCCTCATCTTCAAAGCCTTATTCACAACGTTTAGGACGTTGTACACTCCGGCCTTCTTCAGGTGATTGGAATTTCGAACCGAACCCTTTATTCCGTTCCCAACGTAGATTGTTCTAGTTTCACGTGCCATACCTCTGCCGGATGTCTCGGTTATGTTTCTTTAACTCGGCTCTCCAATATTTTGATTCACCACTGCTGTAGCCTGGTATTGAACTCGTTGGGTCTAGTCACTGGATCTAACCAACGTCTTTATGCATTAGGACATATGTCCTTGAAGACATATGTGTACGAATTCCTGGGTCTTATAAACCTAATGTCAGGTGGACGAAATAAAGAGTTCGGTTCGAAATTCTAATGACCTGAAGAAAGCCGGAGCGTACAACGGCCGAGACGTTGTGAATATGGCAACGAAGGTGAGGATAAGAGTCCTAACAAATCTAAATAATGCTTGTGGAACTCTTCCGTTTTCTTGGTTTCCAGCCAACTTCAGTATTCAAAAATTTTAAAGCAATGCCAATCATTATATTGTCTTCGTAATCCATGTTCATTTAGGATTTTCTTTCCTTGTCCTTTTTCTCCTCATATTATCTAAAATTCAGTAGCTCATTGCGTCTTCGTAACTGTATTGCTTTTCTTGGGCTGAAATGATTTTTTAGAAAAAGTGTTTTAATATATATTCATGTGAAAATGAAGCGAGATGATAAAGTCATATTGAATGATAGGTTATAAATTATTTTATAAATTTATACAATCGCGAGAGAAAAAATATTTTTGAAACAAATTCCATCCTTAGAATATTAAAAAAAGCGATAATTCAAAGACGAAAAAGCATGAAATCAATGAATTTCCAGAACAATGGTTACCAAAATACAATAAACGGCGTGACAATGATAGACAGAAAGGAAAACAGAAAAAAGAAGAAATGAACGTTGGATTAAATTAGAAAAGATTGAAGTTTCATCGTCCAAAGCATTGTTACAAAGAATTTCAAAATAGGATACAATACACGACAAGAAAAGAATGGCTAATTTTAAGGCTAAACGATTCTTTTATTCTATAATGTGTACTGAACGGTGATTTAAATAGATAACACAAGGAATCCGATTAAATATAATGACATTTTAACATTCGTCATATTTATATATATATATATATATATATATATATATATATATATATATATATATAGAGAGAGAGAGAGAGAGAGAGAGAGAGAGCGAGAAAAAGAGAGAGAAAAAGAAATAGACAGAGAAAGAGAGAAAAAGAGAGAAAAGAAAAAGAGAGAAAAGAAAAAGAGAAAAATGAGAAAAAAGACCAAGAGAAAAAGGCAGAAAGAGAAAAAGGGAGAGAAAGGACAGAGAGAGAGAGAGAAAAAAAGACAGAGAGAGAGAGAAAGAGAGAAAAAGGAGAGAAAAAGAAAAAAGGCAGAAAAAGAGGAAGAAAAAAGGCAGAAAAAGAGGAGAAAAAAGGCAGAAAAAGAGGAGAAAAAAGGCAGTGAGAGTGATAGAAAAAGGAAGAGAATGGGAGAAAAAAGACAGAGAGAGAGAAAGAAATGACAGACAGAGAAAGAAATGACAGACAGAGAAAGAAATGACAGACAGAGAAAACAATGGCAGAGTGAGAGAGAAAATGACAGAGTGAGAAAAATGAGAGAGAAAAAAGACAGAGAGAGAGAGAGAAAAAGAGAGAGAGAGAGAAAAAAAAGACACACACAGCGAGAAAAAAGACAGAGAGAGAGAAAAAAGACAGAGAGAGAGAGAGAAAAAAGACAGAGGGAGAGAGAAAAAAAGACAGAGAGAGAGAGAGAGAAAAAAAAGACAGAAAAAAGACAGAGAATAAAAGACAGCGAGAGAGAGAGAGAGAGAGAGAAAAAAAAAGAGAGAGAGAGAGAGCGATGAATATAAAATATTCCCCATTCAGTGTTGGTGCTAATAATATTGCGCTTGATGCATATCAGAATTATACTGTTATTAGGTTGGTGCAAAAATAATGACGTAATAATGTCGTTTTTTTACGTATTTTTAAGGTCAAAAAACGACATTATTACGTCATTATTTTTGCACCAAACTAATAATATTAATATTAATTATAATGTTAATATTAATTTAATATTGCTAAACATTGCAGCAAATGAGAATTGCCTCTAAGTATCGAGAAAAATAGGTAAAATGATTTACACTAAATAAAAAAAAATTCAAAAAATTATTAGTGATTACTTAATGGATGGCTAAGATAAAGATTTATTATTACTTACCTCCGGAGCAATACCATCATTGTTGTTATTATACAAATGTTTCAGTCCTTGTGTGCTCCAGCCTTCTTCAGAATTGTCTCACTCCGGGGAAGCTTCGGTCATTATCGAAGTGAAACCTTTAATCCACAGGTGTAATTTATATTTTCGTTGTGCATGTCTAGGGATATCTCATCTTGTACTGATTTTGTACTGCTCAGTTATTAATCGCACTATTTCTATTAAATCTAAGTCTACTGCCTGGTCCAGGGTTTGAACGTACAATTACCATGCATCCACATTCACGAGCCATTGCTTTAATCCCCTTTATATATGTCAAGCATCCGACAGTCTCGACATTCCTTGGATCTGCGCCCAAAGAGATATGCTTCAGTTTCTTATGGCAGTGCAATGACTGTACAGGCCCACACGAGAGTGACAGTCTCGATTGCAACGAATGCATGTGAAGACGCTCCCCTGGGATGCCGCCTTTTCCCTGGCGGCAAGGCCTCGTTTCTCATCTCTCCTCGCTCCAGCCATCGGTATAAATGGCATCTCCAGCGTGAACGTTCGTTTGCGACGTCGTCCAGCCTTTGGATGCCGATGCCCGTCGCCCTCATGTTCCTTTTGCAGACATTCTTGCAGCGACGGTGAGTTCGCACTCTTGCCGGTGGCCAATTCCCCGTAGAGAAAGACCTACTTAATTCACTATTTCTATAATAACCGTAATGCTTTATAATTATAATAAATATATATAATAAATTATAATTTATAATAAGAAATTTGAATTATGTCGGAATTAATAAAAACTAGTATGTATTTTCAGATCTATTTGTTTCTCCGGATTTTAAAACTACTGGTAAGTGAGAAATCCATTCATTTTTTTTTTCATTTGTTATTCTAAAATCAAAACTAAAGTAAATAATTAGTATTTGTTATAACACAATCCAATCCGTTATAATGTCTCGCCTAGGCATTCGCTGTGACGTCTCTAGAATTCTCTCCGACTGATGTCAACGGACTTCTGACTCATTTGGAGTTCTTTATTAAAGGCGTCTTGCCTAGTTCATGTGTGTTACCGGTGTTTTATTTACTCCACAACACTATGACATTAGATAATACGGCTGCTTGAACAGCCAGCAAAGGTGTGAGCCATCTACAAAGGACAAATATTTAGCTATTCCAGAAAGAAGGAAATGCTTTTATACTCAAAAGATAAAAATACCCTTGACACGAAACAATTAAGTCCAAGTGCGCACGGACATATTAATATGTTACGTACCAACATTATTTATCTACCAGAAAACTGACCATAGAGACATTGCTGGGGATATAACTGAGTTTTAATCCTAATCTACCTATTGTTGAATCTGCAGTTGATGAAGGCCGGCCGAAACGAATGTGATAAAAACAAAGAGATCAATAGTCATTAAATTCAAATTTGAAATAATTTCCTCCCAGATATTCAAACAGAGTGAGTCTTTATCCATCCCAGTACCAACTGAATGCTTCTAGATTCAAATATAAACGACCAATATTTCCATATGTCTAAAGCGAGTATGTGTTTCCGACAAGAGTTTACATGTTCGAAAATTGACCAACCTAACCTCAATTTAACTGATTGTTTACATGAACATGACGGATCATTTAAAATTAGTCACATTCGCTTACTCTTGCATAGTGATTTTTACAATTGATGAGAACCACAAACACCTGGAATAAATTACATCATTGTTGACATACCCACAAGATTGATCTTGTTAGTGCTTGTGTGTGTGTATATGTGTGTGTTTTCGTGTGCATTTCTGTAGCAACCCCTCATTTATACATGTTCCATTAAAGACGACAGAAAAGCTACTCCGATTAAGCTTTTGATTGAATTAACTTGTGTTCGAACAAGTGTTTACTTTTCTGAAAACAGTGTCTGTAGAAAATATCCAAATGTTCTGTAATTCCTTGCATTTTCAGAGATACTTTTAGCCTTTATCAAGGATGATTTTATTTTTAATTTTTAACTGGAGTTATGGGTTGTGTGTATGTTTCTAGACAGATGACATGTTTTATTTTCCAAACACACGACATCGTAGCCGAATTCGTAGTTAATATTATTGAATGTTAAGTTTTTATTTGTTAATATTAAGGTTTCCATTGTTTTAATCTTTTTTTTTTTACATGTGAATGAGGTTATTATGTCCTACTGGCATGTTTCGGGTGGAATCTCGTATGTTTATATGTGTTCCGATGGAGCTGTGGTCGGATAGTAGTAACGTAAGATGTCTCGATAGGCATGTAGTTCTTTGTAATTTTGATTTTGCGGGCATGTTGTTATTTTTGAGGATAAGGTTAGCCGTTTAAAATCTTTTGTAGTAGATCATTTATCTTTTCTTGTTCCGGTCCACTGGGATAGTGTGTTTCTTTATGCTGTGTTTATGTGAAGATTTATTTTCACTTAGAAATATTATAATGAAATACACATACATATACAAATTATAAAGAAATACACATTCAAATACAGATTATAGAGAAATACACAGTCATATTCAGATTATAAAGTAATACAAATACATATAAACTTATAAAGAAATACACTACCCCAATGGAACCGAACAAAAAATTCAATGAATTAATCTACTAAATAAAAAGTAATCGACTACATAAAATTTTAAAACAGCTAAACTTATCCTGAAAAATAACAAGAAACCCACAAAATGAACATTACAAAAAACGAGCCATATTCACGAGTTCAAGTAACTCAAATACATTTTAATCTATTCGGACCAAATATAGTTTTTGTTTCTTTTTGCCATCATCAGTGATCCTAGTCTATGCGAATGATGATTTTCATAGCAGATACAAAGGATTCCTGTACTCGAACCTTTAATGTCTAGCCTATTTATGTCCATTTTATATCGTACCATCTTGTAAATCTCGGGAAAAGACTAAAAACCGAAGTACAACATATTCAATAAATGTATAAAATCGAGACAGGAAAAATTAGGGCAAGATATTTCAAGATTTTAGAATCACTTCTACGGAACACGAATTGATAGAAGGAGCGAATGTTTGTAAAGAGGAAGCTTGCCTTTCGGTTCTTGCAAAAATACAAACGAAAAAAACTCGTGTATTTTCGCAACGTCGGGTGCCATTAGAGTTGATTTAATCTCGGGATTGACTCTAAAGCGTTGCCTTTCACAAGGACTTAGTTTTCTATATATATATATTTTCTTTTTTTCATGTATTATTTTTTGATTTTTACACCAGTGCGGCTGGCTGAGGTGGCAAGAAAACGCATTCTCTCTGATTATATAGAACGTCTGAAGATGAAAATATTTTTTTGTTACAGATGCAGTCATTCCTTACCATATAGAAGATGTTCACTTGCTTACGTTCTTTTTAAAATGCTTTTATTTTTCTTGCCAATATACATTTCTGAATTATTTTTCTTCCTATATATTTTGTGAACGTTTTCACTATGACAGCTGTCGTTATCTATCTAGCTAGCCAAATGCTTGTTTCTCATTCTTTCATTGTCATAATATATATATATATATATATATATATATATATATGTGTGTGTGTGTGTGTATGAAAAGGGGTTGCAAAAGTATGCATTCAAATATTGATATGGCTGCATACTGAATACAATACGTTTGTTTCTTATTGCTGTATACATTCTTTAACACACAGGCATGTGTATATATATATATATATATATATATATATATATATACGTGTGTGTTTCTGTCTATTGTTGCAGAACGTTTGTACAGAGTGAAGTTAGCGCATAAATTCTTAACAGCATATTCATCTTTTAACTAACATTTATCTATAATGTTATAAATCAACACAAAAAACATTTTTAGATGAAAAAAGTGTTTGTTATATATATATATATATATATATATATATATATATATATATATATATATATATAGATAGATAGATAGATATTCTGCGGATTTGAAACTATTGCATGATTTTTAAACCGGAAAATGTTTTTTAATTATAAGTACTTTTGGGGGGATAATAATTTATTAGTAGTGCTCTTATTAATTAATCTATAGCTGAGAATAGAAGTGGATTCATTGCGTTTTAGATGAATATAACGAACAATGGAATCGATACTCGGTATTCCGATTAACAATTCCTAGCCATTAGAATTTACACCACCGACACATCCAAGGTTATTTCACATGGCTTTCGCAAATGGTCACCATTGTAGATATTGAGTAGGCTCCGTGTTTCTTAACTTCGATGAACGTAAGGGAACCGGTAGATTTAACGTGATATACCCGTAAGAATATATATATATATATATATATATATATATATATATATATATATATATATATATATATATATATATATATATATATATATATATATATATATATATATATATATATATATATATATATATATATATAAATATACAGATTTCGTGAAGGGCCAATACAAGAATTTATGCTTTCAGAAGTTCCTAGTAAAAATCAGATGACGCGATTCTTGCGCAATCTGGTGCCCATATACAATTTTAAATAAAAACTTATGCTAAACGCTTTCCTTTCATATCCACTTATTGGAAAATTTATATTTAATAAATAAAAGTATGGAAGAGTTACTTTTCTATCATCCTATATATATATATATATATATATATATATATATATATATATAAATGAGAGAGAGAGAGATAATATTAGTGGTTAATATATATATATATATATATATATTTTTCAAGATGATAAAAGGTAGAACTCTAGAGCAAGAATGTAATATAAAAGCCTCAAACACTAATATTTCATCGTTTGAATTTATTACATTGGAATCGTAATCACGATCCAATTTTATCAGACCTACAAATTCAAAAAGAAAACAGAAAATATATCTCCGGATATAGAAAAAAAAGCTATAATTTCAGTGAAAGTGTATGTGCGGGAGTGAGAAACAAGGGTGAGAGGGAAATGTATGACTGCCCAAAGAACAGGTGTAACGGAAGAAAAATGAACAGGAAAAGCCTTCAGGTGAAGGGGAGAAATAAATTTTAAAAGAGAGAAGTTTTAAAGAGAGAAGTTAAATAACGGTTTAAATAAGTGAGATACAGATAAATAAGAATTATTATCAGTTGCATTAATCGACTACTGATTCGTTGACCTAAAAAAAAAAAAAAAAAAAGACACCGGAAAACGTGGATACATTTGCCGTGATATTAGACAAAATAAATGCTTATACGATCCAAATTTAAAGTCTAGCCAATTTACACTGCTGATGGATATATGAACATTTGTCATTTGGTTTGTATTTCATAACCTTATATATACATGAAAAGAGAAAATGAGAGAAAGGAAGAAAAAGGCCCAAGGAAAAAAGAAAATTTTTGGATGAACATAAAGAAAAAAAGGAAAGAAAAAGGCCAAATGTGATCACGGGCGTTGATAAAAGAAATGATGCGTAATCAAGAAGAATTTGAAAAAGAATGTAAGTTCCCCCTATAGATTACAAATTTAACACAAACATATCAAAAAATTTAATCCTGTAAAAACATTCTATTTATTACCACATACACCTATACACATACCTATATACACATACCTACCTGAGATTTTAGTAGATGTTTTATATATATATATATATATATATATATATATATATATATATATATATATATATATATAAAAGTGAACATAGAAGTCAACACTTAGAGGCGACAGTCTGTTTCATGCTATATGCAATCGTCAAGCCACGTGTGCTGTTATTTTTCTCGGCTATTTATATATATACGGGTTAGTGGTGCATTGTGGGTATTCTATTATGGCGGTTATTTCACCGGAAGTCGTTTGTTTATCTATTTAGGTCAAATTATATTGCTTGTTTTTATTTTTGTTTCTTATTTTATTTATTTATTTATTTATTAACGTAGTAAAAATTTGTTTATATCACTTATTTAACAGTTTTGTTTTGGTTTGGGAATTTAATTAAAACTATTTGTTCAGAAGAAGAAATATCATATGGTTCAACCCACCGTACAGCAAGAACGTAAAAACAAACGTAGGGAAAATATTCTTCAAACTCTTACACAAACACTTCCCAGAATCAAGCACCTTACACAAGATATTCAACAAAAACACTGTAAAAATCAGCTACAGCTGCACCGAGAGCATGGCACAAATAATAAAAAAGCACAATAGGAAAATTATCAAGAAACCACACGAACAAATTAAACCCACGTGCAACTGCAGAATAAAGAACGAATGTCCCTTAAACGGAAATTGTTTACAAAACAACGTAATATACCAAGCCACGATAAAATCACCAGATAATGAAGAAAAAGTATACATAGGAGTAACTGAAGGACCCTGGAAACAAAGAAATTATACACACAAAACATCTTTCACAAATAGTAAATATGCAAACAGTACAATGCTTTCTAAGTATATCTGGGAAATTAAAAACAAAACGAACATCACACCAAAAATATCTTGGAAGATAAGGAAAAAATCATCAGCCTACAATAACCAATCAAAAACTTGCAAACTTTGCTCGGAGGAAAAAATAGCTATCATTACTTTTCCCGACCAAAATAAATTATTAAACAAAAGATCCGAACTCATCTCAAAATGCAGACATGAAAATAAATTTTTACTACGTAACCTAAAAAATTAAAAACGGAAAAAATAAAATAAAAACAAATAAATATACTAATAAGCAAAAATAACAAAAAAAAAAAAAAAAAAAAAAATAGAAATAAAACATAAAAAAATACTATGTTACTTAAAAATCGAAAACCGAAAAGAGAAAATATACAAGTAAAATAAATTAACCTAAATTCATCCAAGTAAATAAATAAACAAACCAATCCCAAATAAAGATAATCAATTAAAAACTGTTCCCGCCAAAATAATACTTAGAATGAACTACAACAATCAACCCCAAAACTGAACAAATAGTTTTAATTAAATTCCCAAACCAAAACAAAACTGTTAAATAAGTGATATAAACAAATTTTTACTACGTTAATAAATAAATAAATAAATAAAATAAGAAACAAAAATAAAAACAAGCAATATAATTTGACCTAAATAGATAAACAAACGACTTCCGGTGAAATAACCGCCATAATAGAATACCCACAATGCACCACTAACCCGTATATATATAAATAGCCGAGAAAAATAACAGCACACGTGGCTTGACGATTGCATATAGCATGAAACAGACTGTCGCCTCTAAGTGTTGACTTCTATGTTCACTTTTATATTTACACACGCTCTATCTCTGATATTGAGCACTTTATTCCATAAATATAGCACACCTTAAGACTATATTTCTTATATATATATATATATATATATATATATATATATATATAATTATTTAAAAATGTTTCCATCCCGACACAGAGATTTAAGAATCTTAGCCTCGCTTCACAACGGAACTAAATTCAGGATTTTAAGTTTAATTATCATAATTCAGTTTGGGATTGAAGATTCAGTTTTGAAATAAAAATTTCTGCGTCGCAATGGAAACGTATTTTTAAAAGAATTTTATATTATTCTCTACTTTTGTATCGAGCATTGTAAAATGTAAGTAAAAATAAATGCTAGGAAAATTGTAAAATTGTAAGTAAAAATAAATGCTAGGAATTCCGGATTATATATCTGACTGTTCTTTTCTGTTATATATATATATATATATATATATATATATATATATATATATATATATATATATATGTTATAAATTAACTGATTTAAAATATGGTTTTTTCGCTACACAGTAATAACCATGTTTCAGAAGCTGAAGCTAAAAACTTTAAATTGAATTATATTATTAAAAGCATTAGTTCCGTTTCATCTTCAAGTGAATATTGGAATAACTTATTTTTAAATTTACTTACATATAATTTATATATATAAATAATATATAAATATAATATAATTTACGCACATATAATTTCATAATTTCCTGTTTCCAATGATACAGAGAAATCCAATAATTCAAACAAGGACGGAAACGTGTTCGATTGTATTAACTATTGTTGTATCAATTATGAGTTAGGTTTGAAAAAGAGGTTAGGTTTAGGGAGGGTAGGGGTGTATTTTTCAACATTTTTCTGACATCCGTTAAATGCATGACGTCTAGTATTTTTTTCATTTTTTCTTACTTGTATAATTAAAAATTCTTTCTAGGGGTGTTAAGGTTAGAATACGTTTTATTTAACTACAATTTTAAAATATTTTTACACTTAATTACTAATAGACAATATTTCTGTTTAAAACAAGTAAATGTAGTAGAATTATTTAAAATGACTTTTTCGTATCAAATATAAGTATATATATTACCAGCTCCCATTTTTAAATTTTATTTTTAAATTTTATTTTTAAATTTTATTTTTAAATTTTATTTTTAAATTTTTTAAATTTTATTTTCAAATTTTATTTTTAAATTTTATTTTTAAATTTTTTAAATTTTATTAAAAATAAGATTTAAAAAATTTTATTTTTAAATTTTTTAAATTTTATTTTTAAATTTTTTAAATTTTATTTTTAAATTTTTTAAATTTTATTTTTAAATTTTATTTTTAAATTTTATTTTTAAATTTTTTAAATTTTATTTTTAAATTTTATTTTTAAATATTATTTAAGGAACATTTTTGACAATGACGACAAAAAATAGCTATTTCATTTATCTGATTGAGTAAATTTTTATTTTTTTTCATAAATTTAGTCATATATAGTTTCTCATGTATGCACAAAGGATATTTCTTGCTCGAATTTGTAGGTCACTAAATGACCCATGTCCTCTGACTGTCGGAATAAAACAGATTTAGTCTAATAATTCGTTTTCCACTGGATTTCTCACCGTCCGCAAGAACAGTCGGAGAGCAATCCCCAATTGTCTGTGTATTTCTCACGCCGCTGATGAAGGACACAGGCATGTCCGAAAATGCCGGAATTGAAACATTAATTTCCATGTTTCATTTCTGTATGTAGTAAATAAGTCAATAATTAAAATGTAATAAAGGTTTTTTTCCTATATTTACATTGGTATCTTTTCGTTTGCCATTGTTTTATTAACCAACCTCTTTTACATACTAGTATATATATATATATATATATATATATATATATATATATATATATATTTGATAGGGTTTGGCATGCTGGCCTTCTTCGTAATCTTCAGGGATACGGTATTACAGGACGATTATTTGACTTAATACAATCATTCCTGTCAAACCGTCAAATGAATATCGTCTTAAATGGGTTCTTCTCCGGCTCCTTTATCACAAACGCTGGTGTTCCCGAACGCACATTTTTCTTGGATCCTATACTGTTCCTGATCTTCATCATTGACCTTCCCGGTGTCATCAGTTCCCAAGCAGGCATCTATGCGGACGAGACCACGATTATTTCTGTCTTAATAGTAAATATGGTATCGTTGACAAAACTAACCTGGCTACTAATCTCGAAATACCTCCAATCTGTGGTTGACTGGGACAGGAATGTCTTGTAGAATTTAATGCCTCCAAACCAAACGGCTCTTTACCCAACCCAGAGAACGCTCTCTGCCTTCCACATAATGGCTGATTCCCAACTACAGGAGAGCGCCTCGTTACGCCTGTTTGGTCTCACTGTCCATTGACATGAGGAGGATTAAATACACTGAATCAATAGCTTCATCTACCACAAGGAAAGTTGGTTCTCATTGTCGTGCCAGACAGTTTTTCTCGTCTGAGTCCATCCTTCAAATCTATAAATCAAACATCCATCTTTGCCTGTAATATTACTGTCATATATGGACTAGTGCCCCCGCTGTACGTCTCTAGGTCCTCGACAAAATACCGAGACGAATATGCAAGATGATAGGCCCTGATCTGGCATCTTCTACAATCGCTATCTCACAGACGTGCCGTGTCCTTCCTCTGTCTCTTCTACAAGTATTGTCACGGCAACTGTTCCAACGAGCTACGTTCGCTGGTTCCAGGACTGCATGAATTTAAGCGAACTACCAAATTGGCATCTCGGTCTCATCGTTTCACCGTCAAAACAGTTCAATTTAACCGTCTCTTCTGCTCAAATATCTTCTTCTCTCTCACTTCCCGTTTGTGGAACCCGCTTACCCTTACTTGCTTCCCCGATGAATATAATTTTCAAATATTCAAGTGCAATGTCAATCGACATCTGACACCCTGAGCTTGTGCCCCGTCCTTCTCTGTGTCCTTTCCTAAAACACGCTTCTTTACTCTTGTTCTCAATCCTCTTTAACCCCTTGCTTGCTAGTGGCACTCCCGCCTTGCTTGGGATGAATTGCTTAAAAAAATCCTCATTTTGTAGAAACAATTTTGACGAAGTATGATGGCTGAAAAACAAAGTATGAACAAGTTGCCTTGGGCTTCACGTCTAGGAAAGCAGAAAACTTTCCGACGTATTAATGAATCACGTAGAGACAGAACTGGAATGTTTTGAAAGAGGACATTTTCAACATATACCTTGAGACTTTTATCCACTGAGCCATGTATCCTTGAGGACACATGGACCTGTGGATAAAAGCGTTGGTTGGATCCAGTGACTTGACCCAAATAGTTGCGAGTTCAATACCTGGTTGCTGAGGTGCTGAACAAAAACCTGGATAATTGACTTAAAGAGAGATAACCGAGACATGCGGAAGATGTGTGGCATGTGGAACTAGAAAAATCTAACCTGGTGATCGAAATAAAGGGTTCAGTTCGAAATTCCAATTGTCTGTAGGCTTAAACGTCGTGAATATGGCAACAAAGACATGGACAATTGTCCGAACAATATAAATAATTTAAATAATGGACACACACACACACACACATATATATATATATATATATATATATATATATATATATATATATATATCCCCAGTTAAGATGAGAACGGATAGAGGGCAATTCCAATAATCATAACAATTATAACCCCCACAAAGTTTTTCTTTTTTCATAAAAAGATGGAGTTACTTTGCTTTCAAGTCAAAATAAATCGTTCGCCCGGCAGTAATTTCCAATCGCCTGGTGAGATACCTTCATACGCAGCGAAATACGACTGCAACTTTGTAGGGATTTTGTTTTCAGTGTAACATCCTATGATATATATGTATATATATATATATATATATGTGTGTGTGTGTGTGTGTAAAAATCCGTGGTGAGTAATCCAAATGAATCCTAGTAATATAAAATATTAAAACTGATCTACGTAAGAGAGTTTAACATATCTATTATAGAGCCTATATATAAATAGTAATAGAAGAATTCAATATCCGATATAATATAGGACCATCTTTTCTAGAACGGGCTTGTCAACACCAAGGAGATGTTGACAAGCCGGTTCTGGGCGAAATGTCCATATATCACATGGAGCATTGAACTTTATCTACTTTAATATATATATATATATATATATATATATATATATATATATATATATATATATATATATGCCAGATTAATTATGTACTGAATATATCGTTTGGACTTATCTTATTGAAAATATAACCCTTCGAAATATGTGTGTTGAAGATCAACATAATCCATAGAAACTGCTTCGAATTGCTACTAAACATTTCACATTCTGAAGCTATCCCCATAGAACAGAATTCTTAAACAAGGTTTAGAAACGATAAACTCCTACATGTGTCTACCATTCCTCAATCAATGGGTAGATAGTAGAACAGAAATGATTCATATTTAAATTCATAAACATTCAATTAATTTCTATCCTCAAACTGATTCTGATAAGAGAAAATATCGTCTTTTTTTCATGCAGCCATTTATTAGACGTGCAGACTTACAAGAACACCCTCGGAGGGACGTATGTGTCGGGGTGTTTATCTTTGTGTTGTACATAAATCAGATTGACTGTTTTTTACGCGTTTGTATGCGTTTTAAATGCGTCTATGATTACAGAAGAGGATTGATAAGGTTTGTTTGAATATATCGGCGATTGGCATCAAATATTTCATGTTATATCAGCCGTTAAGATCGCCTGGGAAATTTATACATGCGTAAGCAGCGTCTGACAAATCATAAAAAAAGTAACACCGTAAAGATTTTTTGTGGGGAAAATGCCGCATTAAAACTTCCAAATTTTTGAAGAGTTTATATCCGATTTTTATCGAAACGAATGGTCTTATTTCGAGATGAAATTTTGTTGTATTTATAATTAGATAAATTAAGAATGTGTTACATTACAAGACAACGCAAACACAATTCTCACCAGCTTCTTTCACTGATATATTTGGGCTGTTTTGCTGCCAGCCCCTACCATAACGATCTTAATGTTTCCTGAATGATATATATATATATATATATATTATAATAATATAATTATAATAATATTTTTTGTTTAAAAATATGATTCCTTCGCTACATAAGAGTTCTCATGTTTCAAAAACGTGAGCCGAAATCATCCAAATAATTAATAAAATTAAGTTGGATTGAGGTGTTTAGTCACGTTTCATCTTCAAGCGAAATTTTAGGAATAAGCTATTTCTCGGTTTACGTGTATTTTTACAGAATTTGTTATTGTGGGAGTGGCTATACTATTTTCATTCTTTAAGTGGTCAGGGAGTTAATTCTTATCAGTAGATTCATCATCCTCTGAGAGGTTTTGCTAAGGTTGGGTAGGGTATCCATTTCAAGGCTAATGTTTACGGTCATCCTTTAGTTGGTTCCCAGTGAAGGATATTTTTATGGCGCGCCTACAGTCGTTCTGTGTCTGGAGAATTGTCTCTTATTATCTATTTATTTATTTGTTTATTTAAGTGGGTGTTTAATATACAGATCGCTTTGCATTGAATTTCGGTTTTTTTTTTTTTTTTTTTTTTTTTTTGACGACGACAAAAAGGGGTTTTTCCTATTTAAGGGTTTGGCTGAGCTTTTTAGAATTTTACTTAGCTATGTTTTTTTTTTTTTTTTTTTTATGCTAATTATCTAATGCGAAAGTCTGTTGATGTCGGCAAAAAACCGTTAACTCCTGCCTATGGTTTAATAATTTTTCATTATTTAGGAATTTAATGATGTGTAGTTTTTCCTGTAAGCATAAGAGGCATGGGTCATCACAGGTTCTTGCTCTATTTACTATTTTCCATTTTACTTTTGGTGTTTTATTCGTTTCCTTTAGATGCTATCAGTGTTAGGGCTCTCAAATATATATCAAGAATATACATAGGATCAACAAAGAATAATTTTAAAATTAGATGGAGACAACACAAGTGCTCTTTCAACAATATTCAAAATAGAAATCAGACATCTCTATCCCAATATTTCTGGCATCTAAAGGAAACGAATAAAACACCAAAAGTAAAATGGAAAATAGTAAATAGAGCAAGAACCTGTAGAACCTGGGATGACCCATGCCTCTTATGCTTACAGGAAAAACTACACATCATTAAATTCCTAAATAATGAAAAATTATTAAACCATAGGCAGGAGTTAACGGTTTTTTGCCGACATCAACAGACTTTCGCATTAGATAATTAGCATAACAAAAAAAAAAAAAAAAAAAAAAAAAAAACATAGCTAAGTAAAATTCTAAAAAGCTCAGCCAAACCCTTAAATAGGAAAAACCCCTTTTTGTCGTCGTCAAAAAAAAAAAAAAAAAAAAACCGAAATTCAATGCAAAGCGATCTGTATATTAAACACCCACTTAAATAAACAAATAAATAAATAGATAATCAGATAGACAAGAATAAGAGACAATTCTCCAGACACAGAACGACTGTAGGCGCGCCATAAAAATATCCTTCACTGGGAACCAACTAAAGGATGACCGTAAACATTAGCCTTGAAATGGATACCCTACCCAACCTTAGCAAAACCTCTCAGAGGATGATGAATCTACTGATAAGAATTAACTCCCTGACCACTTAAAGAATGAAAATAGTATAGCCACTCCCACAATAACAAATTCTGTAAAAATACACGTAAACCGAGAAATAGCTTATTCCTAAAATTTCGCTTGAAGATGAAACGTGACTAAACACCTCAATCCAACTTAATTTTATTAATTATTTGGATGATTTCGGCTCACGTTTTTGAAACATGAGAACTCTTATGTAGCGAAGGAATCATATTTTTAAACAAAAAATATTATTATAATATAAGCTCTACTTCTGTATGGAGCACTGTTTTTTAAAAATAAAAACAAAAATACTAAGGAACCCCGGATTATGCACCCAACGTGTTCTTTTCTATTTTCTGCATACCTGCACAAGGATATATATATATATATATATATATATATATATATATATATATATATATATATGAAGAGTAGCAAAAGCGTGAGTTTGCGAAACGAATAATTCCGTTGATATGACTTTTTTCGTATTTTTCCAGTGAAACATGCCCTTGTTTGTACTTCTTATGTCCATTCCACAGTCATTCCTTTCAGATTGATCACAGATTCACGATTGGATTCAAATCAGGAGAGTGTCTGTGGCACTCTATAGTACTATGATTTACTCACTGATAAGTGTGTTCGCATCGCGTTACAGTTTTCATACGTTTCCTTGGAGTAACACCCATGGCAGTCAATGGATGTAGGACAACTAATCGACAGTCGCAACAATAGTGTTTGGGCGTGATGAAAATCACGGATGAAGCAATATTTTTCAAGTCCAAATAAATTTTATCACACACTTCGAAAAGAGATTCATATCGCTGCACACCACTGCAAATAACCGGATTACACACTGTTACTCCAGTGGGTCTAAAACTGAGCATATGTTGAAAGAAAGGAATCTAAAGCGGTTGTTTCAGTTAGTTTTCACACACACACACAAGCACGCACACGCACGCACGCACACGCACTCAGGCACACGCACTCACGCACACACGTGTGTGTGTGTGCATTTTTTTTGTGTATTTAGGCAGCAATCCCTCATTTATACATCTTTTATTAAATACGACAGTTATGGTACTGTGATTAAACATTTTATTTAACTTTTGTTTACAGCACATAAACCCGGATATCCGCTACGACCAATCATTTCCCAGATCCCAACCAGTTTCTACGATTTATCCAATTTCCTTACTGAGATCATTGCCCCACACCTACCCATCAATTACGGCATCAGATCCATCTACGAAATCCACCACATTCTAAAAAGTACCAAACCAACCCAAAGTGTCCTAGCGTCACTCGATGTTGAAAATTTATTCGCAAACATCCACGTCGATCAAACCATTGCCATTATCCCGAAGTCCGTGTACACAAATAATTCTATACCACCTCAAACCATTAAACCAAATATCCTCAAAAAATTATCACGAGCCTGCACAACCAAAGTCCCCTTTTACGACTGTAATGCTATCTACATCCAAACAAAAGGTGTTAGTATGGGAAAATCGCTCGGCCCGTGGCTCTCCAATTATTACAATTGAAGAAACACAGGTCCCATGTAAAAAAAATGACATATAAACAAGTCTGTAAACCTAAAATATATATATCCGCTACGTAGAGATTATGTTTATTTTAGTAAAAAGCACAAAAGAAATACATACTCTGAAAACCTTATCCGAAAAAAATACTCTTAACATTACCTACGAACTTAGTAAAAAAATAAATCACATTCTTAGACGTTCTTGTAGAATATAGTATCAACACTTTTAACATCTCATTGTATAAAAAACCATTAGCAGAAACTACGGTCACCTTAATTTTAAGACTGTATTCTCAATCAGATACAAAACAGCAGTGATAAAAAGAAACCACACGAGAATATATCCGCTCGTCTACTTTTACTTAACAATGCAAAACACATTAGTTAACAATGGTTTTCCTAACCACCTCATCAACCACCAGATTTGACTATTTCTTTCCTAAGTAAATAATACCGTTATTGAACACAGACAAAAATAACAAATATTTTCTACAAAAGTCAAATGCACGTCAACTATAAACAAGAAGAATCTTCACTTAGAAAAATTATAAAGAAATACACTACCCCAGCTGAACCGATCATTGAATTTATTTATCTACGTCAAGAATTTAAAACACCTAACCTTATACTCAAAAATAACAACAGACCTGCAAAAGTAAAACTACAAAGAACGAACATTATTTACGAGTTCAAATGCCATTAAGAAACTTTGTTCCTGATCTTACATCGGTCACACTACTACATGCCTATCCAGACGACCTACCCAACACCTATCGAACCATAGATCCATAAACCTTAATAATAAAAAAGTAAAATGCAACACTCATTACTATTAACTATGAACATGGCCACATCCTTATAACACTATATAAATACACACAAACCATGCATTCAGTTTGAAAATAAAATCATCCTTGATTATGGCTAAAAATATACTCGAAAGCGTAAGAATTACAGGACACTGGGCCAGTCTCTACACACTGTGACCAGAAAAGAAAACTCATGCTCAAACAAGCTTAATCGCAGTATCTTGTCTGTTGCCTTTAATGAAACACACACACACACACATATATATATATATATATATATATATATATATATATATATATATATATATATATAGGTTGCGATGAATAAAATGTCGTCAAAAATAAAAATAACAATAAAACTGACATCTCATTTTAACATATTAAAAATTAAACAACGATATCTTGACATACGAAAACGTAAATTTTTCAATACAAGCGCCATTGGTTTCAACCGGGGACTTCAGACGATTACAAGATTGCTTGCAACTCTGTCTGGATTATCTCCTTGTATGAATTGGTGAATGCTAACATAATCATTGAATTAAGTTTGTCTTTAGTGATAGAAAGAGTTTTGTTAGTCTCTCGCTCAACTAAGGCACAGACATAAAAAATTAGTTGGGGGGCTTGCTGTCTGACGAGATCGTGTGTGCATGCATATATATATATATATATATATATATATATATATATATATATATATATATATATATATTTATATCTATATATATATTTATATCTATATATTTATATCTATATATCTATATTTATATCTATATATTAATTTTCTTTATCTATATATTTATATCTATATATCTATATATTTATATCTATATATTTATATATTTATATCTATATATCTCTATTTATATATCTATATATTTATATCCATATATTTATATGTTTATATCTATATATTTATATCTATATATCTATATATTTATATCTATATATCTATATTCATATCTAGATAACTATTCATATCTATATATCTACATATTTATATATATATATATATATATATATATATATATATATATATATATATATATATTTATACCTAGATAACAATTCATATCTATATATCTACATATTTATATCTATCTATCTATATATATATATATATATTTATATCTTTATATATTTATATATATATATATATCTATATTTATATATATATATATATATTCATATCCATCTATCTATGTACTATGTATATATATATATATATATATATATTCATATCCATCTATCTATGTATATATATATATATATATATATATATATATATATATTCATATCCATCTATCTATGTATATATATATATATATATATATATGTGTGTGTGTGTGTGTGTGTGTGTGTGTGCGATAGTGAGAGGGAGAGAGAGTGTGTGTTAAGTCTCTAAGTGTAAAAACATGGGAAACTGCAGAAATATCTCGCGAAGTCCTGTACCCTAAAACCAAGGGAAAATTAATCCCATACTTACTTAGTAAAACTTCCAATGTAAGACTGACATTTTTACTTTGAATCAAGTTTCATTATCAACAGTATTGCCCATAGACCTATCTTCAAAACTTTCTTGATATCAGTTCCCATCTCGTGATTTTTGGTAATGCCAACTATTTACACCTGTCTGATTAATCCGATATTCCTGAATAAGGAAAATCGGCAGCTGATCTCGAAAATGACCTCCAACCACTTAACTCTGGTAAGTATTGGCTCGTAAAACGAAACTGTTATCTTTTAGTCGTCACAGAGAACTATTCCTGCCTTCCATCAACATGGCTTATTTTAAACCACAGTAGAATGACTAATTGCGCTTTATAGTTCGCACGTTTTACACTGGCATGAAGTGGACTGATTATACGGAATCAATTGTCTTCTTCTCGGCAAGTTGGTTAAATCTATCGTGTCAGACATTTTCCCCCGACAGAATCGATCTTGCACATTTATAAATCTGACAGACGTCCTTGCATTGAAGATTGCCGCCATATCTGGTCTCGTGATCTTGCGATATATCTCGAGTTTCTCGACAAAATCCAAATTCAATGATTTTAACATTATCGGTTCTGATCTGGCTTGTCGACCTCAGTCACGTTTTTACGGCCATAACGCGTCTTACCTCTCCTTAGAGCTATTTTCCATGGCAATTGTTCTAATAAACACTTTTCCTTAGTAAATCGACCACATGAATTTATGCTTTCAACTAGATTGGCAATTACGTCTCACGGTTTTATTGCTGAACTCGTTTGATGTAATCATAATAGCCATTCTAGTAGTATACTTTTTCACGCACTTCTCGCCTAATTTTCGGATTTGTTGCTTCCCTGCCACTTCAAATTTTCAAAGTTTAAAATGTGTATCCCCTGATCGGGAAGATTTATAGTAATACCCTACTAGAAACTCTCAAGTGCGGATAACATATCACCGAAAATCTGAGTAGGGAGAGATACGTTAAATACTTTTTATTGCTGCTTCTTGTTTACGGCTTAACCGTCTCCAGATTATTTACAGCTAAAAAATATTTTTAGATCATAAAAGGTTTGGGGAAATAATGATTTACTGATAGAAGTCCTACTTATTAACGCATAGCTATGCCTTTATCAACTGCATTTACATGTAAGTGAATATTAATATGGTCACTTATTTCCCGCTAAACAAACTGCTTTCAGTATCTTCTGTAATTTAAAATTTTCCAAGACATCTTTCCTGATAATATTTCTCAGTAATTTCGTCTACCTCTTTCTGATTAAAAGTATAAGACAAATATAAATAAAGCAAGTACAACAGTATAAATATCTGGTAAGTATTTAAGTATTTTAATAGAGCACAGAAAGATCAGTACCGAAATCCGAAGGCGCATTGGGATTGCGAATGTGGCTTCCCAAATCTAAGCAAAGTATTGGGAAACAGGGAAATGTCGTTAAAAATCAAAGAAAAGTGTACTGAACTGTTGCGTAATATCAGTCCTCTATGGCAGTGAAGGATGGAAAATTGCCTCATAGATAAAGAAGAGGTTTTGAGAAACAGAAATGTACTTCTGTGACGTCCCCCCGGTGTCGCTGCGCCAAATGTGACGTCTGCCTAGACGCGTCCGTCGTGCTATCCTGTCCTGTGACGACCAACTGGCTTGGTATTGGTCGCGGCACCAAATGTGACGTTCTAAACTTTTTGTGATTCGGATAGGAATCTGCTTAGATTCGGTATCAGCCTTGTCGTTCCCAGCTCGTTTCCAACGTGTGGTTACCGAAGTAACTGTTTTGATTTCCAGTCTAACCTACCCGCGTTGTGAATTGATCTTTGGCAGACGAAATCAATTAGTCGCCGGGCCGTAATGCAAGCCGAGTTCGATCAAGGGTAACACCGCACAAGTATATGTAAAAGAAAATAAAATAATAACTCGAAAATTTCAAATGTGTTAAAAAAAAGGATAACAATATTTTATATCTGGTTGATGAATACAGGACTACGTCTTCTTCCCAACCCGCTATATGGATTCGTGACACTTTGTGTTTGTTAGGCGTTAGTTGTTTGTTCTTTAAGAAAATGGTTCTTGGTGTATCTTCAGGTGATATGCGTAAAACTTGTTTTGGTGGTGTGAGTCTAAGTCGTTCTTCAAAAATAAATTGTTCTTCGTTAGAAATTGAGTCGTGACTTGCGTGAAATCTTTCGGCCAAGTTTCTGCGGGGCGGGTGCAACTCCAACTGCGAACTTGAACACCAACTCGAACTGGTTTTTACTCGCTGCGACTCTGCTTATATGGACGCCGACCAAAACCGGGTTGGGCTTGTCGGGCTTTGATGTTCCTTGATAATTCTAAACCCACAATCCACTTCTTTGTTTTCGGTCAGGAAAATTTTATTATTTTCTATTTTTGGAAATCTTTCGTCTTCCCACCTTCTTCTGTTCTCCTATTGGTATCTCACCATACCCTCAGAGGATGTCAACGGGTTTCCCCTCTCTCTCTCACAGTGGCATCTCACACCTATCCCTTCAGGGGGCGCAACAGGCCTCCCCTCCTTCTTCAGATGATTACCTCCGCCTAACGCTCATGCCACTATTCAGCCAATGGGCGCTCAGCAGCGTGGGTGTGGCCAGACTAGCCTCGGTTTAAAAAATCTTGCTCAAAGAAAAAAAAATATATCTTCCTTTTTCTTTTTTCTTTTTCTTTAATTTCTCTTTCTTTCCTTCTGCCCGACCACAAACCCTTGGACTTTTATCTTAGCCAAATGTCACTTGGACTTTATCACACGGGGCCTTCGCCAAACAAGTGGGTGGTCAATTTGACGTATTTGCATTCTTGGTGCCTATTACTGATCCGATAAAATAGTTTCGCTATCATAGCCAGCCCTGATAATAACCAGATGCTCCTCTCAATGATATTATGCATATAGACAAAGGCTTAATCTTTCCTTCATGGTGGTCAGCGGACATTTTTGTTTTTCTCAGACAGTGCGTACTTAATTAATTTTTATTTTTACCTCTTTAGAATTCTGCGGGAGGTCTCTTGTCCAACTTGAAAAAATCTTTTTTTTTATCATTGCCATGGGCAGATTGGATAGATCTTACTCGCTGCCCCGTAACATAAATCAGATTAAATTCTGTGTTTTACCTTCTCGACAATGGAAATAAAAATATTTTCCTTGTCATAAAAATAACACCGCATACTGCCCTTTTCGTGATGGCTTCTTATCACCTAAATTTAATTCTCGCCTTTCTTTTTTCTTCTTTCTTTCTAGCGTCGTAAATAGTGTCACACTTCTACAGAAGGATGCTGAGAATACCTTCAACTCAACATGTGAACAGAGACGAAGTTTGAGAGAGAGAAAGACCTTTGAATTTTTAGGGCACACAATGAGGAACAGGATATATTGAAAGCAAGACAGACAGATGAAAAAGTCGAATCACATGCCTAACGAGCATGTGTAAATGGATGCCGGTCAGGATTGCGAAAATATAAAAGGCAAACAGTGCTAAGAGCTACAAAAAAAAAGGAAAATGTGGAAAACCATGATCAACACAACATTATGAATAGACTCTGTATTTATGAGTATATGTCAAAAATTATCCACACTTTCGCCATAAATTATCTTTATGTTTGACACATTGTTCTGCTTATGCGTGCTTATAGATGATACAATTGTGATCACATTATCGAAGATTGAATTTGAGCGCACAAGTTTTATTGCCGTTGTTACAGCGTAAACATGGTCGCTCCGCTAGCAGTGTGTGACCATAATACTACCAAGTATAAGACCGCATAAGCAGACGGCAGTGACACAAACCTAGTGATGGTTAATTTGCAGTGTGACACACGCGCTCAGTTCGCATTAAAATTTTTCAAAACACTTGCATCCATGTGTAATTGTACATGCTCAATTCGAATCTGGCTTGATAAATTTGATAAAATCTACAGTTTGGAAGTTATCGACAATGAAATTTGGGATTCAATCGCGTCGTTGGCGACAGCCATTACTCGCGTTGTTTGCATACATTCACTGCGGAAAGCTAAACGCGGAAGACTACAGAAAACTAAGCTCGGACCTGATCTTTGTTGTCTAAATTTGTCTCAATTACTGTGCACGAGAACTATTTACGTAGATACGCTCAATTTGCGCAATGATACCTATATTGATAGATATTCTGCAGAGAATGTATGCAAACAACGCCCATAATGGCTCCCCGGGACGTGAATGAATCGGAAATTTCACTGCCGATAACTCCAAAACGGTAGATTTTATCAAAATTATCAAACCAGATTCGAATGGAGCATGCACAATTACACATAAATCTAAGTATTCTGGATATTTTTAATGCCAACTGAGCGCGGGAGCTAAACTGCGAATTAATCCTAATGATATATTATGGCGAAAATCCACATATTTTTTTTTTACTTACCGTCATAGATAATCTCTCTTAAAACTTACTCGTTGATAACGTGTTCAGTAGAAATACGTCTCTCCGTAAAACCTCTTTAAATAACCAGCTCTCATTTTGACTGTACTTTAGTTGTAATTTACTAAGCTTACTTTGCATTTTTACCAAGTGGTAAATATTTTGTGTCCCCGCTAGAAATACGCTGAGCTGAAAACCAACCTCACCCGTTCAAGAAGGCATTTTAAAAATATTAATGTTTCTTCACATGTTCGGAACTTCGTGAACTATTCCGTACCATCGCTGGTAACTTTGAAAATAAAATTTTCACAATGCCACTCTTGCCTTGCCTTCAGCTGTGGCCGTATTTATTCTATTCTTCACTTTTTCAATATTCATCGTGCACAAGAAATGCCTGGGACACGTGTAGCACAACGTTAAAATATGTGAAAAACCATTATCTGTTAGAATGTCACATGTGTTATATAACTGAAGGCGTTTTAAGCACCTAACGATAAACCTGTCAGAAGGGCAAGCCAGTTGTAGGGAAAGCATTTAAAAGGAACCATATTTGCTTGTCTTTAGTTATATTCACCGTTCAGTTCATCTCTGCTGTATTCTGCTTTTAAAACTTAATGACAAAACAAGGTTTCACTATCCTCGTAGGCAATGCGGAACTTCTGATTCTTTTTATGTTTTCTTTAAACAGACTGGAAGAATTTTCATTTTGCTTCTTGCATTAATTCTGTCCAATTGCATTCGTTGAATAAATCTTTTCCCGCGGGTATTCTTTCTCTAAAAGACTTTCACAATGTTGCTTTCTTTTCATCTTTTTCACAAAGTATTATTTCTCTTTTTCCCGCTCCCTTTCATACTTCTCTCTTCCGCTTTTTCTTTCCTTCCTAGCTTACAGCCACATCACGTTGCAGCACCGTACGATCAGAGAAGTTAAGCAACGTCGAGCCTTGTTACTACTTATATCGGTGACCTCTTGGGAAATACCAGAGTGCTGTAAGCTTGGATATGCGGCTTGTTTAAGGAATAATGACTCGGAGTTTTTAATCGAAGAACCGAGTTGAGTTGATTATATTCAATATTTAATATCCCACCCACGAGGAATATATGTAGCACAAGGCAGAGTTTAAAGTGGGTTTAAAGTAGGCCCGGCCCAAAATATACCCTTTGAACCCGCCTAGACGTGTTCAAGGCCTGTCTACCTATCCGGACGAAACCTTGCACTTCGGCAAAGCTTCGTCCTGGTTCCTCTCTGCCAAAGCAGAGAGTTCGACAGACGTCACCTGGTGACTTCACACCTGGTGACTTCCAGTTGGTCTGATTATATTCACTTACGCGCAAGTACCCTTGTAAAAGGTATGAATCTACTTCATCTCCCCTAAGCTATGGTTTTAATTAGTATTACTTGTATCACTGAATTATTATGTATTTACAAATTCCTACAGTATAAGAAAAACAAATTTGCCTTTAAATGACCTGCAAAGGGTTGATGAGCCGGAGAAAACGACACAACCATTTTATTTCCTTCCTTCTTTTGTCTTTTTAAACCAGGTTTTCTATCCCTTTGCGTGTACGTCACTCTTTTCTAAGTTATCTGTCTTTTTTCTGTATCTTCCATTGTTCACAAATCCCTATATACTATTTTCCGCTTCTATTTAATCTCCTTGTTTTCTTTTCAGCTTACTCAAATTTATTTTACCTACCAACATTTGGAGGTAATTTAATACGTATCCTTGCGGGAAGCAGAATCGGTAAGCATATTTAAACATCTGAGTTGGCCTATTGCCTTTTATTTCTTTTACATACCCTTGGAAAGATCATGATCTCTCCCTCTCTACTTCGCATCCTTCAGTTATGGGTTAATTAGGACTGTAGACTAGGCTCTCTAGGCTTGAGTAGCAATTAGTCTAAGAGAAAGTGAACTCATTTCCAGACCATTGAGAATACAATGGTAATCCATTCCACTATATTTAAAAAAAAAAACATGGCAATTCAAAGATAATGACAAAGCGGTCTATATTGAGTCATGATCACCTCCGACCTCAAAGGACATGACATTTAAAAGAGAAGAAAAATGACTAAATATTTTATTGTTTTATCCACACAACTGTCTATTCTATACGGTTCGGACATTTTTGTGTACATATCTGGTGGATCGCCTCTATGTAAGCGGTATGGCAAGTCTTAGCTGTGAGGTTTATAGTTTGGGAAAACTAAAGAATGTATCTTGTCTGAACATTCTCCACGGAATTCGCGATAGTGTTGCGAGTATTTTCCAGCATTTCGTCTCTGGCAAAGGGATTGCAAGGTGTAATCGTCACCCACAATTCTGCGAATGTTATTTTGGATTTTATCAAATTTTGAAAGGAAAGTCTGGACAGTATTGCATTTTAGGCCTGATCTGGTTCTTGTAAAAGTATAGAATATCAGAAGTTGTCAAGTAGTTTCTAGAGCGATAAAGGAATTCTACAAAAATTGTTGGTTCATTGTATCTGTTCAGGCAGTATCTGACTTCTTTGGCCATAATTTCTCCTTAAAGGAGTTATATTACAAGAGAATACAAATGGACCATTGCTGCTATATCTGAACTGAAACTGAACTTTGCCAAGTAAGAATTGAGAAAACTCATTTACGTTTTCTTGTAGCGGAAATCTTATTTTCCATTCCATGACCAAAGACAATATTGCAAGCTTAAACATTGCTAATTCCATGACAAATTTTCAGAGTTCCTTTTTGTTTAAATCATTTCACACCAAGCACAGCGATAAAGTTATTAAGGTGTAAGGGGTTCCTGAAAGTGAAGAGCAAAGGAGAAAAGGCTGAGGAGACAGGACAATAAAAGGCCAGAATTCAAGGAGACAGATTATGAGGATTTACTTCGCATCTATTTTTTTTTTAAAGACCTTAGTTGACAGGAAGCAAGAAACCGAAAAGGAGTTATACACATGAGAAGTGCGAGCTATAAAGCTTTTAGAAGAGAATTTACGGCAATATCTAAAAATTTAAAATGAAAAAGCTTGGGACCTAGTTGCCAATCTACTATTTGAATAAAATACATGAAATCGAGAGACTAAGGAGGAAATCTCACCACAGCAATTGTCATGAAAATATTTATAGAAAGCAAAGGGATGCTACATTACGGTAGTAAAAATATGAATGAAGCCGAAATGCTGTATCAGGACCGATAACATTGCAGATTCTTTAAATTTTGTCAAGAATGTTTTGATAGCATCACAATGCTATTTTTTAGTGACATATGTTAAAAATATTTCAGTTGGGAAGAGGACGCCATGCTATTTGCATAGGGTCGAATTACCCTAATTTCTTTCATTTTCCAAGTCCAAGAAGAAAGCTTTACTAAAATAGCATTTTCGCTAAGAATTGCACATTTTGGAACAGACTCCATTGTGTTTGCTAAACATGAATACTTCAGTCATGACATCATGCCAAAGTTTAAACGTTACCTGTCCTTCATTAGCCTATCATTTTCTCTTCCTATCATCTTGTTTCGTTCAAGTCCCACTTATACTTCATCTTTAAAATTTCCGACTGTAACCCTCTACCTTGAGTGGCTTATGAGCCTATTTGTGAAAATGAGTTAAAGAGAAATGAATTGTTTTTCGTTTTATCAGTCAGTTATATTTTACTTTGTATACTGCTTTCATTCCTCCGTGAAAACGACCATGTTTTTTTTTTTTTTTTTTTTTGCCTCTATTTATTTTGCAAATAAATGTCTTTTTCTATTTCTCTCATCTAACGTACGCAGCTCACTTATAAAATACCCAATTCTTTCTATAGAAATTTCATACTCACTTATTTATTCCCTTTTCTTTTGATTGCATTTGTTCACTTTGACGCATTTTTCATTTATTTATTTATTTATTTATTTATTCATCTCTCTCCACATTCTTTATATCCTAAATGCACAGTATTAATGCTGGCAGATACAGAGAGCTAACAGAGAATAACTGCACATTAGGCAGTTCAGTTTTGGGATAGCGGTATTGCACTCAATTAGAAACTTGTAGTTTGACATGATAAATAATGACATAAAAACTTTTGAGGAAAAATTTTGCTGTATTCAAAAATTACATTTACGTTCAAAATCGAAGCTTTGGAATTTCATTCTGTTGATCAGGGAAAATCTTATCGAACGGCCTTATAAAATTTATAATTTACTGAAGCTTTACAAATTGTATATGGACAAGTTACAAGACACAGGCACGTCATTGTGTCATCAAATAAAACCCTCATTTACTTTAAAGCTTAATTACACTGAACAATTTATCTATATTTTGAGGTTACGCCATACGGTGCAAAAATTTAGTGCGATTTTCAATAAACTATGCAAATTTAAAACATTTTGTCTCGTGTACCCAGGAGTATTATGGGGTGATATACACTTTTATATAATTATTGTTTTTTGTTAATTATGATCTTATCTTATTCACTGAAAATACCTTTTTTGTAACCTTTTAAATTTTACACCATTTTAAATTATCGAATACAGTAATAAAATTTCATATTTTGCTTGTGCGGATTCATAATTGGAATACTATTTTGAAAATATGTTCCATTCAATGTAGCTAATATAAAATACATCAAATTTATTTAGATTTATTCTTGAAATATTAAAATTTAGTAGTCAGTTTGTAAGCAAAACCTGTGGAAATTAGTTATGTCTGTAGATTTTTTTTCGGGCGATGTTTAAAACTAAATGCTCAAAAATTGATAAAAGCTATAGTGTTACAATATAGCTATCACTGGGTGCAATGTTGATTTTCTAAAACAAAATGAACACTCAACCTGCCCTACTGCATACATGTATCTGGCATCTGATCATATATATATATATATATATATATATATATATATATATATATATATATATATATATATATATTAAATTAATTGATTTAAAATATGTTTTTTCGCTACACAGTTCTAACCATGTTTTAAAAATGGAAGCTAAAAGATCCGAATTTAATGTTGTAATTAAATTAAAGACATTAGTACCATTTCACCCTCAAGCGAATTTTGGAGTAACTTATTACTGGATTTTAAAAGCACAGTAAAAATCTTAATTCACGTTTCCAAGGATACAGAGAAACACATTCATCTAGACAAAGGGCGTTTGCGAGTTCATTATCTCTGTATTTTGTTGTATCAGTTATAAGTTACGTTTTGGTAGGGGTAGGGATGTATTTTTCAATGAATTCTGACATCCGCTGAATGCATGTCGTCTGGATTTTTTTTTTAATTATTGTTAACGGCAAAAATTCTGACGGCATTTTTTTCTATTTGTATACTTAAAGATTTTTGGGAGGGGTGTTTAGGTTAGAATACGTTTTATTTAACTACGATTTAAAAAAAAATCACTTTTAATTTTGAATATACTATATTTCTTTTTAAAACAAGTAAATGTATTAGAATCACATACGGTATGTAATATTATATATATATATATATATATATATATATATATATCTGTGTTTGTGTGTGATTCTAATACATTTACTTGTTTTAAAAAGAAATATAGTATATTAAAAATTTAAAGTGATTTTTTTAAAATCGTAGTTAAATGAAAAGTATTCTAACCTAAACATATATATATATATGTGTATGTATGTGTATGTGTGTGTGTGTATGTATTTTATTCCGTCCGCTTTCGATTATTCCATTCCTTATTATCACATAAGACTAAACATAAAATAATCTCATCATATTTTCTGTATACAAGGAGGCTAAAATTGGCAACACGCAAACTAAAATTATTAGTTATTTAAAAAATAATGAGTATTTAATATTAGGTTGGTGCAAAAATAATGACGTAATAATGTCGTTTTTTGACGTTAAAAAATACGTCAAAAAACGACATTATTACGTCATTATTTTTGCACCAACTTAATAGCTTACCGTACTAGTAAATCCAATTGGCGATCATTCCTTATTTCTTTCACAAATTATCAGACTCTCGATGTATTGTTAAATATTCCAGTTTATTATTCATTAGAATTTCAATAGTTTAACACCATATTATACCTATTCAAATCTGAAATAACTCGTAATCGACTCCACATGTGATCTCAACACACGGCTTGTTACCATCTAACTCCCGGTTATAAACAATGTATATGATAAATTACTGAAGACATAAAGGGCACTTATTATTTAGGATAACGCCGTCACAAGGTTTTGGCTGTTTTTTTCTTTGGTCAGTAAGTATTATTTCTGAATTGTTTCTATCTCGAAAGCAAAAGAAATGGCTATTATTCACTCTAAATGTTTTTTTTTTAAACTAACGTATTGCCCTAACTTTCCAGACAAATTAACTGCCGATTTACTGAAGGAGAATTTTCTACAATTTTCGAGAAGTTACAAGAATTTCTAGGACGTTCTGGCAACAGAGATAGCAGTTTTTATTTTACTTCTAACCGTCCAAGTACAGACAGATTGTTGTTGGCTTCCACATTTTTGTGGTCTTTGTTGTGTAATACTAGAAGAAATTATACTTTTAAAGCATATGTCGTTTTGTTCCTACTTTGCATGAACGAGAATGTTCACATTCGACAGTTTTCCCAATGGAAATAGGTCAATTTCAGAAACATAATTATCCTGATCACAAAAGCTATGTTTGAAGGAAATAGCCATTTTTCATACTTTCTAGGCGTAATCAAATAGGACAGAACAGGTTCTACCCAAGTTCAAATATCGTGTTACTGTAGACTTATATTATGTTTAGGGTTAGTGATTGTTTGTTTCGGGCTCATCAAGGTTAACCTCATCTCAAGAATTTGACCTTTCAGTGTTAAGACGCAGGGTATATTTGAGGGCGAAAAAAAATGCCAGGCCCTTAAACAGTCAATGTATGGCCGATAATATTGTATACTGAATGAACATACATTACGGTAATTCTGTTAAATTTTATTTTGGATCCAGGGTAATTCCTTGGAAATTTCATTTTTACCCTCATTGAATGACCTCACGTATTAGGTTGGTGCAAAAATAATGTCGTTTTCTCACATATGTTACTATGTGAGAAAACGACATTATTTTTGCACCAACCTAATAATACAACAAACAAAAACAGTATAGCTGTCTCAATAAATTTCTGACAATTAAAGAAAGATGGCATCTCAACATCAGTCAACTGGGGAATTATAACAAGAGCTAAATCTTAAAAAGGAAATAAATATAACTTATGTTTGATGAAAAGATTGGTTATCTTAAAAAAAAAATATCATAACCCTACCTTATTAAATTGAATGAATTGATGGTTACATGTAAGCATGAAAATAAAGATCTGCTTAAATACTTTGATCCAGAATAATTTTTAATAAAAATTACTATTTATTTTGAATATAAATTCATGTTTTTCGTTTTCTTTAAAATAAGATCAAGTAATCTCACTTTAACTAATTTTTTAAAAATTAAATGAATATTCCCAACTCAAAATTTTATTTCTTTTTTCTTACATACATATGTAATTACCGCTTATTTTAATTGCCAAATATTATTTGTTAATCACAGCATAATATATAACTACATCAACATTGTGAAAACCAGATATATTAAAATCCAAACTGCATAACGGCCAGTCCATACTTGAAGATTGCAGTGTGCATGAAACGATATAAATAAATAATGTAAATTAAAAAATAAACCGTAATTTATATAAAAAATTAAGAAGAATTATCTGGATCAACGTATTTAATCGGATAATTATTTTATGCCTACATGTAACCATCAGCTTATTTCTCTTGTTTAATAAGCTAGGATTATGTGTTTTCAAACAGTAGTTTTTCAACTAAACATAAATTGCGTTTATTTCCTTTAGAGTTATAAGCGTAAGCTCTAGATATAATTTCCAGTTGATTGATGGCGAGATGCCATCATACTTTATTTGCCTGTTATATTTGGAGAGAGTAGTGCTATTTTTGTATTTGAAATTACTTAAGCTGATTCGCTATGGCAAAAACGAATTTTCCAAGGACTCCGTGTAGCAAAAGGTAAAATTTAAAATCGTTACCGGAATATAGTATTGACTGTTTAAGTATATATCATATTTTTTTCGGCAGTTGCATTGGTTTTTATAAGAATTTACGTCATTTTGGGAAAAAGATTTGTTTAACATAATATTGTTATGATGGGAAATGGATGTGTTATTAACGCAGCTAGAGCTGATCTTAACATTGTTAAAATCTTATTTGGTGTTGGTGAATAGTTTGTTTGTGAACTGAATGATTATATATATATATATATATTAAAGACATTTTTATGTTTAACGTTCTCTTTATAGATACAAGTATTTAAGTAAATGCTCTTTTTATAATAAACAGTATTAAATAACATTTATCGGCCTGAATGTCCGAGAAATTTTCATAGAAAATATTCGTCCTTTGACAGGATTCGAACCTGCATCCTATACGGAACCGTCATTTAACTTGACGTGCCTAACCGCTCGGCCACAAAGGATCGTTCGGTTGGCAAGGTCGAATTTACTGCTTATAAACTTCAATCTTCCATGAATTTCGTACATTCATAACTGCTCATACTTAAATACTTTTATCTATAAAAAGAACGTTAAACATAAAAATGTCTTTAATAAATAAATTGTCGGACTTTGTCCATTTCTTAATGTATGACGTCATTTGTTTACATTTGATACGCCATGAGCAGTTATGAATGTACGAGATTCATGGAAGATTGAAGTTTATAAGCAGTAAATTCGACCTTGCCAACCGAACGATGCTTTGTGGCCGAGCGGTTAGGCACGTCAAGTTAAATGACAGTTCCGTATAGGATGCAGGTTCGAATCCTGTCAAAGAAAATGAAAATTTCTCGTACATTCAGGCCGGTAAATGTTATTTAATACTGTTTATTATAAACAGAGCATTTACTTAAATAATTGTATCTATAAAAAGAACGCTAAACATAAAAATGTCTTTAATAAATAAATTGTCGGATTTTGTCCATTTCTTAATGTCTGTGTGTATATATATATATATATATATATATATATATATATGAATGAAATAAATAATTATATACAGTGTAATCCAAAATTTATTCAGACGTCATAAGTTTAATCCGAGTTAATTTTAGAATTTATAAACGCAACAGATGCTAAGAATAGTCGCTTTAGCCTCCAGACATTTATCAGTACGGCAAACTACAGCTCGGGCAACGTTGTCCGATGTATCCAGTAGGCTTGCTTCACATGCATTTTTATTTTCTTGTCTAAAGCCGCTAATGTAGTCGGTTTTCTGCGATACACATCATTTAGGACTTGTTGATGCTCTGTCGAGAAAATGTTATCGCAATTCCATAAAATGACGAAGGACCGATTTTTCCATCTCTTAACTGTGCTTAATTATTTCGCGAAATCTGTGTTTTATATATATATATATATATATATATATATATATATATATATATATATATATATATATATATATATATATATATTACATGAATCATTCATACATAAAACAGATATAGAAGTTAATGAAAATATAGATGTCATCCGAAAAATGTTTATAGAAATGTGTTATTGATAATTGTAAGAATATTTTGGGCAGCGTGCGGTCGCAACGCTGAGGTTGAATTTTTAAATTTTAAGATTGTGCGTTTTTGTACTTATATGGTAATATAATTAGCGGCTTTAGACAAGAAAATGAAAATGCATGTGAAGCAAAATGGCGAGAATACATCTTCACAAACAAATTTAATAAACTGGAATTTATAAACAGGGATCATAACATTCATATACAGGTTCGAGGTTAATATACTTTATTAAATCTGTTTGCGAAGATGTATTCTCGCCATTTAAGTCCTTAACTTCTATATTTTTTTTGTATGAATGATTCATGTAATGTAAATTAAACTGCATCACATACTTGATATTAAAATAACTGATCAGATGTGCAACTTTCGGATAATAACTGTGACATTCCTGTATTTATTGAACAATTTAGTTCATGCCACATTGACTGAAAAACCTACAAATACAAAAGAATTCTCTTATTACCATATACGGACAAAAACGCACAATCTTAAAATTTAAAAATTCAACCTCAGCGTTGCGACCGCACGCTGCCAAAAAAATTCTTACAATTAGCAATAACACATTTCTAAAAACATTTTTCGGATGACATCTATATTTTCGTTGTCCTGTTGTTACCGAGATGTAAAAAACAAAAACAAATCTTTTTTTCATAGCTCAAGATATCTGTAGGAACAGAAGAAAGCTTGTAAAAAACTAAAAAAATGACCTTATGCAACTGGAATTTATAAACAGGGGTCATAAGATTCATCGACAGGTTCGGGGTTAATGTACTTTATTAAATTTGTTTGCGAAGATGTATTCTCGCCATTTATATCATTAACTTCTATAACTGGTTTATGTATGAATGATTCATGTAATGAAAATTAAACTGCACCAAAATTTTGATATATATATATATATATATATATATATATATATATATATATTGATTTTAAAATATAATATATTGATTGTATTAAAGTGTTCAATATCAGAGATTGAACGTATGGAAATATAAATGTGGACATCGAAGTCAACACCTAGTTGAGTGTTGTGTTTCATCTTAAACTTACACTTCATGATTAATAGATGACTATCCACCAGAATTGGAATTCTGTCGCCAAAACTATACCCTTTTCCGGCCACGGCATTTCATCCAACCTGTGTGTACTGGAAAACAGACAAATCGTCAAAAATATTAATGACTGAAATCTACTTAATAAACGAAATGAACTTATGTCAGCTTGCGTTCACAGAAAGAAAACTCTCTTAAAGTATCTTAATTCTGTATATATATATATATATATATATATATATATATATATATATATATATATATTATCCAAATATCACATGGCCTTTACATAATTTAGGTTACATATTAATTATTTACCTTTAAACATTTTAATCTCTATTAATATTTAACAAGTTACTCGGCGTGCTTTTTTTAAAGTTAAAACTTGCTTCTTTTTATCTTTTACAATAGCCCCCCCTACACCTACCCAGACTCTACATTTTGTATTTACACGCCAATAATATATTAAGTTTATATTAACTTTGAGCTTTGAAATCAGTATTAGTTCGTACCTAATGAATTGCTAGAACCACAAAACTAAGTTGCACTTCGAATGTAGGTATATGTATATTTATTAATATATACTCCAGTGTCACATTGAGCACAGTTTTTTTTCCATCTTATATTAAATTAAGTAACTATTTATTCGATTACCTGTTTATGCATGCTCACGAACGTAATAATATACACAATTTTGGCAAGAGGCATAAAAGCGGGGTATGAGTTGAAGCTCGTTTTCATTTTCTATTTTATGCCTAACTAATCAGATTTATGACTCAGTCACTCATTACATGTTGCACATTAACCACAAGAACTCATCCATCACCCGTAAATACACCATATACCATAATACAACATACACTCAGAGAACTTAAAAAACGCAACTCGTGATATAAAAATTTGATGATTATAAAATGTATGCATAAAAATCTGACGATGTACAATGAGAGGGGCGGGAATGAACTGAAAACTAAAATTAAACTATCAAAACAAACAAAAAAATAACTGATGTTAGTAGGACCTGTCCAACCCTCCAAAAAGAGAGGCCCCTGTATGCTGCCCTTAGACAAAATCAAGAGGCTCTCTCGCTAAGGGAGTGGGGAAAATTACTGCTACTACTTTTGGCTAACTATTTTTTGCATTTTTTATATATCTCTTCGAAACACATTTGCAAATTTTGACTCCACTTCCATCAGATGGAGTCGACTGAAACTCATTTTAATACTTTTTTGATGACGACGAAATAAGATATTTTCGTCACAAGATTACAGTTGAATTCCCTCATTTCTCTCCTTCCACTGAGCTTTGCTAAGATAAGTGTACAAAGTTTCTACATATCCAATTATTTGGTTTATGTTCACATTTATACCTATACAGATAGATATATAGAGAGAAAGGACATGTGGAAGACGTGCATTGAATATTTTGTTTTAGAATTAGTTGACATATGGAAACACAAATCCTTTAGGAAATTCCAAAATTGCAGACTATTTTCTATGACCTTTGTCCATGCTTAATACTGAATATGGTTTCTGGACCTAGAATAAATTACAGCTCCCACGAACCTTGATGACATCAGTGCGAGAATTACCAGTTCTTTGGCCATGGTATGTAATAAAGAAAATATTTCTCCTCCTCGTTCCCCACACACGTCTCTCTGTATTAGTCTCTATCTCACTTCGGTTAGATGTGGCATACAGTAGGGGAGGGTGTGCGTAACTGAAAACGAAAAGCTCTTACGTTGCGTTTCATCATTCGAAAGGACTTCACACTTTCAAGAAACAAAACGAGGAACTTGACTATCCTTTCGATTTTGTTATTCCATTCTTCTACATTGCTGTTCGATAAAAGTGACTCACCTGATTTTTTTTTAACTAAAAATATTTTTGTCTATTGTTTTTGGGGTTAACATAATTTTTAATCTTACCATTATAAAGACCCCTTCCCGACCACCTAGGAAAAATGTTTATTCACCCTAAAGTATCTATTGATAATTATAAATTTGGATATAAATGAGATTCAGGAAAAAATCTCTGTGCAAAAAAAAGTGACTCAGATATCGCACTCTAATGATTAAACTGGTAAATTTAAGGAGCCTTTGACAAAATATTGAAAACTATTTTACAATAGACTCAGAAAAATATTCTAGAGAATTCTAGAACAGCTTAAATTAAATTTAGAATATTCCAGAATATTCCAAAACAGCTTGAAATAGTCACTCAATTCACTAACCAGATGAATGGGTGCAAACACGCATCAGGACCACTTAAGACATCTATCATTGCCCTCTCATAAGCAGGCAAGTCTACGAGAGAAACTGCAGAAATTGCTATAACATCGCAATGAACTGTCTCTCGAGTCCTTAGGGCACATCCTGCTCCAAGGAAGGAAACGAAGAGACGAAAGAAAAACATTGATGATAGAACTGACAGGGCAATCAAGAGAGAAGTTGCGAAGAATAGGACTATAACTAGCTAAGAAATTGCAGCTAGTCTAAGCGAAGAGCAAGATGTTAGTCTTGCCTCTTCGACAGTCTGTCAGAACAAGGTTACAAATCTTGTTAGAACAAGGCTACAAATCTTGTACACGAAGGTTTAGGCAGCTAATAAGCAAAGCCTTGTTGGCTTTGCCTATTAGCGACCTAAACCTAGGGACTTGAATGGACTCACTATTATAAAAAATATCACCGTAGAAGACTGGAAGAATGTTCTCTTCTACGATGAAACGAAAGTTGAGCTAAATCCAAAGGATAAGTTGAGTCACTTTATCGAACTGCACTGTATGTGCTCCTTCAGGATTTGAACGAACTTGAGTCTCTCCAACCTCTCACCCATTAGTATTTCTTAGCGATGTTTGTTTTTACTGTCGCTCCCATTCTTTGGACCATCGTCCATTTATTTAAGCTCGTTTAGTAAGTTACGCCTAGATTACATGTGTCCCTCTTGCCTCCAAAATGCCCTGTGAGCATTAAATTTTCCAAACCTTCTTTCCACATTATAAATCCTAGAAATTTCGCCTGTCTCTTTCTGATTGTAACTATACGTGCCCTTAAAACTATTTATTCCATATTAATGTTTCAGATTTATTTCGCTATGTCTAAAGTATCAACTATTCGACATTAAAATCTTTCCATTCATTTATGACAAACGATTTTCTGTTGAATTTAGTCATAATTTACAATGTATAGCACAAATCTACATTATCTTAATCATTTCAACCCATACAAGACAATAAAACCACTAAAACGCAATGGATCTCTATTTATAAATTTATTACATATATAATATACCCATAAAGATTGAATTAATTAATTGATCAACTAGGCTATCTCTATAAATATTACAACTTAGGAGAGAGCATTAGCGTTGTAGTTTTATTTTTGATATGACTTTAAACGTAAATCATTCTTTAAAAGTTGAGAAGGCAACGGTCTTCTCAAGGTGACAATGTTTTATTCATCAGTATAAGATATATATTTCCTTCGTTACTTGAGTTTTAGAAGGGCTTATTAATTACAAATGTGAAACATGAATTTAACTGAAAGCTGGAGTTACGAATTTTTTTCTGGATCGAATAATTAAAAAAATTAAAAGACTAATATTTCTGTTCCTTGATTATGCTGTGATTTTAGGTCCAGGAATAATGGAATACCACGTCTGATGTGTATTCAATGGCTCTCCACTAGAACAGTTGCGTTTATTCAATGCCAACAGAGCCAATCCTCGGATTATCCTGCAATCATGCTGAGCGGACTCGTTACATCTTCGGGGAGAGAGTGCCTTATCTGGCTTGATCACCCGTTTGGACAAAGCCTTGGTCACGATCCGCACAGCCATCGACAGCTCTGGAACAGTTCCATCTACTCAATTTCACACATGACTTGGTTCAATACGGGGTCTTTTTTTTAAGTTTAGCACACTGGGATCGCCGATATTATGAACACATCAACTACCTGACAAATCGACCCTTGGCACGGAATGGAAACGATTTAACCACTCGGCCGCGTTATCAGCTTCTAATAATTCTTAGCAAAATATAACTTTTGACATATCTTTGCTAACAGTCTCCTCATTAAAAAAAAAAAAAGTTTCGTTATATACTGTCGAAGGTTAAATAAAAGCTAGAATTTCGAAGACAGATGTTTCGACATGTCTTTCTTGAAACACTGGCCTAAAACGATCTTTTGACTCCAAAACCATACTGTATATTCATGTACAAATAAAATCTACAATTGCCCGAAGATACAAAAAATCTCTTTTCGGATGCTTCCGGATCTTTCCGGTGGACTTGCTAGAAATATTGAATGATCAGGTGATACCAAATCGGCAATGCTACTGCTGGAAAAGATGAACGGCACCGGGCAAAAGGTCACCGACAGAGTGCAACTTTTACTATGAATCATTTTTCGAATGAATGCGTGGTACCTGCCAACGACATCAGTACAAGTCCATCGCGGAATTATTGCTTTTCATCTGAATTGTTTCTGTGACACTATGTAATGTCCAGGAAAAGACAGCAGCCGCTGTCGGAACTGCGTTCGGGAAGCAGCCAGTGTATAATATATATATTCGAGCAGGGAAATATAATACATAACGGCACAAGCTCTTTAAATGCATCATCATCATTAATATTATCATCACCATCAATGTTTTATTACCAAAGCCACCCACTGCATTATTTTGTGGTTGTCAAAAATCTAAATTTAATTTTAAATTATTAATCCGAGAGACATTATTACTAGCCACTGTAATAAGGCACGTAGTTAACCCCCATTTGCAGACGCCTGATCAGGCACATTGTTCAGCACCCACAGAGCGGACCTTAGTTACAGTTTCTGGGAGAGAGCGCGTTATCTAGCCTAATCGACAGTCTGAACAAGGCCAGCACGCTCAAACCTTCGGCTACGATGACTTGTGACTTCGTGCTAATAAAATCATCGATGGATCTTCAAAGAGATCCGACTACCCAATTTTACTCACGAGGCTTGGGTTAACTCGTGGTATGGTTTTCAGCCACTTTCCAAAGGTGCTGCACCCTGGAATTGACTCCTCCATTTCGCTAATTTAAGGAAACACCTTCCTGACAAATCGACCAGGGTGAGTTTCGAACCCGGGTCTCATGGCAAGAATGTGAACCTGCCTTGCGTAATTGTTGGATTAAGAATAAATGACCTTTGAACAGTAAGTGTTGCACTGAAGGAGTAGTGTATTATGCGGAAGTAGTGAGTAGAGATATCATATACTGGCTGTACGGAGTGCCAATTTTAAACATAGATGGTATAACATTGGCTCCTCTTTCAGGTCGTTAAACGAAAATAAATATAGTTTTTAATAGCTAAACTGCTTAAATATGGGTATCCACTAAAATAACCTTTATAGTGATAAAATTTTTTCATATATAATCGGGCTTTTTTTCTTCTCTGGGGTGTTCTTGTAGCGTAGTCCTTTAGGAGTTGTTTACTTTGTAGAGTGTTATATAACTGAAGCCCTGAAGATTGTAGGCATTACAACCATGCGTTCACGAAACTTCGAAGTCGGCATGACGGAAATAACACCACTCAGTAATAAAGTAATATATTCCATATGCGCTGGATGGAAATACCGCCAAGTTACCTTCAGATGGTTAATACAGCGAATTGAATTACTTTCCGCACACCAAAATTAGAATGAAATATAATGCTCCACCGGGAGTAGTCGGTTGTAGTTGGGAAGGAAGGGACAAATATTATCCAACCTAACCCGGTGTCGTAAATTCCAAAGTATAACTTTCTTTTGTGCCTATATTTTCTCTGTTCTTTCATTTAATAACTCTGCTACACTCTTATAAGTCGTAATAGCCAACTTCTCAAACTGGCAAAGTCTGCAGGAGTATCGCTTAACTTAGGGCTGTTCATTTTTCTCAGGATACTCCGTTCAGTCGCTGGCAACTTTGATGCGCTCCAAGGATCGTACGCTCAAGCAGAAGTATCAGAGTTAGCGGGAATTTACGTATTAAGCAAAATCAATTGTTCACATAAACAAATATGGGAGTTATCCCAACCACAGGTTGATGGTTATACCCAATAAAAGAAGAGAAACCGACTCTATAAGGAAAAGGTTGCATCAGGTATTCAAGAAAATGGACTTTGGTATCACAGTCGAGATTAGTAAAAACGTGGGGCAATTCTTGGTTATTTATTTGAATATTTTTGATGGAACTATTTCCCCATTTATAAAATCTAACAAAAAGTTAAAATAGGTAAATATTGCATCTAATCACCAATCAAGTGTTATTAAACATATACCACTTGGCGGACAGTGTAGACCATCGCAAAACTTTTCAAATAAAGAAATATTTAATGAAAGAGAAATAAATATGATTCAGCATTAAAAGAGGTAGAGCATACCACTAATCTCTATTTCAAGAAGCGAAAAACAGATAAAGACAGTTGTAATAAAAGAAAAACGAGAAACGATATCTGGTTCAATCCACCATTCAATCTGCATGTTAAAACTAATATAGGAAAGATCGTCTTTAATCATTTGATTTAGCACTTCCCCCAAAAAAAATCCACGATGCATGAATTATTCAATATAAGTTGTGTTATGTCTGTACTAGGAATTTAGGCAGAATAATTAAATGATTGGACGATATAAATTCAAACATTGAAGAAAACCAAAAGTATGACGATACGGCCTTGTGTAATAGTATGATTAAGAATAAATGTCCTTTGAACGGAAAGTGTTGTACTGAGGGAGTAGTGTATTGTGCAGAAGTAGTGAGTAACGATGTCATATATTGGTTGCACGGGTGCCAATTTAAAAAAAAAACAATAGATAGTATAAACTTAACTCTTCTTTCCGAGTATCAAAACGTAGATTTTCTACAAGTCTGCCGAAGCATTAGTTGGGTTAAGAAAGAGATATATAACAGAAGCCCAGCAATTGAATGGAGCATCCTGAGAAATGTGAACATTCATAAGCCAAACGACATCTCCTGTAGATTTTGCCAGGAGAAGAAGTTGGCTATTGCGCCATAAGAGGGTGTAGCATATTTATTAAAAAGAACAGAGGTAATGACAAAATGTAGGGAAAACAGAAATATATACTTACGCATTTCCGCACCCGGGTGAGGTTGGCTAATATATTTTCCGGTCCTCCCAAAATACAGCAGATTGTTTCCAGTGTAGCATTATATTTTATGTAAGCTTTGGTGCTTGGAAGATAATTCAGTTCGCTGTATTAACCACCTGATGTTACCTTGGTAGTAGAAACCGCGGTAATGTTTCTATCTAGCGCCTAAGGATCTTATTACTTATATTAATTAATAGCGCTACAGGTTAGTTTCTGCCATATTATCGAGCACCATTTCATTGCTCATGGTTTT
>OZ010582.1:86298422-86305922 GCA_963932145.1 Acanthosepion lycidas | reverse complement strand
TTTAGAAATCGACGGTGGGCACCTAACCTGGTGTAATGTTTAGCAAGACTTTCTCACTAGAATAATTATGACTGAGTAATGAGTTCGATCTTCACTAAGTGCCCCATTATTGTGTCACATCTAGACTACACTTAGAAAAGCGCTACTTAGGTATAGAATGGCCAGCGTGTCTTAGAATCTTCATGAGAGAGTTCGTGTTATAGTTCCTCTGCTATTTTAATAAAATTTCTTAAGTTTATTTATTCCTGAATTTGATAATCATATTCATGTTGAGCTGTTTCTTTTTTCAGGATTAATGCTTATGGTCTGTAATCATTTAGAGTTTATGCAATAGAAGATTTTTATGTTGTCGGATTCTTTTGTAATATTAGTTGGTTATATGCGATTAATTATATATCTTTTTTTTTTTTTTTGTTTTATGCAAGTTTGGTCAAATACGACAGACAAAGAATATTTTTGTATTTAAGTTGATTTTATTCACTATTAATTTTTTTTTAAAATTTTCCTTTTTCTTTTTTAGGACTGAGTTTGTCGAGGAAGTCTTTATTTTGTTTATCATCCGGCTAGCTTTTGTGCTAATATTTGCACTATACCCAAGGAAGGTCATTTTTGGTATAACAAAGATTCTTGATATAATTTTCTTCCCTGTACTGTCTTCTGTGAGGGGCATTTCTGTTTTAGAAATTTCATTCTTAGCGCCTATTTTTCTTTGTTTCCAAACACATGGTTGGTTTCGGGGTGGGAGTGCTATTAAGAGCAATTTAATCGGAATTTTCTACCTCTGAAACGGCATTGTAATCATTTTAACAGATACAGAATTATAGTAGAGTGCGGGCTGTTTCAAATTTCTTTTTTCTGTTTACATTTGTTCGTTTGCGCGTTAATCGCATTCATTTTCTATTCGGTTATTCTATTATTCTTGTTTTTGCCTTTTTTTTTTTTTCAAACTCAGTTTTCGGCATGAGGATATTTTTTGAAAGGTTGCTGTTATTTTCCTTCCAGTATTCTCCATGTTTTTGTTTTTTTTCTACTGTCTTCTTCATCAATTAATTATTTTGTAATTAGGTTAGGCCACGGAAATACGTAAATTTAAATGTTTCTGTGTCTTTAACATACCGAGTTAAATGGTACCAGACAATTATACGACTTCTTCCTCTAAGAGGTAGCGTTTTTTTTTTCCTTTATAAATAAGATTGATTCCATCAAAAAAATCTTTTTATTTGGAAAATTCCTACTCAGAATGAAACCTCAACACATATGCATACTCACATATATTCAGTATTTCATATTACGAACAAAGAATCCTTTATATTAGGTTGGTGCAAAAATAATGACGTAATAATGTCGTTTTTTGACTTATTTTTAACGTCAAAAAACGACATTATTACGTCATTATTTTTACACCAACCTAATAAATTAATATTTATCTTCGTCCAAATTATGGCTTCAACTTTTTCTTCTATCTATCTATATAAATAAAGTGCAATGTTCATGTGTCCGTTCTTCGATCTTGGCTCATCATAAACAATCTGAAGTAACAGGTAGTAATTACTGTAGTTACACACGTTATATATATATATATATATATAAAAAATATGGTGATTGAGCATGTATCGTCTGCTTTTCTGAACGAAAGCAGACACTGTTTTAGGCTCTAGCTGAAACTATTGACTTTCAAAACATATTTTGAGTCCTTAGGATTTGAGGAATAATAACAGCGTGTGATTTTATTTCCGCACCAATCAAAGAGCTTCCTTTCAAATCTCGAGATACATTTTGGAGCCTATCTTGATGTATATAAAGCCAATCTTAATGGAATCGAAGAGACGATACCACAGCTGTTCGATGAATCCAGGTCACTGCTACAAAGAAAGGTAGCTTCAGACATTGTAGCTCTTGCTAGAAGGCACTCAGAGAAGTACTACCTTACCCCTTTCTATATTTGTTTCAATTTCGTTTGACTTTCTGTGGACTTCATGTAGCATATGTTTCTTGTAAAAAGAAACAGCATGTTTTGCAGTATATCCTTTATTGTAAAAAAAGGTATACTTTTATATCCTTTATTGTAAAAAAAAGGTATACTATTATATCCTTTATTGTAAAAAAAGGTATACTTTTATATCCTTGATTGTAAAAAAAAAGTATGCTTTTATATCCTTTATTGTAGAAAAGGGTATGCTTTTATATCCTTTATTGTAGAAAATGGTATGCTTTTATATCCTTTATTGTAAAAAGAGGTATACTTTTATATCCTTTATTTAAAAAAATACGGTATGCTTTTATATGCCTTATTGTAAAAAAGGTATACTTTTATATCCTTTATTGTAAAAAAAAGGTATACTATTATACCCTTTATTGTAAAAAAAAGGTATACTTTTATATCCTTTATTGTAAAAAAAAAGTATGCTTTTATATCCTTTATTGTAGAAAAGGGTATGCTTTTATATCCTTTATTGTAGAAAATGGTATGCTTTTATATCCTTTATTGTAAAAAGAGGTATACTTTTATATCCTTTATTTAAAAAAATACGGTATGCTTTTATATGCCTTATTGTAAAAAAGGTATACTTTTATAACCTTTATTAAAAAAGGCATATTTCATTTCCATTATATATTTATTTGCATATACATGTTACTGGCCATTATTTAGAATGCAAAGAACTAGTGTAATTCCTTTCATTTTGTGTGGTCAATAAATTTAACGTATTTCTATTTTCTTCAAAACTAATGTCTTCTGTCTTTGCCGTGTGCTTTTGGCTTTATACGTTAACATTACTTCCAACATTTGTTTTCATCACATCGATACATTTTTCGTTGTTTTTTTTTTACCTTATAAAAATCCTGTAGCGATTAAAAATTAATCATTCATTTAAAGTTGAATTTAAATATCGAGCAGAGTGAAACAATTAAAAAAATCTTTATTAAAGGTTTAATTTCGTTTTCGTTGCAATTGCAATTGATATCTTCTAAATAAACCAAAATTAAAACTTAAGTATATTTTATCCCCTTTTTCTAGCAAACGTACTGTCCGGGTTCTGTAATGTCCTTTAAGTGACTATTATGTGATGGAATCACAAAGAATGGTGATTTTAAAAGAAAATAGAAATTGCGCGCAAAATTCAAGTAAACTATGCCGATTGGTTGCGTATACGAAGAATAATTATGAGCGAATTAATAAAGTTGAAATAATTTTATTTCTAAATTCTTATATTTTACGTACATAGGACGCTGAAGGCAAAAAGGTGAAGACCCAAAATCCCTCCACAGGGCGGCTTATAATCTAGTTTGAAATTTAACAAACGTTTTTCATGGCATGCTTATAAATATTATATATCCATACACATTGAGTGACTTATCTCTCTCTCTCCATATATATATATATATATATATATATATATATATATATATATATATATATATAATATTATCGAAAGCCGTTAAATTTGGATTTTTAATGACAACGAAAAAAGTTAAATATTTATCGAGGAAACCGGCGAGTGTAAGTAAAGAATGAACATGCGCAATGATAGAGTAAATAGCACAGTTTAACGCGGATATAAGAGAGTTGTCGGTACCGGAGAAGAAGTCTCGTATATCCGGGTTTCTTTTATATCCGGGTTTGGTCTATTTTGTTTAGGTAAGTATGGCTCTAATTTGGGAGCAGATAAAATCTCTCTTATATCCGGGTTTCTCTTATATCCGGCTTACACTGTATTTAAAAAAGAGACTAAAATATTGCTCCACCGTATTTGGAGTGTATTCTATTCATATAGACTTCTGCTTATATTTACTTAATCTTGCACAAGGCTACACATTTCTTGCAATATCAGATGTTGCCGAAAAATACGTCCATTTAATTATGGATTATGCCGATTGCTAAGGGGAATGTGAATAGAAATATAGATTATAATAAAGATTAAACAAATATGAAGAGCCTCAGATAGGTAGGTAAAAAGTAAGCAGATATGAAAGACTAAAGTAATTATATAAGAAGAGAATCAAATATGAACAAACTGATATAGGTTGGTAAGGACGGAAACAGTCTTGCCTAACTCATTCTTGACTAATGTTCTGTATTAATGTCTCTTAAAGAAATAGTCCCTCCATAGTTAACGGCCACTTTCCTTTCAACTTGATAGTTGTTCAGTGAGAAGATGTACCTGGCCTTTCAGGGATATTATGCGTGTAATATTGCAGAGAGGTAGCTTTCCTGCACCTTTACTATAAATATCTTTATAATATTTCTGTTGAAATTTACTCTTCAGTACCTCGACTTTATGAACAGGTAGTTAGTTAGGTACAAAAGTAAACAATAATAGTAGATCGGCAGGTCGACAAATATGAAAAGACTTGTGTAGGTAGGTAGGAAGTTACACATATGTGAACTGACTCGGTTATGCAGAAAGACAAAAACTGACAGGAGACTAAAAACGATTATTTTTTTTTTACTAAACAATAATTGGACAGGAACGTTTTATCTTCCGATATTACGCATTGGAGGTCATGAAAAACCTCAGCCAAAATAAGTGCATAGCCAACTAAATTTAATCCCTTCCTAGAATGTAGCCTAGTCAGAAGATAATACTGAGGATAGTATTGTGGGCTAGCCTACTCGATATTTCCGAGTTCTCAAAACTATCGGCAACTTGCTCAATTATTAGGTTGGTGCAAAAATAATGACGTAATAATGTCATTTTTTGACGTTAAAAATAAGTCGAAAAACGACATTATTACGTCATTATTTTTGCACCAACCTAATAATATAGCTGTTGAATAAGTGTATTTTAAAATTATTCATAAATAGTTTTCAAGGCACGACTCTTCAAAATAAAATATGGTGAGTTAATGGAGGCACCTTGAAGTAATGGACAGTCGAATCCATTACATTCACTTACGTGCTAACAGTACGGCAATGTTGTACTACTTGGCATTCGTGCCTGTAGCTCAGTATGAACATTTCAAAGTGTTAATGGTGAGTACGAAGGTGATTGGAATGACCAGTAGTGATGGCGAAGTTATACCTCCATTCATCTTCCCACATGGCCTTACTCAACATGGAAGCCTACATCAAGCGCCATTAGGAGATAGTGCTGCCCTGCGTCAATAGGGGGGCTGCTGGAAGACCAGATATCTGGGAACAGGATTCTGCACCAAGACATAAAAAAAGAGAACTCTGTCATGGCTGTCAGACAATTTCCGCGACTATTTCACCCCTCACATCTAGCCACCTCACTCCAGTAATATGAATCCACGTCCTCTCACGCCAGCTATGGGTAAATATCACGACAGACCGGGTTCTATAGCCTTGGATGGAAACTAGTCTACTGCAGTAAGAAATAGCAACCTTTGGAAAAAGTAGGTTATGTTCTTGCTTTATATATATATATATATATATATATATATATATATATATATATATATATATATATATATTGAACAATAAAGAAATAAAAAAATTAAAATCTTTAGACACACTCGGTTGTAGATTAATATTCTTTCGTTTTTTTTTTTATTATTATTTCATTTAGATTCCTCGACTAGTTTCGACCAAAATGGCCATCATCAGGAGAAGAAATATTTCTGCTTGCTGGTGGCAGTGAACTACAGAAATTAATGTCTTGATGGAGAAAATGAACTTTTGTTTGTAGTTTTCATTTGTTTTTATTTTTTATCTTTTTAACATGAATCTTTTAACATTCCTTGTGTTGGTCAAACAGTCTCTTTTAAGTTGTTATTTGAGATAAGAGCTGGATAGATACATGTTTCTCTGAATTCTCTGGTAAGTTTGACAGTTTTATTGGACCTGGTGAGAGGATGTGTCTCTGCTTAGTGTTTGTGTGTGTGTGTCATTTGGTTCTTAGGGAGTGAGGGAGTATGATATGTGTAAGCGTGTGTATTGCTGTGGGTGTGTGTTATCATTTGCTTCATTAGGGAGTGAGTGAGTATGATGTGTGTAAGTGTGTATATTCGTGTGGGTGAGTGTATAAGCCTCCACACCTCCGTAAGCATGTCTGTCTTGTGTGGGTGAGAAATGTGGGTAGGTTTTGATTTGTTGAGTTATATATTGTTAAATTTATGGTTTAGCCCGGCTGGATATTTTGTTTTTAGACGCAGTGTCCACTTATTTTCATGGGACTCTAAAATCTTTCTAATGTTATCTGCCCTGAACTTTTCTATTCTCTCAATTATAGTGAATTTGGCATGGGTTTTGAAATCATGTTTTTCCAGGCGGAAATGTTGTTCTACCGGTAATAATTTTTCTTGGGGAGTCGACTTAATTCGTTTACGATAATTGTTAATTCTCTAGTGAAAGGGCCATTCAGATCCTACATATTGTTTCTGGCATAGTGTTCATTCTAGGAGTTAAATTATGTTATGACTTCTACAGTTAGAATCGTGGTAGATTTTGAAAGTAGATTTAGTGATTAAGCTAGTGAATGAATTCGTGTTTTTAATATGGTTGCAACATAAACTTCTTTTGTTGTTGCATGGTTGGGAAAATCTTATAGTTTATTACGGATTACCTTGTCCCCTGAAATGTGGTTACTACCTATGATTTCTTTTAGGTTCTTAGGTCTACGATATGCAAGAAGGCCGGGTTCCTTAAACAGTTTTTTTTAGGTCTGGTTTGAGATGTAGTATTTCCCAGCGACGTTTGATTATTTGGGATAGTGGAGGCAGAGTGTGATTGAAAGTGGTTACTAGAGGGATGCGGCTAGATTTATTTTTAATCTTGTACATTAGGGTGTCTTCTCTAGGTGTGGAAATTGCTTTATTTATTTGTTCCCTGATTAGGTGTTGTTTATAGGCACGTGTTGTGAATTGATGCTCCAGATTTTCAATGTGTTTATTTAATTCTTCATTGTTAAAACATATCCTTCTGAGTCTAAGTGCTTGTGAATAGGTAAGGTTCTCTTTGAGGTGTTTAGGGTGGGAAGACTTAAAGTGTAGATAGTTGTGGGTGTCGGTGATTTTAGTGTGTAGTGTCGTTTGTAGTTTCCTGTTTTCATCTATGTAAATGCGGGTGTCTAAAAATGTTATTGATGTTGTGGATTTTTCATAGTCAAACTTAATTGAGTCGTGCACTGTGTTTAGGGTCATAAGGAATTGGGTAAGTTTGTCATCACTACCCGTGTATACAAAGAATATATCATTGATATATCTTGCATAGAATACACAGTCGCTACCAATGATTGGATAGATATGGGTCTCCTCAAATTTTCCCATTAATATTGTAGCATATGATGGAGCTGCAATGGTGCCCATAGCACAACCTCTTATTTGAAGGTAGTGTGCTCCATTGAAGTTGAAAGTATTCAATGTAAGGACATGTTCCATGAGTTTTATGATGACTTCTGTGGTGGGGGGGTCTTGTTCTTTTCTTTTAGTAAGTGCTTCCTTAAGGGCGGTTAGCCCTTCGATGTTTTTAATGTTTGAATAGAGCGACCTAACGTCCATATTCACTAGAGTAGCATTCTCTGGTACTGTTTGTATGTGATT
>OZ010582.1:86250922-86295922 GCA_963932145.1 Acanthosepion lycidas | reverse complement strand
GAAGTAGACAATATACCGCAGGCTTTTCGCGTAAGAGTTTACCATCTCTTAGACCAGTCGTTTTCTATAACACTAAAGTGTTTGGTCAGCCCTGGTAGGCACTATTTTCCCATAGCTGGGACTAACAGGTGCTACCACCCCGGGTCAGGGCGCACCTAGGAACAACAGCAATTAAAATGTGGTTCCACTCTCCCCAAATCCTCCAATCTCCCGAGGAGAAGACTTGCTGCCGGATGTAATTTATCGTCATACCCATCACCCACACACACACACACACACACATAATTATATATTTATATATAAAGAAAGAACAGTAAGATATATAATCCGGTGTTCTTATAGATATTTTTATTTTTACAAAATAGTGCTCAATGTAAATTTACAGAGCATTAATAATATAAATTAAATGATTTAAAATATGTTTTTTTCCACGATACTGTTCTAACTATGTTTTAAAAATTCGGAGCTTCCATTTTTGAAACATGGTTAGAAGTGTGTAGCAGAAAAAAACATATTTGAAATCAATTAATTTACATAATATATATATATATATTAATATGGTCATCCACATTGAGGCCTGTTTCGCTGTATCACAGCTCATCAGTGTGGCTAGACATCCGGTTGTTTTAAGCCGGGATGGAAACACTACTGATTTGGTATCAGTCGGAGATGCTACCCCTATGCTATCGGCGTACTGGAGAGTGGAAGAGAAAACTAGCAAGGTCTTGCAATCAAGTGATTTTAACATTCTTGTTGTCTTCAGGAAGCCAAAGACAAATTTAATAAATATAATTTCAAAAGAAAGGGTATGTTTCAGAGCGCACCAGTTGAACGGATGTGAAAGAAGACATCTGTTAAAAGTCGCGCCTGATACGGGGAGATCAGTTAATGACAAGAGAGAATAGAATAAACAAGAACACTCCTAGAGGCTGGAATGCAATGACGATAAAAAGGTTTGATCAAGACCCAAAGGTAAATCGAAGGAAGGGCAGAGGTTTACTCAGAAACCCACCTGGGGTTTGAAGTGCCACGCATAAAAGTGCCAACTGTAAAGTTCACAGGCTCACAAAGATATTCTCAGGAAATGTAACCCCATGGGTCTTATTTTTCAAAAGTCTCGGTTGATCTCTACACATTCTTCTATCGCTGTTGCAGTTCTTGTATTTCGCTGGTGCAGGACCTTTCATCGCCTTAGTCAAAAAGTAATCAACATCAGATATGATGTCATCATCACTGTGATATTGGTTCCAGCCAACTGTTTTTTTTTTCATGTTGTGGTAAAGTTGATAGTCAGAATAGAGAAGGAGATCAAACAGTTTAATTTTAATTTAATCCCACTGTCAAGCACAACAACCATTGAAACAAAGGATTTGTGCGGTATGTGGCACTATTTAACGAGGCAGAAAGGGAAAAGAAAGCAAAGAAGGAAAGGAGAGGCTAAGAACTGAATCGTGAGTGATAAGCAAGAACACACACACAGCTAAGAGACAATGGATAAAAGGATATTTTGATAAGTAGCAAATGGCGAAAGAGTGTCATTACAATGACAGGGAAATTCTGAGTAAAACGAAAGGGAAAGAAGGAAAGAATCAGATATGTTTTGGCATCGGCTGTGTTATCTAAGGATATGAAAACAAACTATTGGTACGGGAAGACATCTTATTATCAACTACAGACCGGCTGGCCAAAGAAAATAAATACAAATGAAAATGTTATTTTGTTAAGTGACGAAAAACAGACAACTAAAAAGACTTGGACAGATATGAAAAATTAAAAACCACCCACGAATGTACGACGGAACATTCTTGGCCTGCGATAATAAAATTTTGTTATCAGGAATTTGTTCCGAGGGAAAATGAATGTGTTTTCTTTCTTTCTTCGAGGCGACAGACTGGCTGGAACTTTGGAGATGTTTCTCTTTGAGACCGTGTTAAGAAGACCACACATTCTGATAATTAGCGATAAAATACCTGACGTAAACCACGTGTAGAACAAGAGTTATGACCGCCATTGTCATATTGTCCCGTTCGCGGCTGGAGAAATGATAAACCATTAAGGGGAAGAAAAGGGAAAGGGAAGAGATAATTTTTTTTTTAAGCAAGATATTTTTTTTTCTTCCTGAAACAAAGCCGCAGATTCGTCCACGCCCGACTAAGACATCATTGGTCGAGTGGTGATCACGTGATGCACGAGGGAGGCTGTTGCCGCCCATCTGGAGGATGAGTAAAGAGGTTGCCAAGAAGATGTGGGGAGGGCAGTTCACGCCCCTCTGACGTATGATGAGAAGGTGGGAGTGAGGAAAGGTTCCCAAAAATGGAAAAAGGTGGGAATTCCTAACCAGAGAGGTGGATATGTATTTAGAATTATCGAGGAACCCCCCGGCGCCGACAAACTCACCCCGGTTTTGGTCGGCGCCCATATAAGCGAAGCCACAACGAGCAGAAATGAGTCGAGACCCAGCAGTTCCCAGAGTCAGTCTCCGGTTGAGGCAAGCCTCGCAGATAGCTAACCAGGATTCACGCACATTTTCCGGACCCATCTCTTCAAACCAAGAACAATTATTTTGAAGAGCGACTTAGATCCAGATCACCGAAATAAGTTTTTCTTTTGACTTTCGTCCAAAGAACCACCGAAACACCAATTTCTTAGAGAGCAGACGACTTGAAGTGTTAAAACTTGCCTAGCGGAAAACGACGTGTCACAATCCATAGAACGGGTCGGGAGATAGATGCAGTCCTATGTAACGAACAACTAGACATAAAGTTTGTTACCTTTTTCTTTGATACTTTGAACTTTTGAGTTTTCATTTTATTGCCCCCGTTGGACTCGGTTTGCAGTACGGCCCCGATGACTGATTGATTTCCTCTGCCTAGATCAATTCACAACGTGGGTAGGCAGACTGGGAATCAAAGTAGGACGTCATAGTTGGTGCCGTGGTAGACTGGGATAGAACGACACGGTTGGCGCTGCAACCAGGGGACGACGTCACAGCTAGATCATTGTCACGATGAAACAGATCACGTTTCATCAATTTACCCGAATGTTTGGTCTTGATAACCTTTCGTAACTTCTTCAAGTTAGCATAGTACACGCCATTGATAGGGAGACCTTTTTCAAGAGCATCAGTAAACACAATATCTTTTAAATATCCAAAAACTGATTTCCTTATTTTTTTTCTGCAGATGAAATGACCTTCGACTTCTTTGGAGCAAATTCTACTACATGGATTGTCTCTTTGGCTCAAATTGATGAACCTAACGTCCATCCTAGGTAATTAACGTTCAAAGAAGCCACCTGGATCTGCCTCAAATAATATCAGAATTTCCTAAGATATGACCAACCTGGTGAGGTGTCGAAAGACATAGCATCACCTTGCAGAAACCTTTGTCATGCCGATTTCGATATGCAAAATATTCCCAATTCTCTCACGGGATATGCAAATCAATGTTTTCCTCGATGATGACAGTTGCAAGACATCCTGACCTTGGGTTATCTTCCGAACTTTCACTTCATCTCCAAAATTCAGCTACACACTTTTGCATTGTTGATAAAGCTAGGATGTTGCCCCTAATGAAGCAACCATGTCGGCGTGAATATCATTAGAGGCTAACCTCAAGGTTACGATCACAGACGACTTGGTAACATCATCGATAGCTTCCTAACAATTCTGATTATCCGTTTTCACTGACAAAACTTGGGTCAACCCACGCTATGGTTTCGAAGTAATTTTCACCATGCCGCATACTAGGATCGCTTCCTCAGAGCGACAGCTTCAAGAAGTTGCCTTCCTGAAATCACCATGTTGAGATTTGAACCCGGGTCCCATGTTTGAAAGGCGAATTTTCTAACATATGCAAATTGCGTATATTGTGTATACTTCATGCATTGGTGTAATTAATTTTAAATTTATTGGAAACAGATATGTCAATTGTATTGCAACACATTGATTCAAAATTTTTAAAGCCAGTCACAAGAGGAAAACCAAGATTGCTCTATCAAAGTTAGAACGGGTGAATATAGTGAACCATACATTTAAGAAAGTTCAAAAAAGAAAAATACTGCGCAACATATTTTGAAGTTTGGTGAATATACTACAGATTGAACATGTGAGTAATAATGAAGTTTGAGAAAATCGATACAAAAGACACTTATACGCAATATCGCATTCAGACAGTTCACATTCCTCGGGCACAAAATGAAGAAAGAGGGCATAGAAAATTTGGCACTCACAGGATATATTGAAGCAAGACGGACAGAGGATTATCCTACCTAACGAGATTGTGTAAAGGGTTAGTACAACAGGATTGAGGAGAGATAGCGAAAAGAAAGAAATTGCTAATAGCTACAAAGGACAGGAGATTCTGGAGAGCCATAATTATCCTCCTCCTGAACAGACACGACACAGAAGAAGTTTTCCAAAGTCGTTGATGTATTTAATCGTTAAACTGGATTTTTAAAAACTCAACAAAAAAAAAAAAAAAATAAATAAAAAATAAACAAAAGTTCGCAGTGACATACTCAAACGAGTAGATACACACGACTAGATGGGGCACAAAAAATCGTGTACAGTAATCACCTGATATAGAACAGTAAACATGAACAATCATGGAGCAATCGACCGACTGTTCAATAAGCAAACAGAAACACGCACGTGCGTGCGTGAGTGTGTGTGTGTGTATATGTGTCTGTGATGACTGACTTCGGGTGATAGGGACATATGAAAACTTGTTAGATGGGTAGACAGATTAATATATAATACTAACAGTAGAGCCCGTCGTTGCCCGGGGATGTAACAGTAAGAGATAAGATCAAGTATCGATCATCATAAAGACTGCAAAATAAAATTGACAAAGATTATTGTTTAAGGTTGACGGACACGCATGTCTTAATTAGTTTTTTTTTTTTTTACGAATTGGTCAAACCCAAACTCAAACAAAAACATTGTTTTCAATCGTTATGAGTCTACTGATTGAATAGAATGTTATGATAAACATTTGTCTTGTAAATGGAATTTTTAAAACATTCTGAATGTAAAAATAAAGCAAAAAGTGTGCAAGACAATAAGAAACACTACCTACCGAAAAAAAAGTGAAGTTTTGTTGAAATCGGTTGAAAAATGTAGGAAATCCGATCCCATATATAAACGAACACACGCACACACACAAACACAAACAACCAACCTGGGTTTTATAATAAGTATAACTCGAAGTGAGTTGTCCCCCTTTCATTAATGCCTCTTAATCGTGTTTTCAAATTGATTTTCTGTAAAAACAATTGTATTTTTCCAAATTTTTGCTCTGTTAGAACCCCCGCAAGGTAATTTTACGTAGTTCTGTGAAGTTTTGTTGAAATTGGTTGAAAAGTGTAGGAAATCCGATCCAATATATAAACGTAACAGATACACACACACAATCTGCGTTTTATAATAAGTACGATTCTAACTATCAATTTTCACTCTGTCTGAAGTTATTAAGTAAATCATATAAGCTATAATAATTCCAATTTGGTGCGAAAAAATGATTAAATTTTATACAATCAATTTAGATGTGAAAACAAAACCTGAGTGAATATTTCAGGTAGAATTAATAGGATTTATTGAAGTTATCTGAAATGCCGCCTGAAGTTATTAGGCAAATTAAATAATCAATTTTTACTTCAATAAAAACGTAATAACATCATCAGAAATTCATCAACACTTATAATAGAACAAATAAACACATATGCATTTTTGAATCCTTTACATTTTAATATAGTTATCCTTCTCAATAACAGACAGTAATCTATTATTCATTGATTTTGTTATTTTTTATTTTTATATTTTTTTTACTTCAGTAGGCTCAGTTTCCGACATAAATGTTTTTATTTCTTGCCATAGGTCTGCTTTGCCAACATAATTTCATCTTCACAATTGACCAGATTTTTGATAGGATTCAGATTCAGATAATATAGTGCTGGCTATTTCATTATTATCTACGTTGTCATCTTTTATGCACAAAGAATTTAAGTGTAATCCTAGATACACGAGGAAGAGCATTGTCGCACATAAATACACACTTTACTTTGAGACTGGGACTTGTACCATGCACAGAAAGTCGTATTCATAAACTCGTAATGCTCGTCACTGCTCAATATAACTGTTTCATCGACTTTGAATCGTCCAATAATGGTTTGGTCGACAAGTACACCCCATATCATAATACTACCGCCTCCTTGCTGTCCTCTTTTAGCCACAGGCACATCTGAATTGGATAAAATCTATCCTTTGATACAACCATCTGACCCATTAAATGTCACTAGAGATTCGTACGTGAAAATTATATTAGAAAAGTCAATTGTCATATATTTCTCGGTCAAATGTTGACGCTTTAAAATATTTGCTTTAGAGAGAGGAGGTTGCCTAGGCAAAGCTTTTAACAGATCATAATTCACAAAATATTCTACACTTTTCGGTCTTCTTGACTTCCCAATTCCAGCCTTTTCAAAGACCTCAGCACTGGTCAAAAATGGTTGTTTCTCTATAAGTCGCTTTAGTTTACGTTCATCTCGGGGAAGCAAATTATTAAAGCCTTTACTTTTATTTAACTTTCTTATATTTTCACCAGTCTTTATCGCATAGCGATCTCCTCAATACTCTTCTGACATCTCCAATATGTGTTTTTCAGCATTTATCAGATCCATCCCTTTACCCATGTTTCAACACATATTATGGAAAAATAATTTTTATTAGATTTCATAGTTTATAAGCTAATATTAGTTTAATCTGCATATTAGCTTCAATCAGCCCATTTTCGTAAAATATCTCAAGAACTAAGCATTAAATATGGCAGAAAATTAAATTAAATATTTTAATAAGGGTGATATTTATTCTGTTAAATACATAGAAATGTGACACAAGGCCTAAGGGGGGGGGTTGGGGAAAGGACGGTCTTCTTCTGTCTTAACTATAACTTAGCTGGCAGCAAACACTGACCCAATCGTACGAACAATATTCCTTACACCAGAACAACACATTCATACGTAGCTTTCTTACTACAACCACCATAATACCTCATTGTCCCTATGAAAATAATAACTCGTCCCCATATGTACAATTCATTGTCTTTGTAGGGAGGGGAATAAAACAAGAATTCATTGTCTTTGTAGGGAGGGGAATAAAACAAGAATTCATTGTCTTTGTAGGGGAATAAAACAAGAATTCTAAAAACTAGCCCCAATGAGTATTTACAAATATGAATACAAAACTATTTACAAGAATCTAAAGAAAATAATATTAGTAATATTTTACTAAGGTTAAAATGAACGAGTTTAAATTTTGCAAAAAGTGGTTCAGAACTTTTTGAGTAATCGAGGTTAACTTGATTTGCATAATAACTTCAGACAGGCTGTATATATAGAGATTTCATATGTACCTATCTCACGAATTCAGTCATTTCACATAGATACATACATACATAGACAGATAGATAGACACATACATACATACATACATACATACATACATACATAGATAGATAGATAGATAGATACATGATCGACTCTCCCGTCGAGATTCGACGTATGAGGGTCAAGCAGATCAGTTTCCAGGAAACCGACAGCCCGACACCGGCACATGAGATTTGATTATAGTGGTGAAGGCCTCGTGCAGGACCAGCCACACTTTTTGGAGGGACGAATACAGAGACCTGGTGCACCGAATGCCACAAGGTTTTGAATTCAGAGTTGTCCTTCTGCTAGACCAGTTGCCATCCAAGGCTATAGAACCCAGTCTGTCATGCTATTTTACCCATAACTGGAGGGAGAAGAAGAGGATTCATACCTTTCCCAAGGGTATTAGCACGTAAGTGAATGTAATGGATTCGACTGGAATTCGAACTGGGCTCTCCGATTCCTCAATCCATTACCCCACCGTGCCTCCTATCTATCTATACATACATAGATACATACATACATAGATACATAGATAGATAGATAGATACATACATGCATACATACATACATACATACATAGATATATACATAGATGCATAGATAGATACATAGATACATAGATAGATACATAGATAGATACATTCATACATACATACATACATACATACATACATATCGACTTTTAGAATTATAATGGAATTATTTGTGGCTGAGAAAAGCAAGAGTCATGGGTAAACGAATCGATAGTGTCAGTAGACCGAATGATTCAAAGATGGAAACGTACATTAAAGAACGCTAGAAATGGAAGATACGGCAACAGAACACAAGTAAATTTTCTTTGAGCAGCTGGTATTGCCAGGAAAGCGCACAGCAAGTGCTTGCGTGTTGGACCACTCCACACGTTTACGTAAATGATCGTTTTTCTTTTTTAGTGTTCAAAAGGGACTATTGCGCAAAAGTTCGTGAGTAAATTACGCTTTCTGCAGAGATTTGTATGGACGTGAAGAGAAACACGCCAGAATATGATAAATGGCATGTCAATATTTATGAAGTCCCAATTTCTTTTTTTTCTTCGATTTATTCGCCAATTTCTTTCAGAGTGTCGGTGATCATAGCTCTCTACATCTTCCCATTTGTATCCTTTACCATCTTTGTCCATGCTCTGCTAATCATTCACAAACATGTTAAGTCGAATATTATGTTTAAGCGTGATTCCTTGACTTCATTATAAGCTACGAGTGTTTAATTTCCATGTCTTCTTTCCTCGCATTTTGCCCCAGAAGTTTATTTGTGCATGTAAATGTTATTTTAGTTTCTATATTCTTTAAGAATTCGTTGTTCGCATGTTCGAATGTTTATGCATTTCACGCCCCCCCCAGAATGGCAATAAAACCACTGAGACAAAGATTGCTGAGTGTTAGAGAATATAAAAAGAAAATCACGAAAAAGACGGAACAATAAAATAACCGTAATCCTTAAATGCAATATATATATATATATATATATATATATATATATATATTTAAAAATATGATTCCAACACGCTACATAAGAGGTCTCATGTTTCAAAACAAGAGCCGAAAACTTCAATATAATTATTTGAATTAAATTGAGTTAAAGTAAGCTCTGTTCCATCTACAAGCGTTATTTTTTTGGGAATAACTTATTTCTGAAATTTACGTGTTTTAATAGCATATTCATTATTGAAATCAAAATTTCCATGGTAACAGCCAGAGCGAATTGTTTAAAATAGGTAGGGGTGTTGAGTGTTAATAATTTGTATCAGTATAGAGTTACTTTCATAGATGTCAAGTCAGGGTAAGGTGGGGGTGTCTAAATATAAAACGGAAGATGTTTTCGCCTGGTCTGGTTTACGTGTCTATGGAGATTTATTTATTTTTTATTTTATTTCTTTATGAAAGGGATTTGTGCATATAAAAAAAAATGCCGTAACATTTATTTTTTGACGACTTCATAAAGGGTTATCATTTTTTGTAGGGTATTTAAAATATTTATTTGGGCTATAGATTATAAAACTCTATTTTATTGTATGCTTGCTTTTAGCTAATTAATTCAGTGCATAAATCTGATGATGTCGGCAAAAACCGTTAACTCATGTCTATTGTTTAATAGATTTTTATTATTAAGAAACTTTATAGTGTGCAGTTTCTCATGGAGGCACAAAGGGCATGGGTCATCCTAAGTTTTACAAGTTCTAGTCCTGTTTATAATTTTCCATTTTACTTTAGGTGGCCTGTTTATTTCCTTCAGATGCCAAAAATATTTAGATAGAGAAGTCATGCAGCTATCGATTTTCTTATATGTTAGCATGCTAGTTAACATCCGTGTCAGTCAGCTTTTGGCTCTCACTCTGGCCAGTAGAGAATAGCCGCAAACTACATGAAAACTGACGTAAAGGCATGAAAAAATCGATTATTTCCACTATCGATGGGTGTTGGGAAATGCAAAGTCGGTTTTGGCCTTTTCACTAACTTGGAGCATGTGAATGTAAATTTTGGTGCAAATCCGTCGAAGATTGCTGCCGTGCATTCGTTACACACGCACACATTTTATATATATATATATATATATATATATATATATATATATATATATATATATATATATATATATATATATATATATATATATATATATATATATATATATATATATATATATATATATATATATATATATATATATATATATATATATATATATATATATATATATATATATATATATATATATATATATATATATATATATATATATAAACAGTAAATTCGACCTTGCCTACCGAACGATCCTTGGCGGCCGTGCGGTCAAGGCACGCCAGCGTAAATGACGGTTCCGTATAGGATGCAGGTTCGAATCCTGCCGAAGGACGAATATTTTCTATGGAAATTTCTCGGACATTCAGGCCGGTAAATGTTATTTAATACTGTTTATTATAAACAGATCATTTACTTAAATACTTGTATCTATAGAAAAGAACGTTAAACATAAAAATGTCTTTAATAAATAAATTGTCGGACTTTGTCCATTTCGTAATATGTATATGTGTGTGTGGTGTTGCAGCAAAATTTTCCAAACACTGTAACAGCATAATTGTTGATCCCACAAAAAGTTTAATATCGAAAAACTACTATGAGTTTCTTATTTACATAGTTTTTCAGATAAAATATTTAGCCAACTTGACACCATTTATCGTAAGAACAACTGAAGAATCATTTGAGTTATTCAGCTACGAAGAGAGTAGGTTACAATTGTTTTGTGTCTGACCCATTAACTGAGCAATGGTGAGCGGAAAAAATCATCCAAGCCTTCACTAATGGTATGAACATTCATGCCCTGGCTTCTATCTTCAAAGTCCATTCAAGAACCCTAAAGAGAACGGTAAATAAGTTTGAAAATGAAGGAACAGTAGAGGAAAACTGGATCAACACGAAGAGGGACCATCAATTCAACTTAGAGCTAAAGAGATCAATTAGAAAAGATCCAATACAATCTATAAGAAGTTTGGCACATGAGAGAGGAGTTCCACCTATGACAGTACAGAGAGTAATGAAAAAAAAAAAACTTGAAAATTTAACGTACATGAAAAAAGTGAGGCGCTTTCTTACTGCTCGAGGACAGAAAGCAAGTTTAGAGAGGGCGATGATCATCCTGAATAAGCTGGAAAAAAATATATATTAACTATTTAAATACTTTATGAGCTTCCGATCCTTAGCTCTGATTAATTAATGATGAACATGTCATTTTCTTTTATGATCGATTTCATCACAATGCTTCTGATAAGCGTAGAGAGTACTTATACGTTCTTATTCCTCAGCGTGGAGTTCAACAGTGTTATACAAACCTCATAATTCCAGGAATATATCTTTAATCTTTTCTAAGATACACAGTGCCGAAGTTAATCCAACAATTGGACAATTTTACTGTTACACCCGATATATATATATTAGGTTGGTGCAAAAATAATTTCGTTTTCTGACATAGTAACATATGTTAGAAAACGAAATTATTTTTGCACCAACCTAATATATATATATATATATATATATATATATATATATATATATATATATATGTGTGTGTGTGTGTGTGTGTGTGTGTGTTTGCGTGTGTTTGCGTGTGTGTGGGTGTTTCATTCACTAATATGGACATATTGTGTATACTTATACGGATCCTTTCTAGCTGTCTAATCATTTTCTTGGCGTGTTAAGATGAAATTCATCAAGGAAGTGGCTTCTTTGATTAATCTCACCTACATTTCCAGCGCAAATATTAATCGGAAACAGATGCTGGTGTCTATCCCGTATTGCATCACGTGGATTCCGGTGTGGCCGTAAATGTTGGTTATGTAAATTCCATTTGTTTCCAATGTTGCCTCATCCGTAAACAAGACCGAAGTAACAAACAATGGATCGGCAGTTTGTGCAATAAACCATCGACAATAGTTTTCCCTTAAAGCGTGATCAGAGGTCGAATGAGCCTGCGCACGTTGCAAATGATATGGATATAGGAGCTGTTCATAAAGTACACTCCTTGTGGTATTATGAGATGTACAGGATAGGTTCACATGATTTTTGCTGATACCTGGATCGCTTCCGGCAGCCTGTAGAATGTGTTCTTCATGGTCAGGCGTACGAACGGATCTCAATCTTCCTTGTAGATAACAAATTATTTTTCAACTACACAACCCCTTTCTCACAAACGAAAATTGCAAGCATCAGACTGCACTAGCACGATTTCCATAGAAAATGCTAAGACAAACTATATTCCTTAGTTCTACCAGTTCTAACCTTCACAGCGAAGACCTGCCAATCTAGGCACATTGTTGCAAACCAGATTCATTCGCTTCTTATTCCATTTGAGATGCATGTTCCACTCGAGCAACTTCTTCCCACGGACCGCTGCTTTGTGAATCCGACTCACAAGCGGAGGCTTTGTCGATCATCATAATCTTAACCTGTTCAAGTATTGAGTTGAACATTATCTTTCCCACACATCCGCATCAACTGTGCCACTTATTCTGTAACCCTCTACTTTGCGTGACTCCTGGGGGAACACCATTAATGAAAAAAAATTAAACCCCACACAAAATCGTAAAATTCGGCAGAAATAGCAATTCACCAGACGGAAATAATTCCGTATTAAATAAATTTAAAGCTATTCATGCAACCAATCACGTGAGCACCTCGACGTGGTATACTTGTTAGCAAGCTGGTCTCGCGAGAATAAATGGTTTCGGGAGAATAAATACGATTGAGTAGCGATTTCGATTCTTATTGGCAACTGTGAAACACCCATGAAATGCAAAAGTCCTACGACATCCACTAGGGAGCTTACATCCCTGTCACCTTACGTGGGGTATTAAATTAAAGACAGGGGCCAAAGTAATAGAAGCCGATGAGCTAACATATCCTAAATTAAGATAAATAAAATCTTACTATACCTATACTGTCATATTTAAGTATGGCTTAGTATTGTTTAAGCCATAGTCTCATTTGGGCTGTTGTTGATTATGTGACGTCGTCCCCTGGTCGCAGCACCAACCGTGTCGTTCTATCCCAGTCTACCACGGCACCAACTGTGACGTCTTACTTTGATTCCCTGTCTGCCTACCCACGTTGTGAATTGATCTAGGCAGAGGAAATCAATCAGTCGTCGGGGCCGTACTGCAAACCGAGTTCAACGGGGGTGATACCACACAAATATGCATAAAAGGCAATAAAATGAAAACTCAAAAGTTCAAAGTATCAAAGAAAAAGGTAACAAACTTTATGTCTAGTTGTTCGTTACATAGGACTGCATCTATCTCCCGACCCGTTCTATGGATTGTGACACGTCGTTTTCCGCTAGGCAAGTTTTAACACTTCAAGTCGTCTGCTCTTTAAGAAATTGGTGTTTCGGTGGGTCTTTGGACGAAAGTCAAAAGAAAAACTTATTTCGGTGATCTGGATCTAAGTCGCTCTTCAAAATAGTTGTTCTTGGTTTGAAGAGATGGGTCCGGAAAGTGCGCGAATCCTGGTCAGCTATCTGCGAGGCTTGCCTCAACCGGAGACTGACTCTGGGAACTGCTGGGTCTCGACTCATTTCTGCTCGTTGTGGCTTCGTTTATATGGGCGCCGACCAAAACCGGGGTGAGTTTGTCGGCGCCGGGGGGTTCCTCGATAATTCTAAATACATATCCACCTCTCTGGTTAGGAATTCCCACCTTTTTCCATTTTTGGGAACCTTTCCTCACTCCCACCTTCTCATCATATTTCAGAGGGGCGTGAACTGCCCTCCCCACATCTTCGTGGCAACCTCTCTTACTCATCCTCCAGATGGGCGGCAACAGCCTCCCTCGTGCATCACGTGATCACCACTCGACCAATGATGTCTTAGTCAGGCGTGGACGAATCTGCGGCTTTGTTTCAGGAAGAAAAAAAAAATGTCTTGCTTAAAAAAAAATAATCTCTTTTCTTTCCCTTTTCTTCCCCTTAATGGTTTATCATTTCTCCAGCCGCGAACGGGACAGTATGACAATGGCGGTCATAACTCTTGTTCTACACATGGTTTACGTCAGGTATTTTATCGCTAATTATCAGAATGTGTTGTCTTCTTAACACGGTCTCAAAGAGAAACATCTCTAAAGTTCCAGCCAGTCTGTCGCCTCGAAGAAAGAAAGAAAACACATTCATTTTCCCTCGGCACAAATTCCTGATAACAAAATTTTATTATCGCAGGCCAAGAATGTTCCGTCGTACATTCGTGGGTGGTTTTTAATTTTTCATATCTGCCCAAGTCCTTTTAGTTGTCTGTTTTTCGTCACTTAACGAAATAACATTTTCATTTGAATTTTTTTCTTTCCCTCTCTGGCCAGCCGGTCTGTAGTTGATAATAAGATGTCTTCCCGTACCAATAGTTTGTTTTCATATCCTTAGATAACACAGCCGATGCCAAAACATATCTGATTCTTTCCTTCTTTCCCTTTCTTTTCACTCAGAATTTCCCTGTCATTGTAATGACACTCTTTCGCCATTTGTTACTTATCAAAATATCCTTTTATCCATTGTCTCTTAGCTGTGTGTGTGTGTTCTTGCTTATCACTCACGATTCGGTTCTTAGCCTCTCCTTTTCTTTTCCCTTTCTGCCTCGTTAAATGGTGCCACAATTATATATATATATATATATATATATATATATATATATATATAGAGAGAGAGAGAGAGAGAGAGAGAGTTGTGATTTAGACTTGCTTCTTTGTTTTATCGTGTTTACTTTGGGTTATCTAATTTTGAACTTGTAATGGTATAGACTGCATTAAACAACCCACTGGTAATTTGTTAAAGTCTCCACTCTGGCCGTTGGTCCAAGTTGGTCCTAGCTTGTCTAAACGAGTCATAGCCGGTCATATCACCGCTAGAGTACAGATATTACGGAACAAGTCCAAGGATTCTATCCAGCAAGGAAGGGGAGAAGGTCTTCGACACGGAACAGACACTACAGCTGTAGTATCTACTCCGACGATTAAAAAAAACCCAAAAATCCTTCACCTCGCCCCTGCCACTTCCTGAAGAAGAACCCTTTTTTTTGTTTTTTAAAGACCGTCTTCTCATTCATTCCCCTTTGTCGCAACTTGATCTGTCATTTGACGATAATTTATAATCAGTTGATCACTTGTTACATGACATTCAGCCAAATTTACTGGTTCCTACTTGCTATTTCCCCCTGATTACACTTTTGAGTTGGTATATTCTTTCCACGATGTTTTTAAGGCAAGGCGTGAGTGCCACTAGCACGCAAGGGGTTAACAGTGGATTTGCGAACCAGAGTAAAGAGGCGTGTTTGAGGAAGGGATACAGAGGAGGACAGGGAACAAGCTCAGGGTGGCAGTTGTTCATTGACATTACACTTGAATATTTGAAGATTATTGTCATCGGGGAAGCAATTAAGGGAAGGTGAGTTCCACAGAAGGGAAGTGCGGATGAAGAAGCTGTTTGAGAAGAAGAGACGGTTACACTTAACCGTTTCGACAGTGAAATGGTGGGACCGAGATGCCAAACTAGTACCACACTTAAATTCATTTAGTCCAGGAACCAGCTACAGTACCTCGGCGGAACAGGTGCCTTGAAAATATTTGTAGAAGAGTCAGAGGGACCCCACAGCAGGTCTGTGGGATAGCGATTGTAGACTAGATGCCAGATCAGGCCCTATCATCTTGCATATTCGCCTCAGTATTTTGTCGATGACTTCGAGACGTACAGCGGGGGCACCAGTCCATATATGACAGTAATATTACAGGAGAGCATGGATGTTTGATTTATATTAGTTTGGTGCAAAAATAATGACGTAATAATGTCGTTTTTTGACGTATTTTTAACGTCAAAGAACGACATTATTACGTTATTATTTTTGCACCAACCTAATAGATTCGAAGGATGAATTCAGAGGAGAAAAACTGTCTGGCACGACACAGAGTACCAACTTTCCTTGCAGTCGATGAAGCTATTGATATAGTGTATTTAATCCTCCTCATGTCAATGGACAGCGTGAGACCAAGCAGGCGTAACGAGGCGTTCTCGTGTAGTTGGGAATCAGCCATTCTGTGGGAGGCAGAGGGGGTTCTCTGTGTTGGGTAAAGAGCCGTTTCGTTTTGGAGGCATTAAATTCTACAAGACATTTCTTCGAAACGTTAGAAAGGAGCACCAGGCCATATATGATACCAATGTTCCTTGCAAGGACGGATGGTTGATTTATAGGTTTGAAGGATGAACTCAGACGAGAAAAACTTTCTGGCCCAACACAGATGAAGTTCAAGCGTATATTTTTCTTTTCATTAATAATGTGACTTAACAAACTTTGTCAGATTTGTGTGAATTTCTTAGGTGATGGTGCGTGTTCGATATGTAAACAAAGCAAGTATAAAAGAAGCATGCAAAAAACCTTTAGTTTCTGCTATGTATGTTTATTCCTTTTTCTTTTGACTGTATTGAAACAAAGTTAAAAGGTCTCTTGGGTATGTCCATTTTTCAGAATCGCGCTCTGATGGGAAGGTCGAAAATCTACTTCATGAGTCGGGCTACTGAAAATAAGTTCGAACGATCTTGGAAAGTGGAAAGAGTTTAGAGGCCAGTAGACCGGGATAACTAACATTCCCCAGCAGTAATGCAATTACCACCTGTCTCATATCTTGCCAAAGAGAAAGATTCTGTCCTTTACAGAAATGGGGGTCAGCAGTCATTTCCGGGTATTTTCTAACTTGCATCATGGGAAATTATTTTTTTATTCGTTATTTTATTTATTGGTTTTATTTAATCGCCTCCTACAGTAAGGGCAGCGATTATTTCCTACTACTAAATGCTACAGATTAATTCTCTACCGTCCGAGATTTTTCTCGTGTAAATATGTCACATTGTGTGTGTGTATATATATATATATATATATATATATATATATATATATATATATATATATATATATATATATATAGTATTGCACACAAAATACAAAATTACCTCATATGAGGGGATAGATGCATTTCAACCGAGGAAAACTACGTCAGTCTTATTCAACCCCTGTGTAAAGACGGATTTCGTGACGGAATTAGAAATTTAAACTTGATAGCCGTCGGAAAAATTGATACAGAAGTTATCCATTTCGATGTTTCCGTCAGACGAAATGCCAGAGACGTTGGGTAGAGGAGGATGGAAGGTGTTAGCCTTAAAGGGAAGAGATTTTAGAAAATTAAACACGGATATTAACCTTGTGACATTAAAGTGGAGATATATGAAGAATGAGGTGTTAATTATTAGGTTGTTGCAAAATTAATGACGCTTTTTGACGTATTTTTTAACGTCAAAAACAGTCATTATTTTTGCACCAACCTAATAGAAACTATACGAAGGCCGAAGATATATATATATATATATATATATATATATATATATATATATATATGGTTAGGTTCCTACTTAATACTCTTTCAACGATAAACAATATATATCTTAAAGATTAAAATTAATTCTTATGTAGATAATTTATATTCAGTTTAAGTAAGAATATATTTTCTTAATTTTATACTGCAGAACATAGATATATTAAAAAAATAAAAATATAATAAGACAATAAATTATTATTATTTAATTTTAAAAGTAAATCGAATCAAGTTATATTAAAAAAATAAAATGGTATATTAGAAAAAATAAATAAATATATCGATAAAGAGATGTAAGTGATAAAAGGAAAGTGATTTCTTAGAACAGCGGACAATTATAATAAGATAATTAATATGGTGAAAAACAAGAAATATAGAAATTAGAAATAGTTATACATTTGAAGATTTAGAGAATTATAATGTAATAAAGAAAATCTATATTACAGAATTTTAAATTTGCCTCTATGTCGACATTTTAAAACTAATTCCTTTCTTTGATTTAATAGTCTGCTTTGATTATTGTATTTTATTATTACTCTAATTTTTTTATTCTTCTACACACAAGTTACACCTATCTCTTAGACTATTAGGAGCATGAGCGAAACCTATCATTTTCTAGTATGTCTGTGGTTTCATACCTTTCTCCTTCAGTTCCCAATGTCTTTTTGAAAGAGCTGTCTCGTATTTTGTTCAGTGTTGGTAAAAGAGTGCGTATGATTATAAAATCTCCGTTTCCATTTCCCTGCGCAAATTTTAATGTAAACATTATAATTTAACATTGGGGAAATGGTTTCTTTCTGTATAAGTCTAGTAGATCTGCATTTGTTCTCAAATGGACAACTTTCATTATCTCTACAATTACAGGAGTCTCCACTGCAAGGTATGTTGTTTACCCCATAGAAATTACATGAAATATAGTTATTATTTGAGTTGATAATTTTGTACATGTTATTGGTGCAGGAAGAGATATTCATTTTTTTTTTCCTATTGAAGATCCTAATTAGAAGGTTGTTTTTGTGAAAATGTTTATTAACCTTAAAAAATACTGTCCGATATCAATATTTGGCAGTTTACAGAAGGGGGTTGAACCATTTTTTTCTGTGCCTACATTTTGCTTCAGATATTTCAGTGTTACTCATGGGTTTTTTTTAAATAAATTATCTCATCTAACCCCACTAAATAACACTGAAATATCTAAAGAGAAATGTAGGCAAAGAAAAAGAAAAATTATATAGTTCAAACCCCCACTTCTGCAAACTGTCAAATATCTTATTATCGGACAGTATTTTTTTTAATGTAATTTCTATATTTCCATTTTTTGACCATATTAAGTATGTCTTATAATTACCCCTTGTTATAAGAACTCTCTTTCCTTTTATCACTTAGAAATCTTTATCTATATATATTTTAACGTTTTTAAGTTTTTTTTTTAAGTATAACTTTGTAAGTTTTGTTTTTAAATGTAACTTCGTAACTAATATTTAAAGTTAAAAATGTAGAATTTATTTTATCTTATATTTTTAAATATAATTTGGTTCTTTATTATAAAATTTAAAAAATATATATTGTTACTTAAATTGAATATAAATTATCTGAATATGACTTAATTTTAATCTTTTAAATATATATTATCTTTCGAAAAGTATTTTAAGTAGCAACCTGACCATATATATATATATATATATATATATATATATATATATATATATATATATATATATATCGCTTGAGGATGAAATGGAACTAATGTCTTTAATTTAAGTACAAAATTAAATTCGGGGCTTTTAGCTTCCATTTTTGAAACATGGTTGGAACTGTGTAGCGAAAAATCATATTTTAAGTCTATTAATTTATAATATATATATATATATATATAGTGTAACCCGGATATAAGAGAGATTTTATCTGGTCCCAAATTATTCCCATACCTGGATATAAGAGAAAACCGGATATAAGAGACTTATTCTCCGGTCCCGACAATTCTTTTTTTTTTATAAAACTCCCTTTTCCGCCCCCATTTTGTTTCACATTAACACCTCATTCTTCATATAACCCACAAATAACGTCCTAAGATTAATATACGGGTTTAATTTTTTATAAAACCTCTTTGCTTTAAGGCTAATACCCTTCATCATCACCTAATCACTGTGTTGGTCATTTCTTATGAGTGAAACATCAAGATTATGTCTCAATTTCTCGACGGCTGTCAAAGTTAAATTTTCTAATTCCAACAGCAACTCAGTCTAAACACTGTGGCTGAATAAGACTAATGTAGTTTTTGTCTATTGAAATACATCTATCATCCCCATATTAGATCATTTTGGATTTTGCGTAATATTATTGATATGATCTGTTATAGTAAATGCATTGAGCTCTTTTTGTGGATCAGTTTTATATTACTAGGATCCACTTGGATTATACACCAACCGATTTATTACCGGTACTATATATATATATATTATATATATATATATATATATAGAGTGTAACCCGGATATAAGAGAGTTGTCGTGCGCGGACAATGCGTCTCTTATACCCGGGTTTCTCTTACATCCGGGTTTGGTCTAATTTATTAGGTTGGTGCAAAAATAATTTCGTTTTCTCACATAGTAACATATGTTAAAAAACGAAATTATTTTTGCACCAACCTAATATATACATTAACACAGCCTCTAATTTGGGACCATAAAAATCTTTTATATCCGGGTTGCACTATATATATATATATATATATATATATATATATATATATATATACAGCGATTCCTATTTTTTAACTGTCCAAGCTCGTTGGATTTTTGTTTCCATGAATATTACTTTGACTATTTTTTTACTCTGTATTACTTTCCAATACTAAACTGATTTTTTTTCTTCTGTTTTCTAATGAAAAAAACGATTTTCTACATTCTGAGTTTTTTTTTTTTTTTTTTTCGGGCTAAAGTGTCACCACCCACCTCCCAACGCCGAAGGTCGAAACTATTAGATTATTTGCAACTAATTTACTCTGTCGTTCTCATTAAAATTCCTATATGGACCGAACATGTGAGTACAACAAAACTTTAGAGAATTGGAAACAAAAACAAATCTTGTAATTAACTTCAGGATGCTACACTTCGCAATAGCGAACGTAATGAAGGGGTGAGGTTTTAGATTTCCCATATCCGGATATAATTTCTCCTTTCCCACTCCCTTAGCGAGAGAGCTTCTTGATTTTGTCCAATGGCCATAATACAGCGGCCTCTCCTTTTTTGAGGGTTGGACAGACCCTACTAACTTCAGTTATGTTTAATTTATTTTGTTTTGATATTTATTGTGTTCATCCCGCTCCCCTCTCATATTTAATCATACATAAATTTGTACATATGTATTTTATTATCTTGAAAATTTTAATATCATGGGGTGCGTTTTTATAGGTGTCACTGAGAGATGTGATATTATGGTGTACGGAGGATTGATTGGTGACGGACGAGTTTTTGTGGTGAATGTGCAAATTGTAATGAATGAATGGCTCGTGAATCGGATTAGCTAGGTATAAGTTAGTAAAGACCAGCCTCAACCTCTCCCCTTTTTCGGCCTTCTGCCACAATTGTATTTTTATATGCAATAAATATCGTGAACATAATGAAGAAAGAGTACTTGGGAAATCTGATATTCGCATGACAGATTGAATGGAAGACGGACTTAACGAAGAGTTAAAAAACGAATAAATTACTTAGTGACCTTGATTTAAAAGGAAAGCGGAACAAGGCTTTTGAAGAAATAAGAGACAAAATTTATTAAGAGCTACAAATGATGGCGATCATCGCTTCTTACAAATTCTGATGTCCTGAGGAGTACACGATACATGAAGAACAAGACGGCTTGCTAAGTTCTTAGTTCTAACTCAGCACACCTATGCACATACATGCAAAAAACATTTTTAAGTCCCACGAACAGATATAACTATAGTAGCTGACTGACAGACAAGAGAATATAATCAATTTTGTATCAACAGATCGATCGATAGACAGACAGGCACGTGTGTTTGAGTTCTGAAGTTGAGGTAGAAGACATTTTCTTTCTAAAGGTAATTCGTTTGATTTCTAATCTCTAACCTCGATCGCGAGCAGCTGATACCGGAAGTTCGCTTCGATTTATTTCACTTCCTTTAGTAAATAAATAAAAAATGATTTACTTGGTATTTAAAATCTTGAGATCGCTTACTAAATACACTGATCTTTATCAGTCGTTATCATTTGTTTTGGTTTTTTGTGTGTGTTTTTTTTTTTATAAAACTAAAGCGTTTTGTGAGTACAATTTTAATACGGGGTGTTTAGATTTATATTTTGGGTTCGAACGCTAACTAAAATAGTTTTTCTTTCACTTATTCAAAGATGATTCAAATAAAAGAACGTTTAACTGATAAAAAAAAATACATAAGTTGATGAAAGATGAAGTGGAAAAAATAGGATAATTTTCAACTCTTGGTGATGTTTAACATATTAGAATTAATCAACGAAGTTTTATAGATTTATTAAATATCATTTTTTCCAGATTTATTAAATTTCAGTCTTTACGTTTTTTGATTCCTTCTTATAATTTTCCATTCCCGGAGATCTTGGATAGATTGTTGTTTTCGTTTCATAAACATTAAAGTATTTCACTATTTTATTATTACATACATCGTTATTAAACTAATTGTTTTTCCTCCTTTTTCTTTACCAATGATCTACCTTACTGGATTTGTAGATTTTGTTCGGACTAAGGTGACATCATACATTAGTCACGGAAAAGGAATTTGTTGCAATTAACTGATACATATTCTCATTAAGATAATTTTCTTAGTTTTGTAAGCTTTATGTCTTTGGAACAAATTGCCGAAAATTTCTTCGAGTCAATCGTGATCAAAGTCGATCCGTCAATAAGTGTTGCAAACAATTTTAAACAGAAATCAAATAATAGAAAAAAGTGAGCACAAAACGACTCTCATCGCGTAATGTCCTCCTGAAAAAACCAATATAATATTTATTTGTATTAAAATACAAAATGTGACACAAGGCCAAAAAGGGCAATGAGGAAAAGACAGTCTTCTTCTGTCTTAACGTTAAACTTAGCTAGCCACAAACACTGGCCCAAAAATGCAACAATATTCTTTACACCACAAAAAGGGATTCTTTCATTTCTTACTACATTCACAATAATACGTAATTATCTCCATGATAGTACTAACTAGTACCCTTATGTACAATATAGTGTCTGTGGGGAGAGGAATAAAATAATTTCAAAATGACTATTTACAAAAAAAAAAAAAAAAAAAAAAATAAAGATGGAGAAAAGGAAGAGAAGGCAGACCTTAAATAAAAAAGAGCAGACATGCGCATCCCACTCTTTCCGGTAACAAAAAACTACAAAATCACTTCGTTGGAGCAGACTTGCTTCAATAAACCATATATATATATAAATATTTTAAAGTCATATTGTACATAATCACTTGGGGTTCTTTTTAAAAATTGTTATTTTATGACCCTCCCCTCACGAACAATATTTGTACATAAGGGGACTAGTTAGGACTTCATAGAGTATCTGAGGTATTATGGTGGACGTAGTAAGAAAGGCAGGAGTGAATGTGTTGTTTTGGTGATTGGAACATTGTTGGTGTGTTTGGGTCCATGTCTGAGACTAGCTAAGTTTAGATTTAAGACAGAAGATGACCGTCATTCCCCAACCCCCTATTTGGCCTTGTGCCACATTTTATACATATCGTATAAATAATTATTGCTTCAATAAACCAGAATCCGTCAACCACTCAGTTTCCACGGTCGCTGTATAAGCGCAGGTAATTTCACTTATTTTTCCATAAAATTGAGGTAAACTATCTTGGCATTGATTTATTTTATCATTACACCAGTTTCACACCCACCGACTACTATTATTACTGACTCAACCGAGCAATGACGGTGAAGTAAGGTCCAAATTTATCTTGCGTATTAGATCAATAGTAAAAACGGGTTTCACAGTAAAAAATACACTTTTCGCCACAAATTATAAAAATAAACTTCGTTCAGATAGGAAACAAATGGGCGCTATTATACTTTCGCACGCCACTGGCTATAAAACGAACGTATCTTTTTTTTTGTAAATATCCAAGAATAAGATAAACAACTGCCGTATGACGTACTTGGTACAAAATAGAAACAGACACAAAAAAGAAGCCAAAAAGAAAAGCCCAAAAAAGTAAATAAAATTAATAAAACATTACTGTGAACACTGATTAAAAAGAAAGGGTTTTCGGAGGTGTAATAGCGCCAATAAATATAATTGAGTTTATTAAGGCAACACTTAAAATAATAAATTTGGTTCGATTTTCTGAACCGCCGTGTTAAATAATATCTAGAAAAATATCTCGATGCTTCAAACGAAGAGATTTGTCATGTTGACGAAATGAAAATAATAGCACGTAAGTTGCGAAATGGATTGCCCCCCTTTTTTCCGCGATGTATGACAGTTTGATAGCATGAAAGGTAATTTTAATAAAGAGATAGATTTCTTCACTTTTATGCAACTTCGGGGATCACATGATAACACTGTCCAGTGAACACTGTAACTATAAAGGGTTAGTAAAGATAATGGCAAGCTTTAGGTTTAGTAAGGATTTCCGCAACACAACGTAAAACCTGTTCCTTTCTCGCCTGACCAACAGTCAATTTCCTCACAAAATAAATATTTTAAGGATGAAACCCCAAAATAAAAAATAATTTTGAACACTTAGTTAACAGAAAATTGTAATACTAAATTAGACACCAGAGTGATATACTATTATATATATTATATTATATATTATATATATATATATATATTATATTATATTATTATATTATATATATATATATATATTATATTATATTATTATATTATATATAGTAATATTAATTAATAATATTTATAAAGAAAAGAAAGATTAACAAAAATGTTGATTAGAAAGGAGTACGCAAGATCGTTTAGGTAAGGTAAGAATCAATAATCTTCTATTCAATATCACAATCAGTTGCTAAACAAAAACGTAATAGCTATTAAACTTTGTTTTTCGTACGCACAGTCATTGATTCTTGTTATGTTTTGCATATCTCTCTGTGAAGTATTAGTTGTAGTACAGCTCTCCGTATCCTGAATAGTAACCAGTTTGCTAAGCATAACTCCTATGTTCGCCAGTTGTTTTCTATTTATACTTGCAAATCCATTTTGCATACGATACTACACTTGCCTGAATTAGAGAGGTCGTATACCCTTGATTTTTCTTTTACTTACCACTGATTATTTTCGTACTGTGTTGTCCTTCATCTTGGCTTTCGTGTTTTCTCATTAATGGTGATCTCGGTCTTTCTTCATTTTCTTCTTCATACTCGTCTGTCTTTTCATTATCACTTTCTTCCATTTCCTGGTCTGTTCCACTTTTGTAATTTTCTGTTTCTTGTTCTTGATCTTCCATTTCTATGTCATCCAGTTCGTTTCTACATCTGAACTGGTCTACATGTGCCAGTATATATCGTCTATTTTTCTGAAGTATAATCGTGTTGTGTCCTATATGTATCATGAAATTTGCTTCTTTATTCTTTCTATTTTATACCTTTTATTTCGTCGCAAAGCATGTAGTTATGGGGGCTCTGTCCAAGGCATTTGATAGGGTGGACCATCGCTACATTGCTGCTGTCCTGCAGGCCGCCGGATTCGAACCCGACTTCTGCCGCTAGATTAGCCTCCTGTATCGCTCCCTCAGTGCTGTGGTACAGGTAAGCGGGAAGCTGTCGGGCGTCTTTGCGCTGTCTATGTCGGTTCGTCAGGGTTGTCCACTATCGACCCTACTTTATGCTTTGGCGTTGGAGCCTCTCCTTCGCCGGCTCAGGGACAAGGCATGCAGTCCGGCCCTACGTGGAATCGCCGTTCCTGGAGGGATTCGAGCCAGGGTTTCCGCGTACGCCGATGACGTATTTGCTTTCGTGTAGTCCCGCAGCGACATTGAGGCGGTACTGAAGGCGCTTGATCAGTACAAAAAGGTGACAGGGGGCCAAGATTAACCGCGACAAGTCGTCCAGCTTGAGGTTAGGTGTCTGGAAGGGGGTCGATCTTCCAGGGACCTTCGGCTGGACGGACTGTCCTGTGCGCATTCTTGGAGTGTGGTTTGGACCCGACCTCCAGCTGGAGAATAATTGGTCTGAAGTACGCGGCCGCTCAGATTGGCGTCGACGGAGGTTGTCCGTGAAGGGCAGAGCAGAGGCGTGTGCCACTTACGTTTTCCCGATTGTCCTTTATTGATTGTCCGTACTGTTTTTCTGTAAAGACCATAGCGAGCGGCTCGAGCGCTCAATATCCTCGATTTTATGGAGGGGACGCGGGCATCAGGTCGACAGACGAGTCTGTGCACAACGTTCGTATCATGGGGGGATGGGAATGCCACACTTCGTGAGCTACAAACTTGCCTCGAGGTTGGATTTCCTACGCCACGCATTGACAGGAGATTTGATTATGGCGGGAATTGTTAGAGATGCGTTCCATTTCCTTACTATCAGTCCCCCCCATCACGCGGGTTAAGCTCCATCGTAAAGCCCGGGATCAATCGTATTTTCTTCGCGAGTGTCGCTCGGCCTTGTTGACTCTTCCTCGACATTTCTCAGCTTAGGAAGGTCTTCTATCATCATTTAGTGGAGGGGTCGCGAAGGATTCTCTACGTGAGGAGTTTCTATCTTTCTGATCTTGAGCGTAGCGGCGGAATATCTCAGTAACTCTGAGTTTTCGCTTAGCTCGCGATTGGCTCGGAATCGGCTGCCTCTCAATGACAAGGTCTTCATATGGTACTTGGCGGATCTGCCAGACTGTGAACGGCGTGGTCTTGGTTTAGAGGAAACGGCTTTGCACGGCTTCTACCATTGTCCCTGGGTCCGCCCCTTGGGACCATGTTGGCGAGATGACGGATCGTTTCGCTCCCGAAAAGCTTGTGCTCATGAATCCCGCATACGCGTGTGACAATGTTTCACCCCCGTATCTTGGAGTGAAACGAATGGTGTTTCCGACGCTGCTGGCCACAGCCTGAATGGTGATTTGAACGACGCGAATGGAGGAAATCTTGCGAGTCAACCGTCTTTCATATCAGGATCGAATCCTATTTTTTGAGCCTCTGTTCAAGATGAAGATTAGAACTGTTAGAAAATGCTTGCATTCAGCAGTCTTCAGCGAAAGGTGGGTGATAGAGGCGAGCTCGGTTCGTTTGAATGGGGCTAGCCTTGATTTTCTCTTCTAGATCAACCTACGTCACATCGTGGTGGTTTTCCTAATAAGACTCGTTCAACTGCTTTTTGAAAAATATTGCTCGAAGCCTTTACCATAAACGGTAGACGAGTCCATCTTAGTAATCCTATAGGGGTGTTTATCATGGTAATTTCTTTGAATATCTTGTCAGTTTCTATTTGATGTTACGCCTTGAGGTAGATCTTTTGAAAAATATATATTTAAAGTTCCATTTTTGCTCGTGGCTCGAAGTTTCGAGATTTGGCAAAAGAAAAGAGTCTGAACATATCTGGTGATTTACCCCTGTCTTCTAATCACCACATATCCTTAAAGCGCCGCCATATTTATTTATCGCTACTATTGCTGACGCCCAATTGCTACCACTTAGTCATTCTTTCTAGAATGACTTGTATGATTTTCTTTAATTTGACTACTACCAAAGCTAGGACAAGATTTGGAACTTTTAACTATATATTTTGGGTGATAATTTTCTTTTAGTCGAATGATTGCTTTATGTCGATTGGCCCTGAACAGACTTGTGCTGTGAAGGGTAGGACTATTCAGGATAACCTTCACATGGTACGCTTGATCTTAGAACAAGTCGACAGTGAAGCCCCGCTGATCAATTTAGATCAGTCCAAGGCCTTCGATAGGGTTGACCATCGGTTTCTGGAGGCTGTCCTTTCGGCGGCCGGTTTCGGAGCCGATTTTCGCTCCTGGATCCGACTTTTGTATGCGACCCCCGGTGGGCTAGTGGAAGTGAATGGGGTAAGATCGAAGCCTTTCGTATTGTCTCGCTCCATTCGTCAAGGTTGTCCGCTCTCGCCTCTGCTTTACGTTCTTGCGTTGGAACCTTTCCTTCGCAAGTTAAAGGCGAATCCGGTCCTGCGGCTTCCACCTCAGCCAGGTATTCTGCCTATGCTGACGACGTTTCGGTTCTTGTGTCGAGCAGAGCCGAGATTGACGTAGTCAGCAAAGAGATCAGTGGGTATGAGATGGTGACAGGGGTCAAGATCAACCGCGATAAGTCTGTGGGCTTGCGGTTGGGTGCGTGGAAGGGAGTTTCTCTTCCCGGACCTTTCCTCTGAACGGATGGGCCGATCAAGATACTCGGCGTCTGGTTCGGTCCTGATCTCCAGTTGGAAATGAATTGGTCGGAGGTGCAAGGGAAGGCCGAGATCGCGGTTAATCTGTAGTCTCGGAGGAGACTTTCCCTGGAGGGAAGGGCGGAGGTATGTGTTTCACACATATATCCGATCCTCCTTTACCGACTGTCTGTGCTTCCACTCCCGTATGCCAGACTAATGTCATTAGTCCGGACCTTGTTCTCTTTCTTGTGGAGAGACAAGGCCCCTATGGTATGTCGCGAGATCTGTTGCCTTCATCCCTCTGAGGGCGGTCTGGGTATGCCTAGCATTGAGATTCGTCAATATACGCTTCGCATTACCTTTCTAGACCGAATGTGTCGCGGATTGGATGAGGTGGGCACCTTTTGGAAAGAAGATGTCCGAAAACATTTCCCATCCCTGAGAAGTGTGCACTCGTGCGAGGAGGAGGCCGAGTGCTCCTTCTACCGCGAATGTCGTAGTGCTTTGAAGCTCCTCTTACGGACGACGGACGACGGGTGGCCTCTCCGACGCCCAGGCGTTGTCTCGTAAGGCATTGTATTAATTGTTAGTTAGGGGGTCCGTTCAAGATGATCTGATCGACGAGCTCGGTCTTACGAAGCAGGAGGCTCGCTCGATATGGCCTTGGGCGCCTGGGTTGAAATGTCTCAATAATGATGAGGCATCACTCACCTGGCTGATGATTCGTGGGGCCCTCTGGGTCGGCAAGAGACTTTGTTCAGCAGGCTTGGAGAAATGTCCAAACTGTCGTCGCTGTACTGGGGAAGTCGAGACCATTGGTCACGCCTTTTTTCAGTGCAAGACGGTAGTGCCGTTGTGCAAGTTTGTTGAAGGCCTCATGTTTCGCATGCTGCAAGGAAAGTTTTTTGTCCTGGAAGCCAGTTCTGTTTGTAGCAATGTGGTGCCGCAATTGACGAAGGCTGAACACTATGTGTTCTGTTGCTTACTAGGGATTATGAGAGTCGTGATTTGGACGACGCGTCAGAAGGGATTCCATGAGGGCGAGAAGTTCACCTCTTCCCAACTGATCTTGTTCTTTAAGCATCAGCTTAAAGTCAAGATTAGGACGGAAAGGTGGCGGCTCACCTCATCGGAATTTGGCAAAAGGTGGGTGAATCTTGCGCGCATGTGTAGAGTGAAAGGGGCTGACCTAGAGTGGCATTTAGATGTCGGTTAGGTACAGAATTTTGTCCTAACAGGGTTGAACATAGGCAACCCATCCAGATATTAGGTTAGTTTAGTTTTTGAATTTGATCCTTTAGTTTTCGTTTTTTTGGTTAACTTAGCTAGGGTGTGCATGCTCATTGGTCCCTTTTATTTCTGTCCCTATTTTTTTTCTTTTGTTTAATTCCCCATCCCCTCCCTCGTTAGGTGGTCAGTGATGTCAGTTCTCTGGTGGATGCGGGACGACTTTCGTTTCATGTGTGTGATTTTTCGTATTTGTTGTTGTGTATGAATGTGTGTGTGCCTGCGTGAATGCTTGGAGGTATGAATGCTTTTTTCATTTCTTCATAGTCCCGCATTGATTTCGTCCGGTGAACTGATGTTTCTGCCACATTCATGGTTTGTGGGGGGTTTTATTACTAACACAGTTTTGTTTAGTTTAGTGTAAATATTTAAAGCACATTGTAAATATTCATTTGGGGATAATTTTTTAAAAGTTGTTAATTTGGACCCTCCCCTCCCACGAACAATAATTGTACATAGGGGGTCTAGTTAGGACATCATAGAGAATTTGAGGTATTATGGTGGACGTAGTAAGAAAGGTAGGAGTGAATGTGCTGTTTTGGTGATTGGGATATTGTTGGCTTGATTGGGTCAGTGTCTGCGACTAGCTAAGTTTAGAATTAAGACAGATGAAGACCGTCCTTCCCCATCCCCCTTTTAGGCCTTGTGCCGCATTTTGTATTTATCATACAAATAAATATTGAATGATTGCTTTACGGCCTTTCAATAATCCTATTTCATTTGCTTCTGCTTCCATGGAATTGATTAATCTCGCTGTATCTACTTTTAATACATTAATTCCTAGTAATCCGTGATCTTTTTTTTTTCATTCTACAACTGTAACCGAAATTATTTCAAAACGCTTGTCGGTTTCAAAATTGCCTTGAAATGTACCCATCATTTTTGCAGTCGTTCCATCAATTTGCTTTAATTAGATGCTGATTTTTTTTTTAATAAATGTATGTCGTCCTAATTTTATCCAGAAACCTTTGGGTATCAACGTGACTTCACTGCCTGTATTAACTTGCATGTTAATTATTTGGCCATTTATCATTAGTTTTTTTGCTCTACTGCCTTTTTACAAATTCACTGAAAATATTTCAGCTTCTTCGGAGGGGGTTTATACAGTTTGTACTCCTATTGTCTTTTCGTATTTGCATACATTTTGAATATTCTCTTTTTTGAAATTTGAGAATATTTTTCCTAGAACTGGACATTTGTACTTGTCTCTCTCGTCATTATTTCCACAATATCTACACTTAATTATGGTTTTGGACGTGTATTATATAAGTTGCCCCAGTAAGCAGCAACCAATCAAGACTTCATTTGGGTTATTCGAAGCTATAGATTACGTATGCATGATGGCTTTGATCTTCTTACATGCGGCCAAGGCAGGGTGTTTTTTATAGGGTGTGGGTGGGGTAAGAATAGAAGAAAACAAGCCAATAAATACACACACACACACACACATATATATATATATATATATATATATATATATATATATATATATATATATATAACACACACACACATACATACACATACATATATATATATACACATACATATGTACAAAAAAAAGCTAACGATTTATTATATTGGCTTGTCTTGCGATTTTTCTTTCTCTTCCTCCCCTTTTAACTTCTCTAAAATAACTTATTTGTTTGGTCTTTCTTTCCTTTTTTACTTGTTTACTTTCCTTTTTATTCTTATTTTTTCCTTTTCTTTACTAAACTACACTTAATAAAATTGTTTACAATAGTGTGATTAAAATGGCTTAGACTATTTACAACTTGAAAAACTAAGAGAAAAACATTTACCTAAATTGGCCCCAAAATAAATTAATCAACCTATTTACATGTTAAATACTAGTTAAAAAAACAAAACAAAATAAAACACATGTAAGTTTTAGATAAAATAAGTTACCCCCCACCCGCAAAAAAAAAAAATCCTTACCGGAAGGAATTCGTTTAAAAACTAAGAGAAATAGCATAATTAAATATCTTAAAATAAATGATCAAGATATTTACATGTTGAATAATAGTTAAGAGAAAAAATAGCGAGTAAATTTAGCTAAAATAAGTTACTCTTAATAAAAAAAATCCAAATTTAAGTATATATAAATGTATAAGTATATATATATATATATATATATATATATATATATATATATATATATATATATATATATTCGGATTCGACGTATGAGGATCTGACAGCTTAATTGATTCAGTTATGAAATCTTGTGCGATAATCTTAAGTGACAAGTGATTTACAAAGGAGGACGCATTTGAACCATGATTGAGGATTGTGGGATGAGTCCACTGTTTGATTGGCTGACCTTTTAAATCTTGCTCTCTCTTCTTGAAGATGATTCAGACAAGCAGATTGAAAACTGCTGAGTCAACTAAAAAACGTTGATCGCCATTCTACCCGCTCCAAGTCTAAGCGCTCGAGGGTGTTATGTAGTATATTGAAATCTGAGGAGTTGTATCTTTGCCAGGGGCGTCCTACATTCCTGTAGCCATGATCTAACTGGCTGTAGATTAGAATCTTGGGTATCCTGTAATCAGACATTCTCAAGACATGACAAGTCCATCGATAACTGAGACTGTATGATAAAAGTCTCGATTCCTCCAATATTACACCTGTTAAACAGGTCTACGTTAGATGTCCTATCTTGAAGCTTAACTCCACAGATTGCACGCAGACAGCATTTATGGGAAACATCCAGCTGGCGTATATGTTACCTGTATGGAGTCCCCGACTCTGACCCATACAAAAGGATGGCAAGTACAACAGCTCTGTAAACTCGAATTTTCTTATCCAGTCGAATACTCCACTCATTCCGAAGTTTGCCGAAAGCACTGGTAGCCATAGCAATCCGATGCATGATTTCATCATCTGTAGTTTCACTGTAGTTGACTTTACTACCAAGATATCTGAGAGACTTCTACTTTCAATGATCTCTGTTTTTTTTAGACTTGTGGTTTTTGTTTCTCACTACAGAATTGCTTCGCAGTAGGACTAGATTGGTGCACTACTTCAGTTATCTTTATGCTAATTGTAAGACCAAAGGCTTTACATACAGCAGAGAAACGATTAAAGTAGATGTTGGGCCACCTCAAATGATGTCGCAAAAGAGCAGCAACATCAGCAAACAACAAATCAAAAATAATTTGCGTACGAAGGTGGGTCTTGGCTTTGAAGAGCTGATGATTGAAGAGACCAACAGTTGTTCGAAACTGAAACTCTCTCTCTCTGCGAATTCATATTTCAGCATCATCGAGAAGAAAAGGGCTTATATATAGATAGATAGATAGGTACATAAGTATTTATATAAGTATATACTTATATGTATATATATATATATATATATATATATATATATATATATATATATATATATATATATATATATAAGAAAGAAAAGTAAGATATAAATGTAAAATGAAATTAATATGAAATGCCAGAAGATGTAAGATTTTGAATGACCCATGTCCTTTGTACTTACATGAGACAATATATTACATGAGACAATATAAAAAAAGGAAGTTTACTAAATCAGTGAAATTAAGTAGCTATGTTTGCAGTCATTGTCATAAATTTTACTTAAATAATGTTTAAATATAAAAAAAAATTGTGACCTAATACTATACATACTTATACTTGATGTGAAAACAATTCTACATACTGTAAGAGATTCTAATACATTTAATTGTTCTTAAAAGAAATATAGTATATTAAAAATTAAAAGTGAAAATATTTCAAATTGTAGTTAAATAAAGCGTATTCTAACCGAAACACCCTCGAAAAATATTTAAATATACAAATAGGAAAAATGCCGTAAGAATTTTTGCCGTTAGCAATAAAACTTTTTAAAAATCCAGACGATATGCATTTAACGGATGTTAGATTTCATTGAAAAATACATCCCTACCCCCTACCAAAACGTAACTAATAACTGATACATCAAAATACAGATATAATGAACACGCAGACACCCCTTGTCTAGTGGAAGTGGATTTATCTGTAACCTTGGAAACGGGAATTATGATTTTAGCTGTGTGTTTAAAACCCAGTAATTTTAAAAGTTACTCCAAAATTCGCTTGAATTACATACACATACACACACACATACATATATATATAATAATTTTTCTTTACACACACACACACATATATAGACACACACACATATATATATATATATATATATATACATACATATATACACACACAGAAAAAACATACACATAAATACATAAACATATACATACGTATATATCTCAATGATAACAAGTACACATACATACATATATACACATATATACCTACAAATATACACACATATATGTACACATACTCACATATAAATACATATATACACACAGCAATACACAAATATAAACATATATACACATATATACTAACTCATGTGGCCATAATGACATAACCAAGTTTCCATATCTACACATACACACAATCTCATATACAATAGGTGTCAACATACACATATACAACCGCAAGCATACATAAGTAAACACACACACACACACACACACACACACATATATATATATATATATATATATATATAATGTATGTACACGGATAAATATATACATAAAAATACCTATCTATAATAACAAGTACACATATATACGTACATACACATAAATACAACGACATTCAACTAATACAGACATAAACGTACATACATGCACACACATAGACATAGACATACATCCATATACATGTAAACACAAAAATACAACATATCCTAACATACATATATAAACACATTCATACAAACAAAAATATACGTAAATATAAATTTAGGTACACAGCATAACAGTACACAGACATATATATATATATATATATATATATATATATATATATATATATATATATATATACATACACATACATATATACATACACACACATACATATATATATATATATACATACATGCATATATACATACATCTACACATACATACACACATAAATACATATATACATACACATACATACACATATACATCAACAAATTTTAACCTCTTCTCTTCTCCTTTTTACCTTCTTACTTTATATATATATATATATATATATACACACATATACATATATATACACATATACACATACATACACATATACATATATATACACATATACACATACACACACATATATATATACATACATATACATACACACATACATATATATATATATACAAAACCTAGCAACATATTAATACACTAATATACAAACATACACATTCCACAGTACAAACGCACATAACTACACACAAATATATATATGCACACACATACAGAAAAATGAATAACACTATGTAGTTATACAATACACATTCATATCGTCAGATTGACCATCAGGCAATAAAAGTTATAATCTATTAAACTTACAGCGACATATCATTATCATTTAAAGTATACAACCCCTATAATAAATTAAATTTATAACGGTGTTTACAATTAACTGTTAGTTCATATCTTTGATTTAAGAGATCAGCCTTGTTTTTAAATCTAATAATTTCAAATTTTTCATTAAGACATAGGTAACATGGGGAATATAGGGAGTTATATGTCCGGGCTTTCTTAATCAATGTCCATTTAACCGTAGATGTTTTGTTCTTTTCTTTTAGATTCCAAAAGTACTTGGATAATGAAGTTATGTACCTATAGTCACTGTTATTAAAAGATTGCATATGCCCCCGCCAACGTTCTTTGAATGTTTTCATTGTGCTACCAATGTAAAATTTCTTTATATTTGGATAGTTGAGATTGTACTAAGATAGACTACAGAACTAATCCCACAGTTATTTTGGAGTGGACAATTATTAGGATACCTACAATTACATAAGTTGTTATTCGTGTTATTATATTTAGTATCACTGTTAGTAACCTTTTGAGTAATCAAGCTTTTTGAGTCCCTATACTTGTTAAAGACTATGTTGTTATGTTTTTTAATTATTTTCTCTAGGTTATCTGCACAACTATAGCTTAATTTAAGGGTATTAGGATTAAATATTTTACTAAGTGGGTTAGTTTCAGGGTTAGGGAAATGTTTCTTGATGAGGTTTAGAAACAAACGTCCTAATTTAGATTTAATCATTATATTGAAAGGGGGAGTGAACCAGATGATCTTTCTAGATCTTTTTTTCTCACTATGGTTGTAATCGACAGGGTTTTTATATTAGATAGTGATATCTTTGTATCCACTATTTTTTCAGTGCAGAATTGTAAAAGTCATGAGGTTTATTAAAAACATCTTTGTTAGAAGAGTTAGTGCTAATTCTAAATCCAATGGAAGAGGGTATATGTTTGATAACTGAAGGGGGATGGTTGGAATTTGGATGTACGTATATCGGGTTGGAATTAACCTTCGCATATGGTTGGAAAGAGTTGCTAGCAAGGTCTAAGGTGACGTCTAGAAAATCCACTTGTTTAACATTAGTAGTGACTATTGTCCTAAGACCTAAATCCTTAAATACCCTATGGATCATTTTCCTAATACAGTCTACCTTAATTTTAGTGGAGTGTTTAACAACTAATAAGCCATCATCTCTATACAATCTTACACTATCGGAATCTAGACAATCAAATGCACTTAAATTATACAAAAGAAATAATCCAACTAGGTCAGAAGCTTCGGCAGAATCCAGAGAATCCATCGAAATGTCAAAATTGTTGTTGCAAGACTTTTTGGTTCACTGTTCATCTTTGTAGATTAGAACAGAATTTTGGCATTTCATGATGATGTCCACCTCACTCTCAGAAATATTAGATTATTCCCGGGATAAATCCAAGGCCAAAGTGAAAATATCCTTCGATATAGAGGGATAATAATCGATAATATCGAACTGTATGAAAGTACAGTTGCCATTATATCGGATGTTATTAAACCAGTTGATAACATCAGCTGTGTTAACCCACTGTAGTAGTCCAAGTTATATTACATGAATCATTCATACAAAAAACAGATATAGAAGTTAATTATATAAATGGCGAGAATACATCATCGTAAACAAATTTAATAAATTACATTAACCCCGAACCTGTAGATGAATGTTCTGATCCCTGTTTATAAAGTCCAGTTGCATAATGCCTTTTTTTATTTTTTACAAGATTTCATACATCATCACGTCTGGAAATAGCTTTGTTTTTTTACTTCCCGGTAATAACAGGACAACGAAAGGATAGATATAATCCGAAATATGTTTTTAGAAATGTGTTATTGTTAATTGTAAGTAATTTTTTGGAGCGTGCAGTCGCAACGCTGAGGTTGAATTTTTAAATTTTAAGATTGTGCGTTTTTGTCCTAATATGTATAAGAAACAGCAACCTACTGCTGGCAAATCTTCTGCCTAATCACTCATGAATCGAAACAGGCATGATCGCTGAAGTGTGTTTTAGGATGGCCCTTAAATATCTAAGCAATTATTTAATCGGTTTTATTGTTTATTATGGCCAAAAGGCGTTAAATGTATTGCTAATAATCCATGGAACGAGTGACATACGTAATGAAGTATGATACCCCGAAATCCTTTTTAGAACAACTATTGTATGGAGACCATATATCTTAACGTTCGAAAACTAACAGAGTAAAAATCTAGTATCCTCTAGGTCCTTTATCGCCCGGACTATAAAGTAGTATCAATTAAACTATTGATCTCTGGTGATATGTTGAACCATGTCGTTTCGATAGCTGTGGGCAGCTCTTTGATATATGTAAGTACTGGATCATGTATACAAATTGATATCAACATCATCTTTTACAAATGCTAGATTGCACTCATATAAGGTAAACGTTTTGGCCACACCATTCGTTGGGTGACTCTAGAATGCTATTGGAACCAATTCTAGGCGATTTCAGTCCGATGACACCATGCATTACCCTTACTTATTAGCTTATCCTTGCTGGATTATTGATTTCCTGAAAAGTTGCTTATTGATACGAAGCAATAAACACTTCAGTGGCATAAACAGCGAACGCAACACTTGCTATGTGATCATGATAATAACGGAAGAAACTCCACAAAAATTGAAAAGAAAACATGCATGTTGCTCTGTTGACAACTGGAGTTCGTGGCCATTTTGCGTCTGCTCCATAGACAATTTTAACTATCAGCACAAAATAACTAGGACTTTGGTAATCGAATTCCATTAAACATTGCGAGTTTGATGACACTATGCAATACCCTTATGGGTGCATATGTTCACTAAGTTGTGAACCACTCCATGATGTCAATGCAGAATTCAACATATACCATGTGATCATACCCGCCTACCATAATGTAAAGACCACCAACCCGTAATTTGCTTTCTTGGCAGCTACAGTCCGCCTCCTCTTGGGAAAGAGTGTGCTATAGCGAAGCCTGTCAGCCGCAAATCCGCTTTGGGTCCTGCAGGATTCAGTTAGCGATTAGTTATCGTGATCACTGTGGTGGGACGTCTTCTCTCATACCCATTGAAGTCTTCCCAAGGCTGTACTAACCTTAGTATGCATGGTATGCATGTACTTCTTGAATTGAAACTTTCTGGCCTGTAAGCCTATGTATCACCACAAATATTTCCAGAGAAACGCTCCTCGTAACGATAATTAAGTATCTGTGAGTGGCTACGACGTTCGATAGGGAGGACCATAAGTCTTTCCACCCTATACATTCGGTATGTTGCGAACTAACAATATATTACATTAATTTAAGTAGTAGAATTTTCCATGCATCTGTTACGGTGGCCCTAACTACCATCATCTGTATATACTAGTAACATATGACTTTTGGCACGTCAGTGTAGACAGACTGAAAATAACCTCGAGATAATAATATACATCTACTAATTATTCTTGTTCTACTATAGTCAAATAGTCTAGTTTTTGTTCAAAATAATTTGTTATCCATAAATTCAATCTTCAATCAGATTTCAATCGAGGGAAAATTGCCTATCGGCCAATGCCTCTAAGGTGTTTTCATACAATAAAATCAGTTCCATACATACATGCATACATACTTACATCAGTAAACATCTTAAAATTCAACATCAGCTCGTTGATCATGCTAACACCTGAATTGTTACACGTATGCAGACACGGGCATGTAACTGTAAGTTCGTCACTGGAATCGTTGATCATATCTAGATTTCGATTCTTACAGAGTGCTCATATATTTTAGGTCTGTATTAAACTTATTACTGTCGGTATGGAAAGAGATCCCTTACACTTGGGAAATATTAATTATTCTCTTTCACGAATGTTTTATTTTAATTTTCAGTCAACGGGTTGTGATTTAGGGCATCGTCTAGACGGAGTTAATCTAATTAGTGTAATTATAAGTTAAGGTTACCTGACAATATATATCTGGCTCTAACACTGTCTGATAGCAACAATTCTCATCTTAAATCATGTAGAGATTTCCCTCCTCATTGGCTCTGCCATTATTCTGGCTATATACTCGACTAAATTGAACTACGGCTCGTTGTGGTTTTCTGAGAAGTATGCTTATCTCACAGACTATAATTGCAGTAATGTGTTCGATACTCAACTGTTTTCTTCCGATTTCTGTTTGTGCAAGAGGAGACTGACTGCATTATATTCTCCCTCCATACATATATGTAGTTTTATCTTTTAAACGTTATTTTTAGTGAATATTTCAGTAGACGTTCCGTTTATTTTTTAACAGCATTTTATTTCGTCTACCAACCTGATCATTCGAGAAATCTTATTACAGAAAATGCGCCCACCGGTAGAACAAATATCTGCAGAAAAATTTTTTATTTGAGGAACTTAAAACATTCGACTACGAATAGCTTCAAAATCAAGCATGGTCAAATTGGCAGCTGATATAAAAATAATCTACATTCTGATGCTAACTATGGGAATGAGTTCAATATCTGTCTATATTTCTGAGATGATGTATTGTTTACATTATTGTTTGGACTGTTGTCTTCAGTTTTGTTGCTATATTCACGACATTTCGGCCAAGCTCAGAAATGAATACAATATGGGAACGAGTAACACAGAGTGATAAAGAAAAGCAATAACAACAAAAAAAATGCAATATGAGCTCTGGTAAAAATGAGTACTGAGGCATTAAGTTTATAATTCCAAAAAATGTATACGCTGATGTCCTCAAGGACACATGGCCCAGTGGATAAAAGCATTGGTTGGATCAAATGACTTGAGCTAAAGAGTTCAATACAAACAAAAAGAGTTGAGTTAGAAAGAGAAAACTGAGATATCTCGAAGAAGCGTTGAGCATGAACAATCTACCCGGAGGACGGAATAAAGGGTTCGTTTCGAAATTCCAACCACCTGAAGAAGGCGAGAGAGTACAACGACCGAAACGTCGGGAATATAGCGACAAAGATGAGAACAACATTTGGAAAAGTGCAAATAAAGAATGACTTGTTATTCTTAACGCCCCCAAAACAAAACTGCTATGTAATAACCTAATGAGAGACCCTTTTCTGCCTTCCTGCTGATGCTAACCTCTGGGACAGTTGCACGTTGCGCCTTCTTGGACTAGCATTCTCGGCTCACATGAAGGGGGGTGACTATATTGAATCCATTGATAGGCTTGCTGCGAAGAAAGTTGTTTCACTGTGTCGTGTTAGATAATTTTTCTCCCCAGAATCTCTTACTAGTCTATAAGTCTATTATTTACCCATGCTTCTAATATTGCTACCATATATGGTCCGTTGCTCCTGCTATAGATTTAGAGATTCTTGATCAAATCCAAGGAAATTTCTATAAATAGTTTCATGGTAATTATTCGGATGAACTCTTCGCTATGGAACATAGACTTTATGAATTTAAGCGTATTACTAGATTAGCAACAAGTTCTCATCTGTTTGCAAATAGATTTATTCGATATAACTGTCATTTCAAAGTTAACAGTTTCGTTTATCGCATTACTTGCTCGTGAAACTCTCTTCTGAGTTCCATGTTTTCAGCCAACTTTAATCTTCAATAATTTAAATGTAATGTCAATCGCTATCTACTGTCTTCCTGAATACCCTTTATTGTTCCCACACCTTACTGTTTCTGTTTTCTAATTCTTTCACGCCGCTTGCGTTTTGGTTTTTTTTACTGCCTTGCACGAGGTGAATTCGATTAAAACAAATAAGCAAGGTTCTATAAACCTTTAAAGCACAGTTTACTCGTTCAAATGTTCTTGAATGTCATAACTGCTCAATTCGTATCCCAGTCATGCTGTTGGTTTTAGTGGTGCTGTTTCTAAAGCCATTTCTTATAAGTATTCCAATTATAAAAGTACCCATTACCTAACATACCTGTTGTTGGTATGGTGACTGTAGTTGGAATAGTTTTGTCTGTCACAGAGCGTCAAAATAGCAATCAGATCATGTATTTGAATGTTAATAACTTCTCTCAGTCATATTACAGTCTGTTTCTAAACACTGTCAGGGCCTCGTCTGTAGGAACTCTGGTGAACAGGCTTAACACATTCAGGCGTATATATTTTAGATTGTTATATATGGGAGCTCCTTGGATTAGTTTCAATAAGTCTTTTGGTTTTCTAACATAGGATTTCTTTGTTACTGGGTTGACTACATTCACTAGGAATCCACTCAGCAGTTGACTATAGACCTAAATGAAGAACCAAATTTGTGGTACTTGGAGAGATCAGAGATGCAAGGCAGCTTGGTGTAATGTTGAGTCAGCTATCTATAATTATTCAGTGCGAAATAATCTTTGCTCTTCTTTAGGCTCTGTAGCACCTTAGTGTTTAGGGTCGGATCCTTTTCACTTTGCTATAGCTATATATATATATATATATTTTTTTTTTTGAGTATTCAAATTTGTCCGTCACCACTGAAGCTTCGCCTTTGTCAATTGTTAGTTGGTGGAAACTATTGTCACTCTGTAAGATCTTGATTGTCGGCCTTCCTTACTTTGTGATCTTTGAAGCTGAGACCTTTGTTTAGCACTGAATCCTCAGAGGCACTCACCTGCCGAGTGCTGAAATTGTCAACTGATCTTACTGATCTGTGGTGGGTGTTGTTGCTTCTCTAACACGATCCTGTTTTGTAATTTTACGTATATATGACGAGCCTTTGTAATTCTTGATTGTATGACTTGGTTCTTTTTAGGTTTTCTACTTGTCCGATTCAAGTGTTATTTTGCTAGGTTATGATTTGGTCTGATCAGATATTTCATGTTCCTTTTGATGTTTCCGCCAGCGAATGTGGTGAAACCTTTTCCTTACAATATATATGAATGTACATTATTATATTCTTTCCCTCCACGTCTCGGTTTTGCTATTCATTTCTATAAAGTCATTTAACCATGAAGAAATTGTCCAGTATTCCCTAACGTATAAGACGATTGATATTGCATAGCAGTTCAGAAACCGATTTATCAGAGGCATTCTACTGACGATTAAAAACCGCTCATACTGAATCTTGGTGGGCCTAGTTGTTGATCCAATTTAGTTCTTTCATCTCTACAAATAGTCGTATGGAGCGTTAACTGACTCTTTGAAATTTGCGAAATTCTTGACTGTATATCATTTTATAATGTCTCTTATATAATGGACTCGGTTTCGATGTTTGAGGATCTGATAGCTTGATTCAGTTATGAAATTTTGTGCGATAATCTTAAGTGGCACTGAAGACCCGCTACTGACTTACAAAGGAGGCCACATATGGAGCAAGAGTGAGGATTGTCAGATGAGATCACTGTTAGATTGGCTGACCTATTAGATCTTGCTCTCGCTTCTTGAGGACGATTCAGACAAGCAGATTGAAAGCAGTTGCATCCACTAAAACACGTTGATCTCTATTCTACCCAGTCCTTGGCTAAGCGCTCAAGAAAAAAAAATTATATATATATATGTGGCACCATTTAACGAGGCAGAAAGGGAAAAGAAAGAAAAGAAGAAAAGGAGAGGCTAAAAACCGAATCGTGAGTGATAAGCAAGGACACACACACAGCTAAGAGACAATGGATAGAAGGATATTTTGATAAGTAACAAATGGCGAAAGAGTGTCATTACAATGACAGCGAAATTCTGAGTAAAAAGAAAGGGAAAGAAGGAAAGAATCAGATATGTTTTGGCATCGGCTGTGTTATCTAAGGATATGAAAACAAACTATTGGTACGGGAAGACATCTTATTATCAACTACAGACCGGCTGGCCAAAGAAAAAAAAATTCAAATGAAAATGTTATTTCGTTAAGTGACGAAAAACAGGCAACTAAAAAGACTTGGACAGATATGAAAAATTAAAAACCACCCACGAACGTCCGACAGAACCTCCTTGGCCTGCGATAATAAAATTTTGTTATCAGGAATTTGTGCCGAAGGAAAATGAATGTGTTTTTTTTTTCTTTCTTCGAGGCGACAGACTGACTGGAACTTTGGAGATGTTTCTTTTTGAGACCGTGTTAAGAAGACCACACATTCTGATAATCAGCGATAAAATACCTGACGTAAACCACGTGTAGAACAAGAGTTATGACCGCCATTGTCATATTGTCCCGTTCGCGGCTGGAGAAATGATAAACCATTAAGGGGAAGAAAAGGGAAAGAGGAGAGATAATTTTTTTTTTAAGCAAGATATTTTTTTCTTCCTGAAACAAAGCCGCAGATTCGTCCACGCCCGACTAAGACATCATTGGTCGAGTGGGGATCACGTGATGCACGAGGGAGGCTGTTGCCGCCCATCTGGAGGATGAGTAAGAGAGGTTGCCACGAAGATGTCGGGAGGGCAGTTCACGCCCCTCTCAAGTATGATGAGAAGGTGGGAGTGAGGAAAGGTTCCCAAAAATGGAAAAAGGTGGAAATTCCTAACCAGAGAGCTGGATATGTATTTAGAATTATCGAATACCCCCCCCGGCGCCGACAAACTCACCCCGGCTTTGGTCGGCGTCCATATAAACGAAGCCACAACGAGCAGAAATCTCGCAGATAGCTGACCAGGATTCACGCACATTCCGGACCCATCTTCAAACCAAGAACAATTATTTTGAAGAGCGACTTAGATCCAGATCACCGAAATAAGTTTTTCTTTGACTTTCGTCCAAAGACTCACCGAAACACCAATTTCTTAGAGAGCAGACGACTTGAAGTGTTAAAACTTGCCTAGCGGAAAACGACGTGTCACAATCCATAGAACGGGTCGGGAGATAGATGCAGTCCTATGTATCGAACAACTAGACATAAAGTTTGTTACCTTTTTCTTTGATACTTTGAACTTTTGAGTTTTCATTTTATTGCCTTTTATGCATATTTGTGTGGTATCACCCCCGTTGAACTCGGTTTGCAGTACGGCCCCGACGACTGATTGATTTCCTCTGCCTAGATCAATTCACAACGTGGGTAGGCAGACTGGGAATCAAAGTAGTTACTTCGGTAACCAGGCGTTGGAAGCGAGTTGGGAACGACGAGGCTGATATCAAATCTAACCAGATTCCCACCCGAATCACCAAAAGGTTAGAACATCGCATTTGGAGCAGTGACACCCGAACGGAGCAGCGAGGAGCGAACGGCTGGCGCCGCGGCGAGGACATCACAGTTGGTGCCGTGGTAGACTAGGATAGAACGACACGGTTGGCGCTGCGACCAGGGGACGACGTCACATATATATATATATATATATATATATATATATATATATATATATATATATATATATATTAGGTTGGTGCAAAAATAATGTCGTTTTCTCACATATGTTACTATGTGAAAAACGACATTATTTTTGCACCAACCTAATATATTTCATGTTCCAGCTTATGTTTCCTCCGGACCGATATACACCTGAGGAAGTCGCTTACGTCCTTGAATGCCGAGCCACAAGGTTTAGACATCTACAAAGGCTGAATACTCTCCGAATAAATCTTGTAATAACGAATACAGGTCGATTTTAATGTGGCGCTACACATTCTTATGTATTCATTATCATCATCTGTCCCTCGATCGAGGGTAGGGTGAGCGCAAGACAAAAGTGACAGACAGCCTTGTCCGGCCTGATCTTTTGGCGGTGTCTTTCAGGGGCTTCGTCATTGTTATGCCCGTCCACTTCTTCTCTAAAAGCATAGAGAGTGCGAATTTTCCAAGTTCCGATGGCTGCACCCTGTGCTGGTAGCTAGATGGTTTTTGTCACTCCAATCGCCCACTTCTCCCGCCGATCTTAGAGTAAATCAATGAGACGCGAGGCCATTATTAATCAGTGCCTCAACTGATCCGGCATAGTGGTGTTTTGGTTCTTTTTCCTCGTGATCCTTTCAGTTTGCTTTGAGATAGCTCGACGGCACTGATCTTCTCTCCAAGCTCTTGACACAGCCGAAGCCCGCGGAATATGACTTGTCTCTCCTTCGGTCCGTACACTTAGCCATTGACTCCATCTTGGGCTTTGGCCACCTCTGCAACTCTTCCGACCAGTAGTTCAATGTAAACCAGCGCCATTGTTTTGAGGAGAAACAAAGTGTTTAATAACTTTACTTAATTAAATGAAATTAAATTAAATTTTAACGAACATCTCTATATTTATAATTCTCAAAATGTATGTGTATGTATGTGTGTGTGTGTGTGTGATCGGATGTTGTTTTTGCATTTCCACAGTTTTCATCCTATTTCGAGGATTTTTTTTTTGTTTGATAGATAATTCTTCAGTGCCGGTTTTAAGTCCAAAGTGTTGACCACAATGGCTCTCCACTACTTCATGTCCATTATAAATCTCAGCAACGTTTTACTATGTAATATCTGTTTTTGGATATGTATCTTTCATAAAAGCTTTAATAAAAAATAAATAGTTTATTACAATAATATTATTTATTATTATACAGTTGCCTTTTCAGCCCCCCCCCTCAAATTGTTTCCCACCACACCCCAATTTGGGGATGTGCCTCTGCTGCACCCAAATGTTGTTACTAATATTGCTTTTCGGGTGGGCTGATCTTAAACTTAAATTGCTTCAACTGAACGACAAACATTCCCTGTAATTAAAGACCCGGGCAAAGACGGGTT
>OZ010582.1:86230922-86240922 GCA_963932145.1 Acanthosepion lycidas | reverse complement strand
AAGCCCTATAGCTTACGTCAAAGAAGAAAAAATTCAATTTCTAGATATTTTTTTTTAATAAAATGACGTAACACTATTAGCCTTTCATGAAGAAAGTGGATTTTCAAAAAGGTAGACTTCACTCTAAAGCCGATTGTCGTTCGATGTGTTTTTATGTTGATAAAAAGAAAACGCATTATGAATTTCTAGCTTTTGAAAAGTAACTTGTGATGTCTATTAACAACTGAAAAGATATATATATATATATATATATATATATATATATATATATATATATATATATATATATATATATATATATATAAATGGTGGTACTCTCTTGGAAAAACATCGGATAGCTCGACTTGCAGTAGAACAAATGAGTACCCGAGATAAAATGGAGAAGATGAAAGAACCAAGAACATTAAACCAAGGCGAAAACAATCGTCCAGTGTTCAAGCTCCAAGTCCAAAGAAAAAAAAAAACAAAACAATGAAAAAGACAACTACGTAAAGTGCTCAAGACACTAAGTAGAACCAAACCTAAGATAAGGTCAACCTACCGAGGTTTCACCTAAACGGATCTTCAGGGCAATGCTGACTGAAAAGGAAAATTATGGAACAAAATTTATAGATAAAATCGAAAATGATCATGACCATTTGATAAAATAAAAATCGATCTATTTTGGTGAAACCTGGGTAGATTTTCCTGCCTCCTTATATATATATATATATATATATATATATATATATATATATATATATATATATATATATATATATATATATATATATATGTTTGTTTGTTTGTTTGAATAAAAACAGACCACTGTAAGGTTCCATGTAATAAGTTATTTCACCACAACCCCTTTAACAGGGTTCTGAATCATCAGACTTTACTTCCAAAGGAGGAATTAACAGCGTCTAAGAATTTGAATGAAACCTGTCCTCGTGGAATGTAATTTTTTTGAGTTGCTGTAGCTTCTTCCTTTGATGTCGGTCTTCACCCCTTACCCATCTAGAGACAAGACGCGTTAGGCTTAAGCAATGTCTAGCCGACAGACAGTGGGGTTAAGAATAAGGAATTGAAATGGTACACCTAACCCACTCATATCATATCTCCTCTCCCACCTTACTTCCTCACTTCGTTAATTTTACATATGCTTGATGAGGTCCATCAAAAACGTGTGAATTTCTTTTCATTTTTCATTTCAACCTTTGGAAGTAAAGTCTGGTGATCCAGAGCCCTGTTAAAGGGGTTATGGTGAAATAATTTATTACATGGAACCTTAAAGTGGTCTGTTTTTATTCAAACATATCTGCTCTGAATTTTACATTGAGCTCTCTGGATATCATCCTCCTTGGGTATACCCATGCGGATTACCTAGTTTTGCATAAACTATATATATATATATATATATACAATTAGTAAGTGACACAGAATTAAGATTGAATCGCATATCTGGAATTGAAAAAAGAAAAATACATGAAAATATTATAAACAAAAACAGTCATTTTAGTGAAATAGCTAAACTTAGTGAATAACTATTCTATGTGGTCTCCTTAAATTCTTATTGTAAATGTCTATTCTGCAAATATGTGGACATTTTGTAGAATCTTTACTCATTCAATATATTCATGAAACTCTGTTTTCAGATCTGTATTGCTTAATGAAGTAAGACTTTGAACGATCTTTCGTGCAAGAAATACCGGGTTTAACGTATTCCTCGAGGATCCAATGGCCACAAAGGACAGGCTGTTTTTAGGTTTACTAAACGAATTTAGAGAAATAGTAGAACAAAAAATTAATCGAGTGCGAGTTAAGTTACTAAGTAGATGTCAAACTTGTTCGCTATAAATTCAGCTGTAAATGAAAAACTGTTTATACATATGTGATTATATATATATATATAGAGAGAGAGAGAGAGAAAGAGAGAGAGAAAGAGGGAGAGAGATAAATAGATATAGCCCGAGAAAGAGAGAGATAAATAGAGAGAGAGAGAAAGAGGGAGAGATAAATAGATATAGCTCGAGAAAGAGAGAGATAAATAGAGAGAGAGAGAGAGAAAGAGGGAGAGATAAATAGATATAGCTCGAGAAAGAGAGAGATAAATAGAGAGAGATAGAGAGAAAGAGGGAGAGATAAATAGATATAGCTCGAGAAAGAGAGAGATAAATAGAGAGAGATAGAGAGAAAGAGGGAGAGATAAATAGATATAGCTCGAGAAAGAGAGAGATAAATAGAGAGAGAGAGAGAGGGAATGATAAATAGATATAGCTCGAGAAAGAGAGATATAAATAGAGAACGAGAGAGAGAGATAAAAAAAATAGATAGAGAACAAGACAGATATATATATATATATATATATATATATATATATATATATATATATATATATATATATATGAAAGATTACTAAGAGTTAACCTGTAGAAAAAGGCAATATTTATAAATGTAAAAGACAATAGGAAAGCTGTAATAGTAGCCGACGCGTTTGTCCATGTGGACTTTTTCGTTTTGCCCTGAAAAAGTTCACATTGGACGAAATGCGTCGGCTACTATTACTGTTTTCTTATTGTATTTTACATTTATAAATACACACACACATACATACTTTTAATTGTGTATGTATGTACGTTTGTGTTGGTTTCCCATCCCCCACTTCCCCCCCACCTTTTTTTTTCATGACAGACCGTGAAGATGTTCTCTGTCTCGTCTCTTTTTGTGTGTGTATATATATATATAAATATGTCTTGGTGCTTATATATTAGAATCTGATTGCGTTTGTTTTACGCGTGAGTTTAGGACCCCATGCACACACTCTTAGGATTCAAATGTATACATTGTCAAAGGACCGGATATAACATTAGCTAAAGTAACTTCAATGAAGAAATAAATTGAATAATATATATATTTCTTCTTTTCTCCTCGGTAATTTTATAGTTGTAAACTTAATAGCGAATAAATGTTAAATTTTGATTTTGTAATTAGCAGTTTTAAATTTTAATATTAAATTTTATCATATAATTTAGTAATTATTCGTTGGAATAAATTCTTTTTTAATGCTACCCATATTTTAAACATCTGAATAGATATTATAACATGACTTCGTTGTCAAGCTTTTTGAATTTTCCTATACTTGTGCTTTGATTGGTCCATCTAGCCTTTGTAACAACGTTTTCCCCTTGCGAAGGATTGTTAATTAATTTGAAACTTTTAAAACCATTTATTTTACATTCAACGTCATCACTTGATAAGACACCGAGGGTGTTGAAACAAAATGACTATTTTTGTAGTGATTTTATAACATATTTATAAATAATTATATATATATATATATATATATATATATATATATATATATATATATAGATAGATAGATAGATAGATAGAAAGATAAAAAGACAGAGAGAAAGTGAGAGAGAACTCAGTGTTCCGGCTTGTTTAATGTGTAGCCAACGTAGCTTAGTAACAATCGGGTAAAGGCACTAAAAAGATCATTTTGGGGTGGACTATTCTACTGCGTGTGTAAGTAGTTCATGGATAACTTTAAATTGATGCATTTATTGATCGTCTTAATCAAATTTCTTTATTTGGTCTTTCATGTCTCTTTTGTAAATGATGTTTAATAAGGGTGCCTACTGTATGTTTCTTTTATCTTGCGTGTGTGGCGCTACAGAAGCATGCCGAGAATACCATAGAGAGAACATGTGTGCAAATATGTTTTAAAGAAAAACAGAAACGGACACTCATACTTAGAAACAGCAATAGTCAGTTGAAATTTCGACGGCATAAAATAAGGAATGAGAGCTTGTAGAATTTGTCCCTCACATGGTATATTGGAAGCATTAGAGATAGATGGGGAAACAGTAACCTACTGAGCATACTTGTGTAAATGGATGGCAGAACAGGGACTAAGAGGAAGATAGAACTTGCTCAAAGCTACAAAGGATAATAAGTTTTGGAGAGCCATATTCGTTCACATTTCTAAGATAAAATACATAGAGTAGAATCTTGCATTTGCTGTGTTGGAATTTTGAATTTTGCCTACAATCACGAACAAGCATTTGACACGTTGTCTTCTGATCTAGAGTACTTGCTTTACTGATTCGCTTTATATGGCTTCCCCAAACCGCTTGGGAACACCTAGTACTGTAAGCAGACCCCTACTACCGGGGTAAACTGCCAGAGGGTGGGCACATCGAGACGGTGTAATGGTTAGCAAGCTTGTCTCACTAGAACAACTACGGCTGAGTAGTGAGTTTGATCCTCACTGAGTGCCCCCTACTTTCGGCCTTGTGCCACATTTAAGCTACGCTTGGAAAATCACTAATGCTTAGCAAGGTTTTCTCGCTAGATCATTTAGACTGAATAATGAGTTTGATCATCCATACTTTCGGCCTTGTGCCACATCTAAGCTACGCTTGGAAAATTACTGGGACACCTCGAGACGTTGTAATGGTTAGCAAGCTTGGCTCACTAGAACAATTACGTCTGAGTAGTGGGTTCAATCCTCAACCTGTCCCTACTACTTTGGGCCTTGTGCCACTAATAAGCTACGTTTGGAAAATCAATATATGGATGCCCATACAATTGCAGTTTATTTAAAGTCAGAAAATAAGTTTAGATTGTAATAATCTTTTCAGATAATGATTGTTTAGTAACATAGCTGGGAGAATAGGTAGATTCATACCATTTTACAAAGCTATTTGCGTGTCAGTAAATATAACGAACCCGACTGGAATTTGAACTCGGCTCTCCGATTTCCAATTGGATTACAGAAATAGTTTTAGAGCGTAAACATTTTGGGAAATAATAATTATTTCACTGATAAAAGTACTACTAATTAACCCATATCTGAGAGTAGAAGAGGAGGTTTCCTGAGCGTAAATTAATATTACGAACCTTACTCATTATCCATTACACCACTCGCAGTTACAAGCTTACACCATCTAGTATTCCGAAGCACCCATATAGCTACTGACTATCCTCGAATTTGCGACCTGTTCCAGCTAGACGGTCGACCTCTCTACTTTCGGGCAGAGAAGAACCCGGACGACGCTCCGCAGAAGGGCGGAGTCTCGTTCGGGGAAGTAGACTGCCCTTGAACCCGTTTATACGGGTTCAAAAGGGAATATTTTTGGCCGAGCCCACGGACTCGGAGAACCCACGTTAAACCGGTCTTGTGCCACATGCAACCCTCGTGGGGGGTAGCTAAATATACTAGCTGCAACTGGTCCCAGCTAAACAGTCAAACTCTCTGCCTTCGAGCAGAGAGGAAACCGAACGTGGCTCCGCGGAAGGGCAGAGTCTCGTTCGGGGAGGTAGACTGCCCCTGAACCCGTTTATACGGGTTCAAAAGGGAATATTTTTGGCCGAGCCTACGGGTTCGGAGAACCCACGCTAAACCGGCCCTGTGCCACATTCAACCTACGTCGGTGGGTAGCTTAATATACTAGCATCGAATTTGCTTAACTTCTGTCATCATACGAAAACCAGGGTTTCAAAGTTATATATTCCTACGCCTTCCTGGCATTTTAAACCTCATTGAATATACCCATTGAAATCGAGTATTTACGGGAGCACTGCATAGTAATAAATCATAGAAAGTAACTTTTTTGCTATTCTATATGCTTCCATAGTATTTGTTATAGTACCTATTCTATTGTAATGGACTCTCCCACAGATAATAAGTAGTAACGGTCGCCAGTTCGGCTCAGTGGTGTTGAGCGAGTCAGACGATATCGGACATTGAAGTACCAACCATGACAACTAGATTGCTGCGTCATTAACTCTTATTTCAAGTTCCTAACGTTTTGTACGTCGAACCTAATTTAGGACGACTTATTAAAATACAAGCCTCCACTGTAAAAAACTACTCTACAACAGTATTTTAGTTTCTGTTGTGGATTCCGAGATGAAATCCGGTCTCAAATGAATGACAAACGCAGGAATGAAATATAACAAATAAATGTATTGGCGCAATAATACAATTGGTAATACGGTTAGTAGATCCAGAAATGCGGTTAGTAGCAATAATAATATATATACAGTCTGGCAAATTCAGTATCGAAGTATGACTTTCTTCTGAGTCTACCTGCTTGCAAGTGTAACTCCTACAAAGCGGTTACCTCACATTCTTACTCTCTCTATTACTCTACCTCTCGGGTATTCACTGGCAGCAGTACAAATACACACTGGTCGAGTCCTCTTGTATGAAAAATGGGTGGACCCCATAACAGTTTCCTGTTCAACTCGCCACTAAATATTTAAAAAAAGAAAGAATTAATATCCGTTCTTAAAACTCATATCAGACTAAAATAAAAATAAAGTTACAATAGAGATATAATTAAATGCCTCTCGGATAGAATTTCAAATATTCCACTGGTTTATCTTGTGGTTAATTTCTATGTATTTTCCTTGTTTTTGTTCGGAATACATTTTTGTCTCTTTTAATTTTTTTTTTCTTTATACCTTTGTGTATGTCGTTAAAATTAACGATTTCTTTATGTCTCTGTTTCCAAAGAAACGTAGTTCTGGTATTTCGCTTCGGTTCTTTGACTAAGACCCTCATTTACTGATTGCTTCCAATTTCTTTATAATCTCTATCGATTTGTCTTTTAAGAGGTAAACATTTTTCTATCAGCGGCTTTATAATCAGTGCCACCAATAAAAAGAAAAATACATTTCCTACTTTCACTGCCTTGCTATTATAGCGGTCACGTTGTTTTGTTTTGTTCTTTTTAATCATCTCGCCCCAAGAAAACGAGTAAAGCCACTAAGGCGAAAGGTGTAACTGAATGTGAGAGAACATGACGTGGGGAAAAAACACTATTAAGGAAACAGACTGATAAAGGACAGGAATTAAGAAAACAGATGATAATGATTAACATTGTATTTAAATTTTAGACAAAAATATCCTGGAAAACAACTATCCGGAAAAGAGCCCCACAACAGATATGAAAGAGAAGCTGCTAGCATAGAACTAACGGAGATATTTAGTTATTTCATTTGTAAAACGGTGAGATTTTGCCGCTAAACTAGTACTGTCCTTAAATACTATATACCACAGCCAAAAATTTATCAGAAGAAATTACCATTGAATTAATTAAAGAAAATACGCAAAGAAACTATATTAAAACGGTGGAAAAGTGACTGAAACTGACGTGAATGTCTCCTGTGGCAGTCATGCCTGTAGTCCGATGCTCACTGGTAACTGGCCAATCTTGATGTTTCGACTGTTGCTCTTAACTATGCCCCGTCTTTACCTTTTCTCCTCGTTGTCTGCGCGGAATTATAATACTACAACTGTCACCACGTACCAATTCCATTGACTAGCAAAGCCAAAGGAGTACAATGAAGCATTATCCAAATTCCACAGTAGCATCCTAACTGTACCAGGCATCACCAAAAGTGGGTTCTTTTGGAGAAACTCATCTACCTGCGGAAGGAAACCGTGCTGACCTAACAGTCTGATGTAGACAGTGCTCAGCAACTGTAATCCAGTAGCCAGCTGCAAATGGCTTCACTGTATCAGGGTCACGGGGAGTTTAGATTTGCTCAACGTTTCACCTCAACTTAAGGGAGGGAAGAGGTCGGTTTACTTCTCCGTTGGTGTACAGCAATCAAAGATTGATCTCACCCCGTTTCCCGGTGTAAATTGAACAATATATTCAAAGAGTAGGGCAAATGTTTCCATTACTACGAACAATGGTAGAAATACCGGAAGCAGAGACAGTTTATTATTCAATGAAGGTGTTAGATTTTCTATTAGTTCTGGCTGTTTCTTCTTCGTTTCAATATTTTTTCTCGTTTCAGATACATTCCCTTAGCGTTTGACCATAAGAGTTCTCTTGAAATAATATCAGGAGAGAGTAAAAGACATGCCAGTAATATGAAAGAATTATTTGTTTTGTTTTGTTTTATATCTTACTTTATTATTATTATTATTATTATTATTATTATTATTATTATTATTATTATTATTATTATTATTATTATTATTTTCTTTGCTTTCTGGCGTTTACACATTTCTTTCCGGGTCCCACCCAGGGACCTAAGGTTAGAAATGGCATCATGACACTTTTCACTGACAAAAAAAAATAAAAAAAAAAAAAAATAAATAAATAAAAAATAAAATAAAATAAAATAAAAATTACATAGATAAAGCCCTTCGTAAAGTCTAGGCTGTACTTGTCAGAACAATCTTTTGTATCTCCTTGAGGCATGGGCTTCCAGGAATCCCTGCAATTAGTCTACTGCAATCTTTTCCAACCAGTCCTAGGGCTCCAACTACAACAGGGATTGTTGATGTTCCCATATGCCACATTTTCGAGATTTCTATTTCAAGGTCCTTGTATTTTGACAGCTTTTTGAATATCTTCAAAGATACATTGCAGTCAGCAAGGACTGCCACATCAATAAGAAGACACTTTTTTTGTTTGTGGTCTTTAATAACAATTAACAATTATTATTATTATTATTATTATTATTATTATTATTATTATTATTGTTGTTGTTGTTGTTGTTGTTGTTATTTCCTCCAATCTCTAGTATATACACGTTTCTTTCCGGGTCCCAAACAGAGACCTACATTCAGAAACAGCATCATGATATTTTCCACTAAGCATATTTTTAAAAAAAAAGCAAGAAAAACACCCTATGATCAAACATATGTTACATAAATAAAGCCTTCCGTAATCTCTGAACTGTACTTGCGAATGCAGTTTTGTGTATTTCTTTAAGGCTTGCTAAACCAGGAATCCCTTCCTTGTGTCTATCGAAAAATTTTCCAATCAACCCGAGGGCTTCAACTACAATTGGTATTATTATTATTATTATTATTATTATTATTAGCATGGCCCGGTGTTGCCCGTGCTTGATTCAAAAATCGTACGACTCATACAGCAATCGTTGTCACTTGACTTAAAATATTTTTGCCCTTCCTTGCCTTTAAAGGAGTGCCCTTTGCCGTGCTGATGTTGCTACATGCCTTACTTCTTGCTTGTCTCACACTGAGAATTTTTTCTAAGCTCTATACTAAACATTAAATCTGTTACGAAAAAAGAACTAAACACAAATGAACACAAAATAATCAGCTTTAAAATGGACTTGTAACTGGAAAAACCGAATGAAAAAAGAATGTTAACAACAAATACTTTTTTTTACACCTAACCCAGTTCTGCGGAATCAGAATCAACGTTGAGTTTAAGCAAGCGAATGGGCCAATTGGATTAAAGTGCCATGCAGATTTAAATTTTTCCCACTTGTGACGAATGTACCTATCGATTTTTTTTGCATGCTAGCATGCTAGTTAACATTCGTGTCAGTCAGCTGTTGGCTCTCACGTTGGCCAATAGCATCTTCCTGCCTATTCGTCGCAGCCAGCTATAGGCTCTCACTCTGGCCAGTAGAAAATGGCCTAAAACTACATGAAAATTGCTGTAGAAGCATGAAAAAAATCGATTATTTCTACTAATGATGGGAGTTGGGAAATGCAATGTCGGTCTTGGCCTTCCTGCTAACTTGGAGCATTTGCATGTAAATTTTGGTGCAAATCCGTCGAAAATTGCGGCCGTGCATTCGTCACACAAACACACACACATCCTGCTTTTTATAGATAGAGATTATTATTATTGTTGTTGTTGTTGTTATTATTGAGGCGGTGGTGGTTTCAAAATAATATCAGCTTAAGCTCCAGGGAGCCATCCCGTCAAGCAGTTCCTCTCCTTCGACAAGGGGTTTGGGTCATGATTCTGCGACTGTGGCAAGTAAGTATCTTTTTCCACGGTATTGGTGTTAAACGCACTTTAAACTGACCTTGAGTCACATTCAATAGCAACTTGGGCGCACTGCAAAATACCTTCATCTATTTACTGACCGGGTAAGACTCTGCTGGTCTTCAACTATCAGACGAGAACGAGTGATTTCAAGGAGATTTGAATTTAAGCTTGCGGCCTTTGAAGTCTGTTAGTTAATACAGGCCCTCCGTGAAAATATTGACTACCAAATAATATAAGAT
>OZ010582.1:86205922-86225922 GCA_963932145.1 Acanthosepion lycidas | reverse complement strand
TTTGTGTAACTACCTTCCTCTTACTTGCTTCTCCGATGGCTATAATTCAAACATTCAAGTCTAATGCCAATAGATATCAGATGCCCTGAGCTTGTTCACCGTCCTTCTCTGTATCCTTTCCCCAATATGCCTCTTTACTCTCATTCTCTATCTTCTGTAACCCCTTACGTCCTAGTGGCACTGTCGGCTTGCTTGGCGTGAATTGCCTTAATAACTTACATATGTATATACCCATGCAGAGTGAATGAAACTGAGAAATATCGGCGAATAAATACATTCACTAATTGAATGATATCAATAGCAATTCAACAGGAAAAATTTTAATTTATAATTGATATCACATGTCTGTAAAATATACTGAAGAAAATAACAATGGAAATCAAAAAGAAAATACCACAAAATCCCTGCCAATACTAGTAAATGCAATGAAAATAAAGAAGGACATTCGGTCCGACAGATGAACACGTGTAAGAGATTCGGTGAAAAAAATTATAACGATACAGAAAATACCGAAAAGAAAATGGGGAAAAAAGAAACTGAAATTCAACTGTAAAGATAAAGTCAGTCGTGTCGATATGGAAAGAGAGATAGCAAGCAACCACGAGAAAATAAGAAAAAAAAGAAGATATTTGCTAAGAGAACAAGGAAAGACGCAGGCGGGAAGTATGTGAATCAGCCAATGGCAGTGGTGGGAAGCAAATGAGAAGGACAAGAAAAGGTGATACCGTATGCGCAGATTAGAAATATCCTTTTGGTTGGGACATAAAGCTTTTAATCCGCATCCGAGATAGGAATTTGCAGCTTCTGCACCCCCTTACCCATGACTTGCTAGATGGCAGGTGCCGGATTTGAAAGGATTAAGACGTCAAACTGGGATAGGAAAGCAAGAGGTACGGCTTCGATCAGAAGAAGGACAGAAACCGTTCATGTGCGGTTTGGTTTGCTGCCTGTTTTTAATATGATGGCTGCGGACGGTGATGGAATTTCTTTACGGGAAGACTACTAGTGTTATCATCATTTTAAATACAGTGCCAATATAGGTTTTTCCTTGTACACACATACATACATATCTAGCTGTGTATATATATATATATATATATATATATATATATATATATATATATATATATAATACAGTATGGTAATCCGTATGCAATTTCCAGGAGCATTTAGAGCCAGGGCGAGCGCTATGTCAAAAGACAGTTTAAAATTATTATTAATTAAAGAATATCAAACACTTAAAATCCAGAGGTAATAATTTTTGTTTCATGAGATCTCTAAAAACAGCTGCTCTCAATCTTCAAGACCTACAAAGAAATCCTATGAAATAAAATTATTAACTATAGGATTTTAAGTTTTTGATATTCTTTAATTACTACTACTACTACTACTACTACTACTACTACACACACACACACACACACACACACATATATATATATATATATATATATATATATATATATATATAATTATTTATTTAAAAAAAAATTATAGCATAAATGTGTTATAAAATCACTACAAAAATAGCCATTTTGTTTCAACACCTCCGGTGTCTTATCAAGTGATGATGTTGAATGTAAAATAAATGGTTTTAAAAGTTTCAAATTAATTAACGATCCTTTGCAAGGAGAAAATGTTGTTACAAAAGCCAGAATGACCAATCAAAATACAAGTATAGGAAAATTCAAAAAGCTTGACAACGAAGTCATGTTATAATAGCTATTCAGATCTTTAAAATACGGGTAATATTAAAAAAGAGAATTTATTCTAACCAATAATTTTTAAATTATATGATAAAATTTGATATTAAAATTAAAAACTGCCAATTTTGAAATCCAAATTTAATCACTATTAAGTTTAAAATTATAAAATGTATATGGATAAAATATGTATAATATGATAGATGTATAAGGATTTTGCTGTTAACAGCTGGAATGTTAATTAACCATTTAAAATTTATTTACCTAATTAATATATGCAGATGAATCTGTGATCATAGAATATTCACAATGAAAACGGAAACATTATTAGGCAATGTAGTATTGAAAAGTAACAAGGAAGAACTAATTAGTAACTAAAGAGAATGCATTGTCATAAGAAAACAATAAACAAAAAAGCGTCAAATATATAGAAAATAAATAACTTTTCAATGTAATGTCGGTACCCCTATATGGCAGTAAATGCTGGACAGTCCTATCACAGATGGAGAAGAGATTTAAGAAACTTCTTGTTCTACAGATGGTGGCTGTGAATTGATGAATAAACACGTGAACATTGAATTATGCACACGTGAGAATTGATTAATGAACGCGTGGGAATATATTAATGAATACGTGAGTCATGATAAATGAACACGTGGGCATTGATCACGTAGCATTCATTATCGAACACGTGGGAATTGATTAATGAATACCTGAGCAAGCAGGAAAAATTAAGGAAAATGCGACCTAAAGACCGATCACTGCAAGAAAAAAGTGTTTTCGAAACCCATTTTACTCAGATATGCCTTAATTGTTTTCAATGAATGTGAACACGCCATAAGCCCAGCACTACCCCGCCGAAAATAATCTCCCGGCAAAAACATCACACCACCTCCAGCTTGCTGCTGTCTTAACCTGCGAGGACAGGTTATCGCCTGCTGGTATCCAGTCAACGATAGCGGCGTGATAATTTTCGGTAAGAAGAACAGGTGAAAAATTAGTCTTTACTTATTCGGTTGGCATATCACTCGATTTTTGTTATGGAGGTCTTTTGAACTAGAGACAGATTCTGACGGTATCACATGTATTGCTAATTAATTTACGACCCGATATCATATTTTTTTACGCTGCTTTACGTCTCTGATCGCTAAATTTTTCATACACTGACGTACAATGGCTCTAATGATATTAGACACAGATCGTTGCGATGATAATCTTCTCAATTTATTTATAAATAAACCTCAGCTTCGAAGTCCTCCAGGATATTCGATGTATCTCTTCAGAGCTCGCTGGCACAATCCGTTCAATGTTACAATTTGCAGCCTTTTTTCATATTTGAAAATGACGTTCCTACTTTCCTACGTTAGGCTTTACACATCAAATCAACATTGCAATCTCTTTCATGCTAAAATATCGCAAAGAGACAATTCGACCTTCAAGAAGATTCCTAAAATCGACAGCCATTTGTTTGTCTCCGTCTGCGCAGAACTAATCAGCTTTCATCTTAACTGCGCAGGTAGTGGTAAATCTTTAGATTGCAATCAGTATTAAATAAAGATGAAATGTCTAATGTGAGACGCAGTGAATATATATAAGTATAGGTACAAAATGAAGAAGTACACCTGAAAACTGCAAGGAAAGTAAAAACCATTAACTCGGGGTATGGTATCAGATTTCATTGACAGAACAATAGAAAGAATATCAAATGAAATGGCATCCCAACTTTCGAAGCGCTAGATTTTTTGTAGTTTTACAAAAATTATAGCGTCTTTTAATTGTGCTCAGCTCTTTATTAATTATAAATGCGTATTACTAAAGAAATGCTGACACAAAAGTCATAACATCAATTTATTTTGGTTAAAATCGTCGCCAAATATAAAATGGCTGTCGAGAGCATATGCTAATGAGGCAGTTGGTGTTAAATTAAACCCGGATGCAAATCTGGGAAATAATTTGAAATATAAGCACGTAGTAACTCGTGAAAATCGTTACATTTCATTGATTTAATTTGATTGATTCATTTTTTACGGTTTATAAACGATTTGCATGTCATTTAAGGCCAGAAAATATTTTTAGATTGTAAGAATATTTTTGAGATAATAAGGGTTTAGTGATAAAAGTCTGTTTTATCCTTAGCTAAAATGATAATGTTGTCAGTGTACCGAATGTATATGTATTTATTCTGTTGAAAATCTTATTATCTATGAGGTACGTATAAAAGCAGAATCAGCCGTTTTCTACAGCTTCTCAGACCATTGAACGTTAAATAAAAACAGAAAATATTTTTTTAATTGTAAGAATTCTTTTTTTTTTGTTTTTAGTTAGTAATGATTAATGATACAAACCTTCCAAATTAATCCATAGCTACTGGAGAAGAAGCAGGTGCATACCTTTCCTAAACGTATTTGAGCGTAAGTGAATATAACGAACCCAACTAGAATTTAAACTCGGTTCATCGATTCACAATTCCATTACACCAACCGCACATCCAAGTTTACAGCACCTGATATTACCAAGCGGTCACCCATCTAGTTACTGACCAGGCTCAACATTGCTTAACTTCAGTGATTGTACGAGAATCGATGTATCCACTAGATATAGGTGTAAGCACATTGCACCACCCACACATCCAAGCTTACAGCAAATGATATTCCCAAGCGGTCACCCATTTTGGTAGTGTCCTGGTTGATTTAAAATTTGAAAATCGATGACAACGAAAGGAAACTGCAAGGACTCCTACAGGTAATTGTGAAGGAGAACGTGAAGAAAGGAATAAACCTAAATTGAAAGAAGGCAGTAATGTATAATCGTCAACAAAAGGAAAATACCAACATGCAAATTAATAAATGGATATACCAAATTCAAGCAAGTGCAACAATTTGGGAAGTGTTTTTAACCGAGGAAGGAACGCGGCGCCCTAAAATCCAAAGGGACATTTGGAGAGTGAAAGCTTTCCAAAAGTTAAACAAAGTATTAAGAAAGAGGTAAATTTCGTTAGAAACAAAAAAAAAAAAAAAAAGAGAGGGGGGGCTGAACAGTGAGGCAAAATCTGTCCGCCTGTATGGAAGTGAATGCTTTCCTCTGATATTTGTGATTAGGATAACCCATTCGTACATCCTAAAAAAACGGAAGATCCTCTGGTGTTTGTTGCATGTCACGAGGCATTCCCCATAAAACACATACTGACAAACTGAGGAAATATTAATTTAAGTAGCTTAAAATACTACCAAAGAAGAAACTTACAATAACTTTATCAAAATAGTGATTCTTGTTACATATTTCAGTTCCTAAGAGAAATTAAACTGATTTCAAAAAAATAAACCGTAGTATATTAACCTTAAGAAATAGTAGTCTTTGAATTTAAAATAGAATTTTTGACTATTTAAATACATGACTTTATTCTAATAAATATCTAAATACATGATTTTATTATAAAAAAATATTAAATTTCGGCATTAAATGACCGAATGCGTTGATATACCATAAAACAAACGAAACGAAACCAAATATAAATCATAATTTGAATCATTTCACCCCAAGCAAGGTAATAAAGACACTAAGACGCGAGATGTAATATACAGTGTAACCGGTTATAAGAGACCCGGATATAAGAGAAACCCGTATATAAGAGATATTTACTCTGGTCTCAAATTAGAGCCATACTTACCTTAACAAAATAGACCAAACCCGGATATAAGAGAAACCCGGATATAAGAGATTTATTTTCCGATCCCGACAACTCTCTTATATCCGGGTTACACTGTAGTATTCAAATAAAAAAATAATAAACGTTGCTTACATATAAATCGGCATTATATATATATATATATATATAATTTCTAAAGAAGTAATGGATTTTTTATTTATTAATCCAGATATGCGGCAGGATTCGAACTTGTGCCCCGAGCAGATGGAAACTTCGATTAGATCGGGAATGCTTTAACCGAAAGAGCCACAAATATTCAAATAATATCTGTCTACTCAAATATGAGTATCCACTAAAAATGTTTCGACGTATTTTTTCCATTAATTTTATCTTATTCTGTTCTCTTATGTATTCAGTTAGTTATGTGCCTTGCCGGATAAACGTTTAGACGATGATGTATCTTTCGATACAAGACTGACGAGGCAGATTTTTTCACGCAATAGTTTGCCATTTATTTTCTGAGGTAGAACAGTTGCCATCCAAGGCTATTCACCCATAGCTGTGAGGAGGCGGAAGAAGCAGAGGATTCATACCTTTCCCAAGGGTTTTAGCATGTAAGTAAATAAAATGGATTCGACTGGAATTCGAACTCGGCTCTCCGAATCCTCAATCCGAGCCGCTATCTACTACTAGGTTGGTGCAAAAATAATGACGTAACAATGTCGTTTTTGACGTTAAAAAATACGTCAAAAAACGACATTATTACGTCATTATTTTTGCACCAACCTAATACTCCAGGTCGACATACAGTTTTGAATTCAGAGCTTTCCTTCGCCTAGAACAGTTGCCATCAAGGCTATAGAACCCAGTCTGTCCTACTATTTACCCATAGCTGGTGGGGAGTAGAGATGGATTCATACATTTCCAAAGGGTATTAGCACGTAAGTGAATGTAATAAACTCTACTGGGATTGGAACTCGGCTCTCCGATTCATATAGCTCGTGTATAATGCGAGTCCAGCTTTTAAGCAATACTAGTAGGTCAACCGTAGTCAGATATTGCTCTAGTAGAAATAATCCTGGACATATTTCATAGCAAATAAACAGTCTTCATTGTTTCTTCATACAAAGTTTTGTTACCGTAATTTTTTTTGTTCCTGCACAATATTAAACCTCTTCCTAAAAAATTATCTCTGTATAATGCGCCCCACTAATTTTTGCTTAAAAAAAAAAAAAAAAAAAAAAAAAAACTGATCATAAAACTCCGCACTATACTCGTATATATATCGAAGTAGAATGTTCAAAAAGTAATTATGCTTTAGGAGAAATTATATTAAAACAAAAAGGATATCAGGACCGATATCAGTTTATTTAAATATCGGGATGTTCAGAAAATTATTATGCTTTATTGGAAATGATATAAAAACTAATGTAAATTAATTTAAATATTAAGGGGATTGGAAAGTAATTAAGTTTTATCCAGAAAGGATATAAAAAAAATATAAGTTAAATGTAGCACAAGGCCGAAAATATGGGTCAACCAGTAAAGAACGGATTCACTACTCAGTCGTAATCGTTATATCAAGACAAGCTTACTAACCATTACAACTCGAGGCTTCCTTTAAATACCGTCTATATTCGTGTATAAGGCTATTCATGTATAGTGCGACCCTTGAGATTTCTGTGAAAACCTTATTTTTTCATATAGCTTGTGTATAATGCATTCCTGAGCAATACTTTTTAGGCCTACTCGTCAAATATTGCGGCAGTGGGTATCGTTCTTGACATATGTCACAGCAAATAAATGGTCTTAATTCTTTCTTTATTTATTTTGACAAAACTACTCCAAACAGCTATACTATGCTTAAATGAATAGCTTTCCGGTTTCAAACCAACCATTCGAATGAATTGATCAACCACGCAATGAACCTGCGACTACACCACACGGTCATGGATGATGAGATATTCACTAACCACCCCCACGCGGTTGAATGTGGCACAAGGCCGAGTTTATTGTCGGGTAAACGATCGTGTAGGCTCGGACAAAAATTACCTTTAGACTCTGCAAAGAGACAGAGAGTTTGACCAGCACACTCGGAAATAATCCGGATATGACGATATTCATTAACCGCCCCACACGGACGGATGTGGCACAAGGCCGAATTTATCGTGGGGTATATGAGCCTGGATTCTCGACGAAAAATTCCCTGTAGACCCCGTAAAAAACGGTCGGGTAGCTGTCTTCTTAGACGAGACTCAGCCCTTCGACATAGCCCCGTCTGGGTATCCTCTCTGCCCGGAGACACCAGCACACCAGCACACTCCGAAGTAATCCGGATAGTGATCATGGATGATGATAAATTTTTTATTTGTTTTTTTTTTTAAACGAAAGCTTGAAATATCGGGCTTATTTCTTTAACAAATATTGTACATCATGTCACAATTTGCGGAAAAAAATGCCGCTTTAATAAGATATTCAACCATGACTACTTTGTCAATGTAGGTTAGATAATATATAGATATTTTCCATGATCATCTCACGTATTGTTCAGATTCACAAGAAAATACGTATTAGAGAATTGAAAAGATTTTCCCCTTGAAGCGAATGGTTTAAAAAAACAAAGAAATAAAACTTTACAAATAATGGTGTCCAATGCTAGGAAAATGTAGAGTAGTTGATGTTTGATATGAATTACGGCATTGTCCTTTCTTAGGGGAAAGCGGATTTTAAACGTCGGTACCATATGATTGTTGGTATTATTGGACTGGAAGAACGTCGAAGATGTACTGAATAAACAGGAAGTTGAAAAAAAAAAAGCTAGAACTATTTGAATGAAGCAGGTAAAAATTAGAATGAACTAAAAAAGAAAAAAACGTGGGAAAAGAAGAAATACAAAATACATTTAAAGAAAAAATGTAAAACGCTAGAAAAGAAAGAAAGAAAGAAAGAAAGAAAGAGATAAACAATGAAGACAGGAAGGAAAAAAAAAAGAACGAACGAACGAAAGAAAGAAAGAAAGAGATAAACAATGACGACAGGAAGGAAAAAAAAACGAACGAAAGAAAGAAATAAAGAAAGAAAGAAATAAAGAAAGAAAGAGATAAACAATGACGACAGGAAGGAAAAAAAACGAACGAAAGAAAGAAAGAGATAAACAATGACGACAGGAAGGAAAAAAAACGAACGAACGCACGAACGAACGAACGAACGAACGAACGAAAGAAAGAAAGAAAGAGATAAACAATGACGACAGGAAGGAAAAAACGAACGAACGAAAGAAAGAAAGAAGGAAAGAAAGAGATAAACAATGACGACAGGAAGGAAAAAAAACGAACGAACGAACGAACGAAAGAAAGAAAGAGATAAACAATGACGACAGAAAGGAAAAAGACGAACGGACGAAAGAAAGAATGAAAGAGATAAACAATGACGTCAGGAAGGAAAAAAAACGAACGAACGAAAGAAAGAAAGAAAGAAAGAGATAAACAATGACGACTGGAAGGAAAAAAAAGGAACGAACGAACGAAAGAAAGAAAGACATAAAAAATGACGACAGGAAGGAAAAAAAACGAACGGACGAAAGAAAGAAAGAAAGAAAGAAAGAAAGAGATAAACAATGACGACAGGAAGGAAAAAAAACGAACAAACGAACGAACGAAAGAAAGAAACAAAGAGATAAACAATGACGACTGGAAGGAAAAAAAAGGAACGAACGAACGAAAGAAAGAAAGAGTTAAACAATGACGACAGGAAGGAAAAAAAACGAACGAACGAACGAACGAACGAACGAAAGAAAGAAAGAAAGAAAGAAAGAGATAAACAATGACGACAGGAAGGAAAAAAACGAACGAACGAACGAAAGAAAGAAAGAAGGAAAGAAAGAAAGAGATAAAGAATGACGACAGGAAGGAAAAAAAAGGAACGAACGAACGAAAGAAAGAAAGAGATAAACAATGACGACAGGAAGGAAAAAAAACGAACGAACGAACGAAAGAAAGAAAGAGATAAACAATGACGACAGGAAGGAAAAAAGCGAACGAACGAACGAAAGAAAGAAAGAAGGAAAGAAAGAAAGAGATAAACAATGTCGACAGGAAGGAAAAAAAAGGAACGAACGAACGAAAGAAAGAAAGAGATAAGCAATGACGACAGGAAGGAAAAAAACGAACGAACGAACGAACGAAAGAAAGAAAGAAAGAAAGAAAGAGATAAACAATGACGACAGGAATGGAAAAAACGAACGAACGAACGAAAGAAAGAAAGAAAGAAAGAAAGAGATCGGACGAAAGAAAGAAAGAAAGAAAGAAAGAGATAAACAATGACGACAGGAAGGAAAAAAAACGAACGAAAGAAAGAAAGACAGAAAGAGATAAACAATGACGACAGGAAGGAAAAAAACGAACGAACGAACGAACGAACGAAAGAAGGAAAGAAAGAAACAAAGAGATAAACAATGACGACAGGAAGGAAAAAAACGAACGAACGAACGAACGAAAGAAAGAAAGAAGGAAAGAAAGAAAGAGATAAACAATGACGACAGAAAGGAAAAAGACGAACGGACGAAAGAAAGAAAGAAAGAGATAAACAATGACGTCAGGAAGGCAAAAAAAACGAACGAACGAAAGAAAGAGAGAAAGAAAGAAACAAAGAAAGAAAGAGATAAACAATGACGACAGGAAGGAAAAAAAACGAACGAAAGAAAGAAAGAAAGAAAGAAAGAAAGAGATAAACAATGACGACTGGAAGGAAAAAAAACGAACAAACGAACGAACGAAAGAAAGAAACAAAGAGATAAACAATGACGACTGGAAGGAAAAAAAAGGAACGAACGAACGAAAGAAAGAAAGAGTTAAACAATGACGACAGGAAGGAAAAAAAACGAACGAACGAACGAACGAACGAAAGAAAGAAAGAAAGAAAGAAAGAAAGAGATAAACAATGACGACAGGAAGGAAAAAAACGAACGAACGAACGAAAGAAAGAAAGAAGGAAAGAAAGAAAGAGATAAAGAATGACGACAGGAAGGAAAAAAAAGGAACGAACGAACGAAAGAAAGAAAGAGATAAACAATGACGACAGGAAGGAAAAAAAACGAACGAACGAACGAAAGAAAGAAAGAGATAAACAATGACGACAGGAAGGAAAAAAGCGAACGAACGAACGAAAGAAAGAAAGAAGGAAAGAAAGAAAGAGATAAACAATGTCGACAGGAAGGAAAAAAAAGGAACGAACGAACGAAAGAAAGAAAGAGATAAGCAATGACGACAGGAAGGAAAAAAACGAACGAACGAACGAACGAAAGAAAGAAAGAAAGAAAGAAAGAGATAAACAATGACGACAGGAATGGAAAAAACGAACGAACGAACGAAAGAAAGAAAGAAAGAAAGAAAGAGATCGGACGAAAGAAAGAAAGAAAGAAAGAAAGAGATAAACAATGACGACAGGAAGGAAAAAAAACGAACGAAAGAAAGAAAGACAGAAAGAGATAAACAATGACGACAGGAAGGAAAAAAACGAACGAACGAACGAACGAACGAAAGAAGGAAAGAAAGAAACAAAGAGATAAACAATGACGACAGGAAGGAAAAAAACGAACGAACGAACGAACGAAAGAAAGAAAGAAGGAAAGAAAGAAAGAGATAAACAATGACGACAGAAAGGAAAAAGACGAACGGACGAAAGAAAGAAAGAAAGAGATAAACAATGACGTCAGGAAGGCAAAAAAAACGAACGAACGAAAGAAAGAGAGAAAGAAAGAAACAAAGAAAGAAAGAGATAAACAATGACGACAGGAAGGAAAAAAAACGAACGAAAGAAAGAAAGAGATAAACAATGACGACAGGAAGGAAAACAAAACGAACAAACGAACGAATGAAAGAAAGAAAGAAAGAGATAAACAATGACGACAGGAAGGAAAAAAACGAACGAACGAACGAACGAAAGAAAGAAAGAAGGAAAGAAAGAAAGAGATAAACAATGACGACAGGAAGGAAAAAAAACGAACGAACGAAAGAAAGAAAGAGATAAACAATGACGACAGGAAGGAAAAAAACGAACGGACGAAAGAAAGAAAGAAAGAAAGAAAGAAAAAAGAAAGAGATAAACAATGACGACAGGAAGGAAAAAAACGAACGAACGAACGAACGAAAGAAAGAAAGAAGGAAAGAAAGAAAGAGATAAACGATGACGACAGAAAGGAAAAAGACGAACGGACGAAAGAAAGAAAGAAAGAGATAAACAATGACGTCAGGAAGGCAAAAAAACGAACGAACGAAAGAAAGAGAGAAAGAAAGAAACAAAGAAAGAAAGAGATAAACAATGACGACAGGAAGGAAAAAAAACGAACGAAAGAAAGAAAGAGATAAACAATGACGACAGGAAGGAAAACAAAACGAACAAACGAACGAATGAAAGAAAGAAACAAAGAGATAAACAATGACGACAGGAAGGAAAAAAACGAACGAACGAACGAAAGAAAGAAAGAAGGAAAGAAAGAAAGAGATAAACAATGACGACAGAAAGGAAAAAAACGAACGAACGAAAGAAAGAAAGAGATAAACAATGACGACAGGAAGGAAAAAAACGAACGGACGAAAGAAAGAAAGAAAGAAAGAAAGAAAGAAAAAAGAAAGAGATAAACAATGACGACAGGAAGGAAAAAAACGAACGAAAGAAAGAAAGAGATAAACAATGACGACAGGAAGGAAAAAAAACGAACGAACGCACGAACGAACGAAAGAAAGAAAGAAAGAGATAAACAATGACGACAGGAAGGAAAAAACGAACGAACGAAAGAAAGAAAGAAGGAAAGAAAGAGATAAACAATGACGACAGGAAGGAAAAAAAAACGAACGAACGAACGAACGAAAGAAAGAAAGAGATAAACAATGACGACAGAAAGGAAAAAGACGAACGGACGAAAGAAAGAATGAAAGAGATAAACAATGACGTCAGGAAGGAAAAAAAACGAACGAACGAAAGAAAGAAAGAAAGAAAGAAAGAAAGAGATAAACAATGACGACTGGAAGGAAAAAAAAGGAACGAACGAACGAAAGAAAGAAAGAGATAAACAATGACGACAGGAAGGAAAAAAAACGAACGGACGAAAGAAAGAAAGAAAGAAAGAAAGAAAGAAAGATAAACAATGACGACAGGAAGGAAAAAAGCGAACGAACGAACGAAAGAAAGAAAGAAGGAAAGAAAGAAAGAGATAAACAATGTCGACAGGAAGGAAAAAAAAGGAACGAACGAACGAAAGAAAGAAAGAGATAAGCAATGACGACAGGAAGGAAAAAAACGAACGAACGAACGAACGAAAGAAAGAAAGAAAGAAAGAGATAAACAATGACGACAGGAATGGAAAAAACGAACGAACGAACGAAAGAAAGAAAGAAAGAAAGAGATCGGACGAAAGAAAGAAAGAAAGAAAGAAAGAAAGAGATAAACAATGACGACAGGAAGGAAAAAAACGAACGAAAGAAAGAAAGACAGAAAGAGATAAACAATGACGACAGGAAGGAAAAAAACGAACGAACGAACGAACGAACGAAAGAAGGAAAGAAAGAAAGAAAGAAAGAAAGAGATAAACAATGACGACAGGAAGGAAAAAAACGAACGAACGAACGAACGAAAGAAAGAAAGAAGGAAAGAAAGAAAGAGATAAACAATGACGACAGAAAGGAAAAAGACGAACGGACGAAAGAAAGAAAGAAAGAGATAAACTATGACGTCAGGAAGGCAAAAAAACGAACGAACGAAAGAAAGAGAGAAAGAAAGAAACAAAGAAAGAAAGAGATAAACAACGACGACAGGAAGGGAAAAAAACGAACGGACGAAAGAAAGAAAGAAAGAAAGAAAGAGATAAACAATGACGACAGGAAGGAAAAAAACGAACGAACGAACGAACGAAAGAAAGAAAGAAGGAAAGAAAGAAAGAGATAAACAATGACGACAGAAAGGAAAAAGACGAACGGACGAAAGAAAGAAAGAAAGAGATAAACAATGACGTCAGGAAGGCAAAAAAACGAACGAACGAAAGAAAGAGAGAAAGAAAGAAACAAAGAAAGAAAGAGATAAAGAATGACGACAGGAAGGAAAAAAAACGAACGAAAGAAAGAAAGAGATAAACAATGACGACAGGAAGGAAAACAAAACGAACAAACGAACGAATGAAAGAAAGAAAGAAAGAGATAAACAATGACGACAGGAAGGAAAAAAACGAACGAACGAACGAAAGAAAGAAAGAAGGAAAGAAAGAAAGAGATAAACAATGACGACAGGAAGGAAAAAAAAACGAACGAACGAAAGAAAGAAAGAGATAAACAATGACGACAGGAAGGAAAAAAACGAACGGACGGAAGAAAGAAAGAAAGAAAGAAAGAAAAAAGAAAGAGATAAACAATGACGACAGGAAGGAAAAAAACGAACGGACGGAAGAAAGAAAGAAAGAAAGAAAGAAAAAAGAAAGAGATAAACAATGACGACAGGAAGGAAAAAAACGAACGAACGAACGAACGAACGAAAGAAAGAAAGAAGGAAAGAAAGAAAGAGATAAACAATGACGACAGAAAGGAAAAAGACGAACGGACGAAAGAAAGAAAGAAAGAGATAAACAATGACGTCAGGAAGGCAAAAAAACGAACGAACGAAAGAAAGAGAGAAAGAAAGAAACAAAGAAAGAAAGAGATAAACAATGACGACAGGAAGGAAAAAAAACGAACGAAAGAAAGAAAGAGATAAACAATGACGACAGGAAGGAAAACAAAACGAACAAACGAACGAATGAAAGAAAGAAACAAAGAGATAAACAATGACGACAGGAAGGAAAAAAACGAAAGAACGAACGAAAGAAAGAAAGAAGGAAAGAAAGAAAGAGATAAACAATGACGACAGGAAGGAAAAAAACGAACGAACGAAAGAAAGAAAGAGATAAACAATGACGACAGGAAGGAAAAAAACGAACGGACGAAAGAAAGAAAGAAAGAAAGAAAGAAAAAAGAAAGAGATAAACAATGACGACAGGAAGGAAAAAAAACGAACGAACGAAAGAAAGAAAGAGATAAACAATGACGACAGGAAGGAAAAAAACGAACGAACGAATGAACGAACGAACGAAAGAAAGAAAGAAAGAAAGAGATAAACAATGACGACAGGAAGGAAAAAAAACGAACGAACGAACGAACGAACGAACGAACGAAAGAAAGATAGAAAGAAAGAAAGAAAGAAAGAGATAAACAATGACGACAGGAAGGAAAAAAACCAACGAACGAACGAAAGAAAGAAAGAAGGAAAAAAACAAAGAGATAAACAATGACGACAGGAAGGAAAAAAAGGAACGAACGAACGAAAGAAAGAAAGAGATAAACAATGACGACAGGAAGGAAAAAAAAACGAACGAACGAACGAAAGAAAGAAAGAGATAAACAATGACGACAGGAAGAAAAAAAAACGAACGGACGAAAGAAAGAAAGAAAGAAAGAAAGAAAGAAAAAAGAAAGAGATAAACAATGACGACAGGAAAGAAAAAAACGAACGGAAGAAAGAAAGAAAGAAAGAAAGAAAGAAAGAAAGAAAAAAGAAAGAGATAAACAATGACGACAGGAAGGAAAAAAAACGAACGAACGAACGAACGAAAGAAAGAAAGAGATAAACAATGACGACAGGAAGGAAAAAAAACGAACGGACAAAAGAAAGAAAGAGATAAACAATGACGACAGGAAGGAAAAAAACGAACGAACGAAAGAAAGAAAGAGATAAACAATGTCGACAGGAAGGAAAAAAACGAACGGAAGAAAGAAAGAAAGAAAGAAAGAAAAAAGAAAGAGATAAACAATGACGACAGGAAGGAAAAAAAAACGAACGAACGAACGAACGAAAGAAAGAAAGAAAGAAAGAAAGAATGAAAGAGATAAACAATGACGACAGGAAGGAAAAAAACGAACGAACGAACGAAAGAAAGAAAGAAGGAAAAAAAACAAAGAGATAAACAATGACGACAGGAAGGAAAAAAGGAACGAACGAACGAAAGAAAGAAAGAGATAAACAATGACGACAGGAAGGAAAAAAAAACGAACGAACGAACGAACGAAAGAAAGAAAGAGATAAACAATGACGACAGGAAGGAAAAAAAACGAACGAAAGAAAGAAAGAAAGAAAGAGATAAACAATGACGACAGGAAGGAAACGAACGAAAGAAAGAAAGAAAGAAAGAAAGAAAAAAGAAAGAGATAAACAATGACGACAGGAAAGAAAAGAAAGAAAGAAAGAAAGAAAGAAAGAAAGAAAAAAGAAAGAGATAAACAATGACGACAGGAAGGGAAAAAACGAACGAACGAACGAAAGAAAGAAAGAAAGAAAGAAAGAAAGAAAGAAAGAGATCGGACGAAAGAACGAAAGAAAGAAAGAAAGAGATAAACAATGACGACAGGAAGGAAAAAATCGAACGAAAGAAAGAAAGAAAGACAGAAAGAAAGAAAGAAAGAAAGAAAGAAAGAGATAAACAATGACGACAGGAAGGAAAAAAAACGAACGAAAGAAAGAAAGAAAGAAAGAAAGAAAGAGATAAACAATGACGACAGGAAGGAAAAAAAACGAACGAAAGAAAGAAAGAAAGAAAGAAAGAGATAAACAATGACGACAGGAAGGAAACGAACGAAAGAAAGAAAGAAAGAAAGAAAGAAAGAAAGAGATAAACAATGACGACGTGAAGGAAAAAAAACGAACGAACGAACGAACGAAAGAAAGAAAGAAAGAGATAAACAATGACGACAGGAAGGAAAAAAACGAACGAAAGAACGAAAGAAAGAAAGAAGGAAAGAAAGAAAGAGATAAACAATGACGACAGGAAGGAAAAAAAAAGGAACGAACGAACGAAAGAAAGAAAGAGATAAACAATGACGACAGGAAGGAAAAAAACGAACGAAAGAAAGAAAGAAAGAAAGAGATAAACAATGACGACAAGAAGGAAAAAAAACGAACGAAAGAAAGAAAGAATGAGATAAACAATGACGACAGGAAGGAAAAAAAACGAACGAAAGAAATAAAGAAAGAAAGACAAGAAGAAAAAACGAACGAACCAACGAAAGAAAGAAAGAAAGAAAGAGATAAACAATGACGACAGGAAAGAAAAAACGAACGAATGAAAGAAAAAAGAAAAAGAAAGAAAGAAAGAAACAGATAAACAATGATGACAGGAAAGAAAGAAAGAAAGAAAGAAAGAAAGAAAGAAAGCAAGAAAAAAGAAAGAAAGAAAGCAAGGCAGAAAGAAAACGAAATATCAAAATAAAGAAAGGCCTTAAATGAAATATAAGTTATCGTGGCTTTGTTTTTCTATACGCACTTTCAGTTCAGGAGAAAAAATAATACACACTTGAGTCTAAAGGACTTTTATTACGCTAGAGGGAAATGTGATGTTTTTGCAGGATTGCAGACACTCAAGTCAATCTGAAACAGGCTATAAAGACAAGAGAAAAAACGGAATATATTTTATCAGGAATGCTAAACACAGCTGGTGCCAAAATAAGCAGTATATTTTAAATAGAATGCCATACTTTTTGATTTTCATTTTATAAAATGAATGGTAAAGAAGAAAATATAACCGACTTACCCGTAATATTTTCAACAAGATTTCAGTCCCGTCTGAGATATTCTGAGATTTGCGATTATCATAAAGGCAAATCTCAGAACATTTTAATTATATCACGGTATAATGAAATGAAGACAGGTAAATGTCTTACCTGTCTAAATTTGCGAGTTTGGGATTTTTGTTTCGTTTTGATGCTGGGTGATGAGAATTTATAGGTTTATATAAAAACAGAATCTTAAAAAAATCGGCGCCATTTATTTCTAGAATACAAAAACAAAGCTTAATCATTTTTATAATTTGAATGCCATATTACATCTTGCGTTTTCGTAGCTTTATTGGCTTGCTTGGGGCGAAATTTTTAAAACATAATTTATATATGGTTTGGTTTGTTTTATGGCATATCAAACGATTAGGTCATTTAATGCTGAAATGTAATACTTTTTTAATGTAATATTTTTTTAAAAAATGAAGTCAACAATTTCATTTTATTTACTAAGATTACTGTTTGTTAAGGTTATTATTTTTTTGTTATATTTTTGAAATCAGTCTAATTTCTTTTAGGAACTGAAATATGTATACAAATCAATGTTTTGATAAAGTTCTTTTAAGTTTCGTGTTTGGTAATATTTTAAGCTAATTAAATTAAAATTGCTGCAGTTTGTCAGTATGTGTTTTATGAGTAATGACTCTTGGAATGCAACACACAACGGAGAATCTTCCGTTTTTAGGATATACGAATGGGTTATGATAAAATATCTTATAGGTAGCTTGGACATAATCACTTCTTTTCTAGCTTGACATTTCTGATGGAGATTTATATTTAAACAAGGTTTTTTTTAAATTTACACGAGTTATAAATATCTTTTGAAAATATGCAAACGGTTTTTGTAAGCAAATGTTTGTCTATCTGATAATTTGCTGTCATTAATGGATCAGGAGTATCTCTACATCTTCTAGGCGAACAGGATCTCCACAAATTGGCAATATTAGTGTTTCTATTAAAACTTCTTACAAAAGATTGCAAACAAGAGCGTGAAGAAGGGACTAAGCATAAGAAAGAAGAAGACAGATTGCATAGTCATCAGCAAAAAGATGAGCCTGAAATGTGATTTACAGGACAGTGACACTAAAATCAAGCAGGTGCGGAAATTTAAATATCTGGGAAGTGTTCAGAGGACACTAAATGCGACGCAAAGATCCGAAGACGTATTGCGATGGCCAAAAGACGAATTACAAAACCTAGGCAGAGTATTACTAAACAGGAGGATTTCGTTGTTAACATAGAAAAGAATACTGAACTGCTACATTATATCTGTCCTATTTACAACATCGAGTGTTGGATGTTCTACTCAAAGATGAAGAAGGGACTCGATGCAAGGTATGCTTCTATCGAAGGATGCTAAGGATACCATAGACCGAGCATGTGAGCAGTGATGAGGTTTTGGAGAGGATGCAAACAAGGAGGAAACTTATACTTAACATCAGGAAGAGGCAGCTGAAATTTCTGGGACACGTAATGAGAAAGACAGGCTTAGAGAATCAGATACTCACAGGGCGGATAGAGAGAAAAGAGAGATAAGCGAAATCAACGCGTGACATATTTAGCCGGCTTAAAAAAGTGGATCGCAGAACAGGGTCTGGGAGTAGTAGCAAAATGTCAAAACTTATTGAGAACTACAAGGGATAGGGAGAAGAAGAGAGCTATTCCGCCTTCGTTCTGAAGGGACATGGCACATAATAGCGGATGTTTATTCAGTCAGGCATGTGTCATGCGTGATACATTCTTAGGCGATCATATATCTTTCGATACATGACTGACGAGGCAGATTATTTTTCCCGCAGTAGGTTGCCATTACTTTCTGCGGTAGACCAGTTGCCATACAAGGATATAGAACCCGGTCTGTCCTGCGATTTGCTCATAGTGGGGTCTGGGAGAATAGGATTCATACCATTCCCAAGAGTATTAGCACGTAAGTGAATGAGAACCACTGGAATTCGAGCTCGGCTCTCCGATTCCTTTGGCAGCTATCCGTTACTCCACATTGTCCATTTTGCCTTGTCCCGTGATTCTAATATTTTCAAAACGTTCCTTTTTATCCTTCTTTATGTCGCAGACATTTTAACTGTATTCGTTTCCTTGTAAATTCAATGAACTTTTAGTTCAATTTTTCTTACAATATACTAGTTGTTCACCTGCTCCGTTCTATGGCATTACCAGAATCCATTTGTTGAATCAAACACATGTTATTTCCAGTTTTATACCCTTCTGGGACGACATTGTCCAACATTATCTACCATATAGTCAGATCGATATTACATATCAATGCAGCAGTCGTTTCTTTCGACAGTGCGGGTTGCTTCAATTGGCTTCGCCAAAGACCCATGAAGTGGCGCTGTTTTAAATCTATAAAATGAGAAATATTTCATTCTTCTTCCTCTTTTACATCACCTTGTTCCAATATATAGTAGCGCGTAAATGAAAACATCCGCACGGTGTCGCTTTCGTTTCCTTGGTCGACTGACGACTGAATTCATACACACACAGGCACATACACACAGGTGTGCATCACACGTAAGTTTTTAATATCGGCTTCTTTACTTTCACTTTTTATTCATTAATATAATTTAGTTGGTTAATACATGCATTTCATTGTCGATTTTATGAATTCATGTTTTGTGTATCTGTTTTTACCGGGTCTCACAAGGGTCCGCCGATGTTGTTTGCAGGGCAAAGGTTCCAGGAGAACATTGAATATTTACTGAAAATTTCCTGACTTCTCATAATGAATAGAGGGTTCCGCGAAAGATACATAGATATTAAGTGAATTGTATACATATCTAGAAAGACAGATATTAAGAAAATTAGACAGACAGACGGATAGATAGATAGATAGATAGATAGATATTAAGTAAATTAGATAGATAGATAGATAGATAGATAGATATTAAGTAAATTAGATAGATAGATAGATAGATATTAAGTAAATTAGATAGATAGATATTAAGTAAAATAGATAGATAGATAGATATTAAGTAAATTAGATAGATAGATAGATAGATATTAAGT
>OZ010582.1:86125922-86190922 GCA_963932145.1 Acanthosepion lycidas | reverse complement strand
GAGATCAAGTGTGTGGGTCACTTCCTGGCAAGTTGATTTCCAGCTTAAATATATTCACGCTATCGGCACTTTCCTCTGTTCTATTCTGATTTTCTCCCACCTCCAACTAACACGTGCAGGGCCAAACGGTGATAAGCATTGAATGATGGGAGCGGGTTTTATTGACACTGGAAACCCGCTCATCCTAAACCTGCACGTTGCCGGCGAATTTAGTCATCAGCTTTATCATAAAGGAAGCGGTCAGCAAAAGGGAAATTATATTCTTGGATAGGAAATAAAGCCGACGACGACAATGACGGAAATTTTAATAATATTTAAGTAATGATCATCACCGCTGCGTTCACTTGAGCAGAAATAAGCTAGGAAAAGACAGAAATGTATTTGTTATGGTCCAAAGTTAGGACCATGGAAGAACAACACGAAGCACAACAGTAGAAATAACAATGAATATATTACACGAGAAATAATACAAGAAGTGAAAGGGTTAGTAGGACTGTTCGACTGGTTTGGCGTGACTGCTATCAGCTCGACTCGATTCGGTATCTACCCCCCCCCGACGAGGGTTGCATGTGGCACAAGGCCGTTTAACGTGGGTTTTCTGGAGCCCGTAGGCTCGCCAAAAAAATGCCCGTAGAACCCGTATAAACGTGATCGGGTTGGTCAACCTCCTCGAGCGATACTGTACCCTTCAGCGGAGCCTCGTCCGGGTTCCTCTCTGCTCAGAGGCAGAGAGTTCGCCCGTCAAGCCGAGAAGTAATAATAGTACTGTTCTAATAAGGTTCGTCTCTGCTGAGAGGCGTAATATATATATATATATATATATATATATATATATATATATATATATATATATATATATATCGTTCGGAGGAGTTCATTCTATCGGTCTAGGTAGGCACCATAACAGTATTCCCTCTTCAAAACGCATCTATAGGTCAAATAACTGAATAAACTGGGAACGCTATATTTTAGTACTCAGCTAATCTAGAAAGTTATCTGTCAACGGAATATCGGTTAGGCGTGGGGCTTGCAACTCCAACCGCAAAAGAAAAAGTCTACTTGGTGTTGGAAACCGCAGTAGCAACTCTAGCGTGATGATGATATACAGCTATACTCCCTTGGAATTTCAAGGGCTCGTCTCTCAATTTTGATATGTTATTATTATAACATTATTATTATTATTATTATATTTTGACAATATTCAAGCAATAATCGTCTGTCTGTTTTCGCAGTATATTTAAAATTTTAATCAATGTCTATATCGAGAACGAAGATTATAGCTTCTCACGTTACTATTCAAAGGTTTAATGTGTTTATTGGAAAGCGATTAGTCTAAATTCTCGCCGAATTTCATGATATATCACTGACGAGATGTTTTCTCAATATATTTTCTAATTAGACGGCGTTCAGAGGGAAGTGAATTTGCGGGTTATTTTTTTTTTTTTTTTTTTTTTTATCTCTCTTAGGCATCAAATCGAAATCTGTATGAATGCCTTTAACCGCAATTGGCAAATTTTGCTCACCGTGTTGATAACTATAATGTCTCCAATTGTTAGAGATAACTTAGAAATATAGCACTTACGAATCTTATTTGTGCAGAAGATGCATAAACCTACGGTAGAGAAAAAAAAACAGATAATTTTAGAATCTCCTCACAGATGAAGAAGAGACTTGAATCAAAAGAAATGTGATTTTACAAAATGATGCTGAGAATACCATGGACTGAACATGTAAGCAATTATGAAGTTTTAGAGAAAATGGAAACGAAAACGAAAAAACGTTCAAATTTCTAAGGCACACGATGAGGAAAGAGGTCAAGGAAAATGTAATATTCACAGGACAGATTGAAGGAAAAAGAGACGGAGTAAAAAAATATGCATAACTGTTGTGGTGTCCTCCATCTAAATTGTCTATGTTAGACTCTTCTGTCTACTATAAATTAGTAGGAGGAAGATGATGTGACCAAGTAAATGATTAAGTAATAGCAAAAACCAGGTTTGCAGATATATCGTATATTAAACAGTAAGTACATCAGAAGAGTATTACACGAGCAGTGAAAGTGTATCGAATGAATTAGCGCCCAATCTATTCGCTGTTCCTTGAAGTTCTTCCGTTCTACTAATTTTATAGTAGGCGGAAGAGTCTAACATACACTCTTTAGAAGGAGAACACCACAACAATAACAATCTTGTGTAAATTGGTTGTGATAATATTTTTAGGGGAGATAATAAAAAGGCAAAAGAAGAGAAAAAACTGTGGAGAGTCATGATCGCCAACTTCTGGAATGAACACACAATACAAGAACAACATCGATATAAGTTCACTCATTCAGTAGTTTGCCAGCTTTTGGTGAAATTTCTGAAACTGTGGGTACAGTTGACATCGTTCTACACAGTAACATGCGTACTAAGTATATATGGTGGAAGATATTATTACCCACAATGAACGATAGTGTGTCTAAACCGTGGTCATTAATGGCCGCATACATTGTGGTCAGTCACGAATTGTCTACAAAAACATACAAGCGACGGAGGCTGAAATCGCGTTCAATGCAGCATGTAGCTGACACATATCAGCTTTTGTGGGATATGCTAACAGAACATTCTATAGTGTGCATCTGTTAACGCAAAGATACCGAAAATAGGGACTCATTTGCGATGTGGCGTCGTTTATTGGACTCTGAAGTCACGGTTCCATTTATTTTAAACTGAATGTAACGAAAGGTTCTGCTTTGTGTGATTGATGTGTTTGTTTAATGACAAATCAACTCTACATGGGTCATTTAATGCCGAAATTCAATTTGAAGTAATAAAAATATAATATGTTATTTTTTCTTTCAAAAATGAATACATGCCTGATGTGCATATACATGTATGTGTGGAATTCATTACTCGAGGCAATGCTATGTTTTATGCTGTAGTTTTGTTGTAAGTTATATTTTGAAATACAATCAAATTTAAGAAATTGACAGATATCATAAAACATAATGTTATACAAAAACATGGTTAATTTTGGGTGTTCGGTTGGTTTGTTTAGGGGCATATCAATCTGTGGGTTGGGCACCTCGACGTGGTGTAATGGTTAGAAAGCTTGTGAGTAGTGAGTTCGATCGTCACTGGGTGCCCCATACTTTCAGCCTCGTGCCTCATCTAATGTGTGCTTAGAAAACCGCTATCAATCTATTGGTTATTTACATCCGAAATGTATATACATATATATATTTGAAAAGTTTTGCTAAATATTTCTTGAACGCAGTTGTATGCCGTCAACTAGAGATAATTGTCATGAGTGTTTAAAAATGTATTGTTTGCTAATTTTACTATGAATGGGCATTGCTGTTATTTTTGTTACATTAAAAAGTATTGCTAGTATTTTTACTATAAAAAATGTATTTTTATACTTTCATAATGTTTTGTTTGGGATTTCCGTATTTGCCCATAGCTGGAATCCTAACAGATGCTACCACCCCGGGTCAGGGTGAATCAAGAAACAAAAACAATTCTCAGACAAGCAATATGGTTCGCAAACTCCAGGGTTATGGTATTACAGGTCGATTGTTTGACCTAATACAATCATTCATGTCAAACCGTGAATTGAAGATCGTTCTCAACGGATACTCCTCCAGTTCCTATCCCACGAACGCAGGTGTTCCCCAAGGCTCCATCTTTGGCCCCACTCTATTCCTTATTTTCCTCAACGACCTTCCTGACGCCATAGATTCCCAAGTTGGCATTTACGCGGACGACACTACAATTTACTCCTGCCTCAAAAACAAATCTAGTGTCGCTGACAAAACTAACCTGGCCGCTCGTCTTGAAATGGACCTCCAATCGGTTGTTAAATGGGGCAAGAATTGGCTGGTCAACGCCTCAAAAACTAAACTACTCTCTCTTGATCACCATAGATATCCTTCCCTGCCCCACCTATTAGAATGTCTGATAGTCAACTTCTTGAGATCAACTATCTGCGTCTGCTCGGTCTCACGTTGAATGCTGACTTGAGATGGAACAAATACATTGAGTCAATTGCTTCGTCCACCGTGAGAAAAGTTGGCTCTCTATGCCGCGCCAGGAAATTTTTCTCCCCGGAATCGATACTTCAAATATACAAATCAACCATTCACCCTTGCATGGAGTATTGCTGCCATATATGGTCCGATGCACCTTCTGTTTACCTCGAAGTTCTTGACAAGATCCAGAGGCGGATATGTAATATAATTGGCCCTGATATGGCATCTCGTCTACAGTTGCTCTCTCACAGACGCGCCGTCGCCTCTCTCTGTCTTTTTTACAAGTACTTTCATGGTAATTGCTCCGAGGAGCTGCTTTCACTGGTTGCCAGACTTCATGAATTCAAGTGCCCTACGAGGCTGGCATCATGCTCTCACCCTTTCACTGTAGAAACCTTTAAATATAGCCGTCTCTTCTACTCCAATAGCTTCATGTCTTGCACCTCTCGCCTGTGGAACTCCCTTCCCTATTCCAGCTTCCCTGAGAGCTATAACCTGCAACTATTCAAATGTAATGTCAATCGACATCTCCGGTTACCTTGATCTATCCACTATCCCTCTCCTCATCGTTTCCTCTATCACTCCTATCTACTCTTGCTCCAAATCTTCTGCAACTAACTGCATCCTAGTGGCTTCACGCCTTGCTCAGGGCGTAATGCTTAAAAAAAAAAAAATTAAGAGGTAGTTTCGCGTTCATCCAAACTTCCAGTCCTTCGATCAGATGCCTTCCTCCGAGATCTGTTTTATCATCATACCCACGACTTTGGAAGGTTTTAGGGATACCTAAATGGTCCATAGATTTCGCAAAGTATAGTGATCGCTTCATCAAGGCATGGATTGTTGTTCACGTGGTATGGTATCCATGCACTTTTTATACACGTCATTAACCTGGAACTGCTACTTGGCACTGCTTCGTAATCACTTGCCCACATTCATGCAATCAATATACAATGTGTTTCAAATGTCGATGTCATATTCTAAGAATTCTTGCATCCTGTACTCAAATAGTAGCATTATTTAACTGATCCATTTAAAAGCTACACATGTCAAGTTTTCTTCTCTTAATTTTACTCTATAATTAAATTAAATTTTTGAACACCACTTTGGCTGACAGATGGGTTGGACATTCCAGACAGACTGATCGCATGTTCCTGCGATGGTAACCAAAATCTCCAGACCTTATGCCACCTGACGTCTTTCTCTGGGGGTATGAGAATGGCTTCATGTACGTATCTCCCCTTTTCTAGAAAATTGGATGAACTAAAGACGCGAATAACTGAAGTCTTGGTAAGCATGGACAACGCTATGCTCGATCGCTTTTCGCAAGAATTAGATTATCGTTTGCATCTGTATCGTGCAACCCACGGCGCTCATATTGAACACCTGTAAAACCTAGAAATATTAGCTTTCAGGAAATACATATTTTACTTTGATACCCTCTGTACTTAGTAAGATATACAGTATTATAATTTGACACGGACTTTTGAAATCCACTACATATTCCCACAAAGGTAGGTTATTCAAGAATGATAAATCTGTCATCGGGAACAAGTTTTCCAGAACTGGCCTGAAAAGCATTCTGAAGATTCCAGGTAGAATAATGTGGCTACGGCATTCACACGACACAGGACCAGTTGTATATTTGTGAGATGTAGTGGAGAGATTAATTATCATTCGATACATCACCTTGAATTAAGTGTGTTTTGTGAAACTTCTTGGAAGTATTTGATAGTGTTCACCGAGGAAATTTAAAACAGTCACTTTTATTTTTCAAAATCGTCATATCATTTTTCCAACTTTGAAACTTTTCACTTCACGTTCTTCTCGGGGCCGGTCATAGAAAGAAAGATGTCTGAGTGGATTTCCTTCTTGTGCATAGAAAACGAACGGAATACGTATGATTCGAAAATGGGTATTTTTTAGGCGAGTCTTAAATCTAAAGATCTAAACTGGTGGAACAATAAGAATGATGCTAGTCTGAACATATGACATGGAAAGCACGATAGGCTTGCGACGTTTCGCCTCTCGGGATGGGGTTGTAGAATGCGAAAAAGATTCATCTCTCATAAGGCTTTGGAAACACTTCTGAATTTTCAAGGCATGAAAGTAAAGATTGAGTAGCTCCAGCCAAGATATGGCATCACTACTCAGTTTCTGGTCTCATCCGACTCTTTGGAAGATGGAGCATGGTACGGCGTATTGGATAATTTTGGAGCGTTACAAATAAGTAAACGTCTATTCAAGCATCTTTAACGATGGATTTTATATTTCTGGGAGTCCAGTTACAATTATTTTCACTATCTGAATTTACATCATGGCTATCCATAACTTCCTACCCTTTGTTGCTCTAAGACACTTCTGACTTTTTACCATCCAGCATTGTTTTTGTTTCTCCATCCATTCCCAAAATCTCGTAAGGTAAACTACTCACATTATCTTCCAGCTTATTCTGTTTAAATCTGTCTTGTGAGTGTTATTTTCTCCGGGTCCTCTTTCGTCAGTATCTGTACCGGGAATTTTAACTCTCTGTTTCTCATTGTAAATGTAAGTGATCTTATAGTGCCACTTTTCCTTAAAATATTGATCAAAAGACCTCCCATGCATTACTTATTATCCGTCACTGGAATCATAGTCGCTAAAAATGTCCTCTTCATCTATAAGGAAACTACTCTGCATTCACTGCCATATAGACGATTTAATATGGCAGTTCAGAAATTTGTTGTTCGTTTCTAACGATATTAACCTATCACTTATTACTTTGCTTAATTTCTTGAAGGCATTTTTCCTTATTCTTACGCGCTTTCGGAATTCTGTGTTATAATTTCTGTCGTTTGTTATGGCATTTTCCAGAAGCTAAGCCAGAAATCTTGTTCTTTGTCATGCCATCTTTGGGTTCAAAATTCAGGAATGACTGGGTTCTATAGATTCAGCTGGTAGCCAGTTAAGGAGAAAAACAGCCCTGACTTGAGATCCATGGAGATAGCAATCTCGAAGGGAATGTCCTCCCCTATCGCGTTCAAGTAATCATGTCAATTCATAAATAATAAAGAAAGAGAATATGTGGAGATCCATGACCGCATTTGTGTAAAAAAGGATATGGCATTAGATAATGCGTGTCACCAATTGCCAGAAATATAATATATATATATATATATATATATATATATATATATATATATATATATATATATATATATATATATGTATGTTGGGTAGCACGACGTGGTGTAATTGTTACCAGGCTTTTTTCGGTAGAATATTTTAGAACTGAGTAGTGAGTTGGATTCTTAATGAGATCCCCCACCCTGTGCATTCTGCCTTTTGTCACATCTAAGATATGCTTAGAAAAACTTGATATATGCTGCACATGATATGACATATGCGTTAATTTTTCGCCAATGAAAATCTATTTCTTCGGAATTTCAATAAAATCGCATTTTGCTTCCGAGTTGCAAAATCACTGATTGCATCTTTTAATTTTACTATTAAGTGCTAGTTCCATGGTGATTTCCATGTCTTTATAAGTGCTGTGAATGAGATGCATCTTGGATGATGGCCAGCATCTCCTGACATTGTGTAATCCGAAATTTTATTCTTACGGGTGGCATAAATTTACATTAACCTGCTTGTAGGCACGACACTCAATATTATTTTATAAACGTTTTCTGGCAGAATATTCATAAATATGAAATTATAATATTTGTATGATAAATACACTGAGAGGAAATAGAATTGCAACGCACTGAATGTGTTTGAATTTATTCGAAACACAGATACTCTATCAAAAGGGTTTAGAAAATTTAACTTTCACAAGGCAAATATCGAGGTCAGGAGAGATAGAGGAAGGCAGCGGACTAACTATCTAACGAACTTATATGAGTAGATGGCGAGACAGAGAACGGGTAAATTATAAGAGGGAGAAAATCAGCTAAAGTCGACGATGCGAAGTTGTGGAGAATTATTATCGTCAAGGTCCTGACGAGACAAGACACAAGGACGAAGAATCTAACAAGATTAAGGATCAAATACATTACTCTCTTCATCTTATGTGTGTCCTTCAGAATCTGGATATTGTCCTCTACAACTCCCCTATCCTTTATGGCTCTTAGCAATGTTTTTCTGTTTGTCATCCCTTCTAATCGCAGTTCTGTCAACTATTTACACAGGTTCGTTAAATCGGTTATTCCTTGCTTTCCTCTGTCACCTATTCCCGTCGACACGTACTGCAAATGTGACATTTTCAAAAGGCCTCTTTCTTCATAATGTGTTCTAGAAATTTCAGTTGTCTCCTTATAAATTCTGTCTTTCTTTCCATTTACTGACAAGATTCGTTGTCGCTCACATTTTCAGTCCGTTATAAATTCTTTTCTAGAAGCGCATTTCTAATGCCTCTTCATCTGTGAGATCTTCCAGCTTTACTGTTATATAGAAAGACCGATATTACATAACAGCCCAATGATCTAACGAACATTTTCTGTTTCTTAATACTTTGCTCAACTTTCCAAAAGCATATTTTCCTTTTCCACTGACCATTAAGTGGCGCATTTTCTTACCTCTGTTAAAACTGTGTAGGCTTCCGTCGGTCAGGTTTGACCATGAGTAGCATCCAATTTGTCTGTTGGTTGGAGCCTCGACGTCTGTGACTGTATAGGCCGATGCGAGAGTGACAATCTCTGTTGCAGAGGTCGCGTGTGTGTTCTGTCTCTGGTCTGTTGGAGCTGTCACTTTGCTTTCTGCGGGCCCACCTTTCCGTGGTGACTTGTGTCAGCTACTCCTCACTTGACTTGAGGTGTTTGGTCAGGGTTCCTTTCCATTTGGATCGTATGGCTGCCAGGTTCTTCCAGGACTCTGTGTTGATGTCCGCAGCTTTCGTGTCGCCTCTCACTACATCTCGATACCGCAGCTTTGGCCGCACAACGGGTCTCCTTCCAGCATCCAGCATCCAGCTCTCCATACAAGAGGTATTTGGGAATGCGGCCGTCAAGCATGCGATGAACGTGGCCCGACTAACGGGGTCTGCACTGTCTGAGTAGTGTGAATATGCTGGGCAAACATGCTCGAGACAGGATCTCAATGTTGGGCATCTTGTCTTGCCACGCGGATGCTTCTCATGTGAAAGGTGTTCGGACGCCTTTCTTGCTTGGCGTACGTAGTCTAAGCCTCGCTGCCATATTGCAGTGTACTGATAACGCAGGTGTTGTATACTGACAGCTTGAGATTAGTCCACACATGTATTGTGAGGCGCGCAAGTGTTGTAAAAGCCTTCCCGATTCTCTTGTTAATCTCTACGTCTAAGGAGAGGTTGTCATTGATGGTGGAGGCAAGGTACGTGAACTGATGGACCGTACTGAGCTCATAGTCATGTCTGGTGGTGTTTAGGTACCTTGTCCCAGTACATTTGTCATTTTCAGCCCGAAGTCTCTGTCAGCCTGGGAGAAACGGTTAATCAGTGACTGAAGTTCACACTGGGTATGAGTCGCTACCGCCGCATTGTTGGCAAAAAGCATGTCTCTGACAAGGTCTTCGCGGATTTTGGTCCTGGCACTGAGGCGAGCGAGTTTGAACTACTCAGCTCTGATCTCGTCTGTTAAAACACTTCCTAGATATGTAAAATTTTTGTTCTTGCTAGGTTTTGGTATCTCCACTTTCTCTTTGGTATCTTGGGTTGCTGCTTTTGCTCACAACCATACATTTTGTCTTACAAATGATGCTTAGTTTTTTCTTCTCGTTTTTCTTTACTGTCTTTTGTAGGAGGGTCAATAGTTTACTTTCCATATCTATTATCATCTCTAGGTCATCTGCGTATCGGATATTGTTAAAATTGCTGTCAGCAATAATGAACCCAAGTAAAGTTTCTAGTTTTCTCAGAATCGCTTCAATCAAAATGTTAAACGTTGAATATGTCCGGTGAGAAGGCACAACCTTGTCTTAGGCCCATTTTTATTTTTGTGTATTTACTTAATTCATTCTCTATCTGTATGAAGACGGTTTGCTTCCAGCGAAGTTTTTCTAATATCCTTCCAAAATACATCATTTTATTCAACCATTTCCCTGGTTTTTGTTTTGTTTTTGTGTTTGTTTTATTTTGCAATGAATTGTTGCAACTTATCTGGTAGCTCTTCGATAACTTTTGAGTAAATTTTCGCAGTTTGTGTAGAGAAAACGCGTTAACGAACTCTTTAAAAAGGCTTTCATTACAGAGAGAGATTCTAGCCATCAAAGCGTTTTGCAGCGATCGAAAAAAAAGTAATAATCCGCTGCTTCATGATCACGTGAATATGGTGGAACAAAACATCCCTATAATATTCTTGCTGTACGCCGCCGTGATTATAGATAACCCCTGTGTACATAAGGCGCACACCTAGGTGTATGTTTGCGTGTGTATGTGTTGATGTGTGCATGAAATTGAGGATGGGTTTGAAAGCAGTTTAAATGTACGCAAATTAATTCATTGCTTTATAAACACAAAATCTATAATATGAAGAATGAGCATTAATTGAAATGCTTAAGAGTGACATTAATATATATTCAAGGAATTTCAATATGGACAATTTAATAATAAAATAGGAATTCTAATGGAAGATAACAATAGAACTTGTGTTTTTTTTCTGTTTGTTTTTTTACTTCTCTTTTCCTCTTCTTCTGCATTTTGCTCATTTCTTCTCGTCTTTTTCTTCCTCAAATTTTCTAATTATTTTTCTTTTTATACTTTTTCTTCTTTAACTTCTACTTCTTCATTTTCTTCTTCTTCTTCTATTCTTCCTCCCTCTGTATCATCTACTGCTTTATTTTCCTCTTTTTTTTTTTTTTGCTCTTTTTGTTCGCCTCTTCTGTTTCTTCTTTTTGCTCTATTCTTCTTTTTCTTCTGCGTTTTCTTCTTATGTTTCTTCTTTTCTCTCTACGTTTACTTCTACTTTTTCTTTGTTCATTATCCTTTTCTTTTTATTATTCTTTTTCTCTTACGCCTCTCTCTTCCTTTTCACTTCCTCCTCTTCTATCTTCCTCTTCTTCTTCTTCATCATCATCATCTTGTTCTTCTGTTTCTTCTTCTTCTTTTTTAGTATCTTTTTCCTCTTTTTTTCTTCGTTCTTCTTCAATTTATTCGCTGTTTCCCTCTGTCGCTTTTGCATTCAGTATATCATGTGAGTATTAATTTCTCCATACCTAAATTTCCCATTATATCTCTGTTCGTTTTCATTTCCTGAACAATTTGTTTTTTTTTTTCAAATATTTTTTTTCATTGGTAATTTCTCTGAGCTTTCAAGTAGCATTTTCACCTGTGTTGAAATTGTCAAGCATTCAATTGCCCTGCAGGAAAGAAAGACATAGCACTCCATTTCTATAGTTTCCTTTCTAAGAAAATGCTGTTTTGTGTAAAATTTAAATAGTATGTTTTAAATTCACGGTCATCGGAACTTAATGTTTTGATTACTGTTGTGGATTCAGAGATGAAATCCACTCTCAAAATGAATGACAAACGCAGGAATGAAATATAGCAAATAAATGTATTGACGTAATAATACAATTGGTAATACGGTTAGTAGATCCAGAAATGCAGTTAGTAGCAATAATAATATATATACAGTCTGGGAAATTCAGTATCGAAGTATGACTTCCTTCTGAGTCTACGTGCTCGCAACTGTGACTCCTACAAAGCGGTTACCTCACACTTTCACTCTCTCACTGTATCACTCCCGTGTATTCACCGGCAGCTCTACAAGTACACACTAGGCGAGTCCACTTGTATAAAAAGAGGTGGAGCCCTTAACAATTACTGAATCAATGGAACATCTATCTGCACAGTTAAAACTAATGCCAGTTCCTTTCGCGCTAATATAAAATTAAATATTTAAAAAATTAGTGAATATATTTTGTCAAATAAAATTTGATTTTTCTGATAAATATAAATGTTTAATTCAGATCTCGCAAAATAAATTGTAATTAGCAACGTAGACTTTCGTCTTTAATAGTGATCCGACAGTCTGCGTTCAGTGTCAACAGAAGACATTTTCAATGTATAAAATTTTCTGGCAGTATTTCAACGAGTAAGTTCTTATTAGTGTTATGTTTGCGTGAGTTCTGAAAATTGGTTTTGCGTCGGATTTCAGTTTTAACGTGGCTTTAACTTTTGTGCAACATCCGAGACCCTCTTGGGAAACATTGTTAAATTTAGCTTTCAGCATGCTCTTAAAATGTTTTTCCGTGTCTGCTGCAGAATCAACTTGGCAGGTATTGAAAATGGTGTTCAAGAGAACCTTGAAAAGGTCAAGTTCCTCAATAAAATCAAGGCCAAGAAGATTCAAGTTTGAAGAGTCCGTAATGTAGCACACACCTGAAAAATGTTTGTCTTTGAAAGAGACATCACAAATTAATACCCCATTTAATCGTATTTTATTCCCGGAAGCACTACACGCAGCATGCGTTGTGTCTTTCAGGGATGGTTTTCCTAGTGACTCCCATGTTGTACGTGAAATCAAAGTGATATCTGAAGCAGTATCGAACTGAAACTTTATCGGTCTTTTGTTTATGGATACCGCTATGTATTTCCTCCGAGCTTCAAAATTTACATTAAACGTAGCAAAAATCGAATTTGAAGGCGACTTGCGGGAATATCCTGTCTTTTTGTGATGAGGTTTTTCTCTTACAGGTGTATTATTCTTTTTCGTAGCTTTGTTATCTTTGCGTCCACAGAATCCGTCCTTATGCCCACGACGTGAACAGAGTTGACACGTGTGTTTTTTGTATGGGCAAAATCGAGCATAATGCCAATCTTCACATGACCAGCAAGATGTTGGGGATGTTTTCCTTTTAGTCGGGGATTTTTCCGTCGTTGTTACACGGCTGGAAATGGATGATTTAAAAGGCTCCTGCTGTATCATTTCGTTGTCGCGTTTCAGTTTAATCAGCTGCTGACATTCCATAGTCAATGTTTGTACTGATATGTCGCTGTCTTGATCGAGCATAGATAAAAGACGTGTACGAATGTCTGCGTCATTTGGAGATTGTAGACCAGCGACAAAAATAAGGCATTTCAATTGATCTTCGGTCAGCGGTTTCAGCTGAAAATTTTCGCATTGTGAATTCACTTTCCCAGCGTATGCAAAAAAATCTTCGTTATCATCTCTCTTCAGCTTTAAGCAATTATAGCGGGTGTTAAATAAAGAGGATAACTCGCCGAAAATGTTTAACTGTGCAACAGTCTCCGCAAATGTGAAGTCTCCCGGTTGTTTAGGTAATATATACTGTTTATAACTTAGGTGTTCCCGACACCCAAGCTTCCGTAGTAGGCGTAACTTCCATTCATCGTCCTGCATGTGAAATTCATGTCGAAAGATGTTTTCCCAACGACTAAACCATGCTATGAATGTCTGTTTCGTCTCCGGTTCGAATGGAAACTCGGTTATTGAGTTCGCTATGCTATCCGCAGAATTCGCATTTTTCTTGTCTGTTATCAGTTGTGTTTGAAACTGTTTCGTTAACGTTTCAATTAGACGGTTCTGTGCCTGTAGAAACTGTTCCTGTTGCCTTCTAAGAATTCTTTCCAACGATGCAGGGTCCATGACGAAGAAAGTATATTTCACTTTTCTTTCTTTTTTTTTCTTTTCAAGAGGTATATCCAATGGACAAAGGTAATCTCATCCTCGTCGCCAAATCTGTTATGTTTGCGTGAGTTCTGAGGACCGAGCAATGCATTTGTTGATTGGAAATAATTACCAAAAACGTTTTTAGGTTTACAGCATTTTATTAATTACTAGATAAACTGAGTTAATACTACTCTACAAAAGAATTAGTGAAATATGGAGAGACGTTTGCCACACGTGTCCCTGTGTAGTCCGCCATCTTGGATCTCTCTCCCTGTATTGCCCCACGTGACGTCTGACGTCACGATGTCCAAAGCAAGAGGGATAACTCTTACAATACTTTGGAGTTATCTCCCTTTATGTTTCCTTAATGACGGTTTTTGACGTATATTTTAGCGTCAAAAACCGTCATTATTTTTGCATCAACCTAATAGTCGAGCAAGACAAGTGGTAAAGCATGTAAGACCAATCAATGAACTTTCATTAAAATATATAGTTAATGGATATCGATTAAAACAAGAAACGATATGTTATTGTTGCTGACTGAGGACAGTGACAATGCCAGATTACCGGTCAGATTATCGAGTAGGTGTAGAATTCTGACACTAATGGATTGCCTCTGTCTGTGTTTCCGATATAAGATCAAAACGGCACGAAAACGCCATGGGTCTCAAGAAAGTTGAAGAGTCAACACGCCTCCCGCACCCAGAGTTCTTAGAAACGTTAGCCCGTACGTGGTGAAATGCTAAGTCAATGAGTCAACATGCATTCCACTGAAGATATTCCTCTCTCTACAATTAATACAATGACCATTGTCCCCCTGTTATTCCAAAGAGAATAAGCACAAATATCATCATTTTTTTTCTTTGATACAGTCTATGATTAGACGATGGAGTTTGAAGGACATAAGACATACTGACACGCAAGACTACTGATTTTTCAATAATACTTTTCACCAAAGAATAGTCTGCTAATCTTACTAGATTAGATGGATTGGTTTAAAGGATGGTTAGCTATTGAATGAAAACGTCCTCACTAGTAGAGTCACTGAAAAAGTGGAAATGATGGCATATTTGGGAGTAGAACTATATGTGTGCATTCATGTCTTGTTCCAGATGCAGTTAATATCACAGATCAGGCGTATGTCTAATTTTTTTAGGATCCACCTGGCGCAATGTTCCCGAAAATAATTTTCAAGTAGCTTTATTACATTCGATGAAATAATATATATATATATATATATATATATATATATATATATATATATATATATATATATATTAATATAACGGGTTTTAAAGCCCCTCGCTTGATTTGATGAAGTGGCAGGTTTCGTTGATCAACCATGCCCCAATTGTAAAAATCTCGAAGAGGGTGTATTTTTTGAACAGCAATTTGCAAGCAAAAATTTTCAATACCAATCTGGATATTCAATAGTTTACTTGATTAGATGTAGGACTTCTGAAACTCGTTTCAAAGCATGCTGCATATATGTAAAATATTGGGTTTATGAATTTTAATTTTAATATATGGCGACGCTTTGATTTTTTTTTTTTTTTTTTTGATTTTAGACTTAAAAATAATTATTGCGGAGAAATAAACAGAACATAATAAAAAGGGAAAATACAAAATTAGGACCATGAATAAAAAAAAAAACAACAGAAATAACGTAAGAACGAAGAAATCGATTATCGCTCTTCACTCGCCAGAACTCGATCGAAAAAAGTAAAGTTTTTTGTCTGTCGATTAAAAAAGGAACACAAAAATATAGTGAGACGGTTATGTTTTTATGAAGAAATCCTATTCCATCTTAACATCTTTTTCTGTTTGAATATAAAAGGTTGTCTTGATGTAATGACAATATATTCACTTTTAAAAGTGAGTGCATAAAACCACCTCGTAAAAAAAATTCACATTGTGCTTTTATTAGAGTCCCATTACAATAGCATTTTTTTTTAAATTTAAACAAATTTGTAAATTTATCGGTCGTTCTACATCTAAAATTTTTAATTGTAACATAATATTTCATGGCTGTTAAATAATATGTCTAATAAAGTGAAATTTGGAAAATCTGTTAAAATTCATAGCACTTTATACGGTTTATAAATATCTTATGAAATATTCTGTGTAGTAATAAGGCAGATATTTTCTGGAATCTCTTTATGAGCCGTTGAAAAATTATAAAACAATCAATGTCTTAAAAGGGGGTGACAGAATAATTCCTTGTTGATAATTATGCCATGATTATGTACGGATGTGTTATGATGTTGATTTGGGGTTAGTAGAGACAAACGCCAAATAACACGTAACAATAAAAAGGGTTTTAATAGGTTGGTAAAAAGGTACAGAAATCGCCTGAGTAGTCAATAACTAGCTCAGCTAAGAACTTCTGTCTTTCTGTCTGTATTTATCTATCCACCCACGAGGATAAAATGTGGCACAAGGCCGGTTTAATGTGGGTATCTCCGAGCCCGTAGGCTCGGCCAAAAATATGGCCTTTCTGAACCCGCCTAGACGGGTTCATGGCCTGTCTACCACCCCGGACGAAACCTTGCCCTTCGGCAAAGCTTCGTCCGGGTCCCTCTCTGCTAATGCAGAGAGTTCGATAGTCGCCGAGAGAAAGAACTTATCTGTCTTTCTGTCTTTCTTCATGTCAACTGACATGCCACCATTTAAAGTCTTTGTTCACAGACGCAGACAAGTTCATCTTCAAGAGGGGTGGTAGGTTTCCGACACAACAGGATGCAAGGTTAAGTTTTGTTTGTTTTTTAATCATTTCACCCCAAGCAAAGCAATAAAACCACTAAGACACAAGGAGTAACTGAGTGTTAGAAAATATGAGGAAAAACACTGTTAAAGAGAGAGAACAATAACAGAACAATTATTAAGAAGACAAAACATAACGATTTACATTGCCCTTATATTTTTGAAGATCAAATTTCACTGAGGAGCAAGAAGCCGGAAGAGAGATCGACAGGGAGAAATATGATAGAAGAATCATTTAACTTAGAACTTACGCTTGCATCGAATCATTTCCATTTCATTTATAAATTCATTTTCCTATTAGTTTTATTAATTATAGAATATGACGCACAATAGCATTATATATATATATATATATATATATATATATATATACAAGTCGGCATTTTGTAAATACTGTAGGCTTTTTTAAAATACCTGTATGAGAAGACAGTTATTAAACGTTATTGACCGACTATTGATTACGTGGGTCTTTACGACGAAAGTTATTTTTTTCATACGTACATACATTGGACAAGGCTACAAATAAATTAAAATCATTTTTCTATAGAAATTTAGAATAAAATATATTCGCGTAATCACTCATCCATCTTACGATATGACACTTACTACACATTGATTCCTGATCCGGAAACACAAGATTGATAAGATTTCTCAAGCGATATCTGTTGTCAGTTGATATCTTTTTAAGAGCCCATCTGCGGGAGTCCCCCTGCAAACGAACATATCTTCAACTACTGATAAAATGTATTACTGGTAATTTTTTTTTAAACATGTACTGTTGGTAATTTGACTATAAATATGTATTGTTGGTATTTGTATATATAAATAGGAATTGCTGCTATTTTTACGATAAAAATCTGTTTCGTTTTTGTTTGGGGGTTCATTGTTTGACCATAGCTGGTGCCCAAAAAGAAGGTACCATTACTGAGAACAACAGCAAGACCGATCTCCCGATCAGAGCCTTTGCTATTGGATGCTGTTTAACGTCATACCCAAGACTAAAAGTTTCAAGAGGAATTTCCACAAGGACACTGGAATAGACAGCAAAAAAGCAACTAAGAAAAAACTTAAAATTATCTTGAGAAATACAATTGATTTTGCTTTTTACGGTTTATCAACCTTCTACACTATTTATACTATTCGAAATATATTCCTCATCTTTGTCGCCATGTTTATTACAAAGTTTCGGGCGTTGTACGCTCCGGCCTTCTTCTGTTTGGGTCCTGTCACTGGATCTAATCAACGCCTTTATCCACTGTGCCATGTGTCCTTGAGGATCCAGTGGTAAGACTCAAACAGTGTGAGTTCAATACTCGGTTAAGACAGTGGGGAACTTGGAGAGAGGGATTAACAGGAGATAACTGATAAGTGACATCCATTAAACAAGGCACGTGGAACTAGAAAAAGCCTATCCCAGTGAGCGAAATCAAGGGTTCAGTTCGACATTCCAACCACCTGGAGAAGGCCGGAGCGTACAACAGCCGAAACGTTGTAATAAACATGGCGACAAATATGAGGAGAATAGTCTGAATAATTTCAACAGTGTACATAATAACTAATCTCAGAAATATAGACTGATATCAACCATCTGTAGCTTATTTAAAGGCTGGCCATGTTACGGATTGTAAGAATACGTGATTATTGCATTTATATTTTGAGAATAACAATGACCTTCTTGCAGATTAAAAATCTACTGTTTGATTCATAAGAGTGGTATATCCATGTTTTTCTAAGAGTATTTTTTTTCTGTTTGACGAATAGAAACCACCGTTGACACATTAATTCTGTTTCCTCATCCACAGATTTTGATAACTTCTATCACTCCTTGGGAAAGATTGTGTCATTAATTGCCTCTGTCTCTTTCACTATGTGGAGTAACAAGTTTTCTTTCTCTTAGATTGGTTTCCACCAGCCTTTAGAATTCAGTTTACTTTGTTAGTGAAACCATAACTGTTTGACTCACTAATCCTAGTCTCATTATTATTTCAATATATTCGAAAAGAGACTTAATTATTCTCCTACGTTCATTGCCGAATAACATTAATTATTCAGACCTCATATAAAGCTTCACTCTATTTATCTATTTCCGTTATATTACGATGTCAGACTGTTGGCAGACATATTTCTTTTGCTGTTATTTTCGTAGACATGTTACAATTGTTCATATTGAAAGTGGTTAGTGAACAACAGAAGTGAGTGACGTATCAGCGAGCATTGTAAATTGTGAATTATCCGATGAATAAATGAAAAAAAAAAACTTATTTACGTCTTGCTTTTATTTAGTGTGTACCAGATACCAATTTTTACAGCAGTCGAGATGTTCTATATTTGAAAAAATGTTAATACAGTAGAAGTCCTCATATTCGAACTTCTCAGTGTTGCCATTTGGATGTTGGAATATGTTTTCTTTTCTTTGCAAAGAATTGTTAGTAACTTGAAAATTATCAACCCATAATATTTCGCACAGAAGAAACTTCAACTGGAAGAAAAAATTAAAGAAATTCTTCCACGTTACGTCAAAGATGAGAAATCATTGAAAAACCGGACGAACCTCATAATTCGAATGCAGAATCTGAACGAAACACTAAAAGAGGCGCTTGAAGATGACGCACTGAATTCTCTGACTTCGTGTGATCTATTAGGTTGGTGCAAAAATAATGACGTAATAATGTCGTTTTTTGACGTAACGTCAAAAAACGACATTATTTTTGCACCATCCTAATAAAAGAATGGATAAATGAAGACACGAATGGTTTACAAAAAAATCAACACTAGAATCGCTTCAAAATGATTTAGATTCTCAGGAAATAGGGGAAGAATCAAATTCTTCGGATAATGGTGAAAAATAGGAAGGACGATGAAGAAGACTGGGACACATCAAATTCCAGAAGAAAAAAAAAAATCTTTGTTCAGTAGTACAGAATGTACAAGTCTGTGTAATCTGCAGAAACGGCTTACTTGAACCCTTTCAATTATTTTGAGGAAAAAAAAAAATAAAAAAAATTCATTTTCAGACAAAATTCTTTTATTGGTTTTTAATATACTAACTGAGAATTGGATGCACTTTTGAAGTATTATAGCAGTGGTTTACACCTTTACCGGACATTCGTGTTGACAATTTAACTCGTTTCGAGCGCAGAATACTATAAAATGAATCAAGATCGACATATAAACATACCTGAAGCTGTTCTTTGAATATCTGACGTGTTTATGCGTCCATGTCTGAAAATACTTTCGGTAAAAACGTATATACACATCTACGTCGGTGTAAAGATTGAAAAAAAATAGAATAGCCAAAAGTAAACGAAATGAAAAAAGAAATAAGAGAAACATTTGAAAATAAAACTTACTAAGCATCAAACATTGCAAATTAATATTTATTTTCGTTAGACATATAATTTTTCATTAATTGCGACAAGTTCTTATTTATCTTAAGTTATAGTCATACCACATTGCACCCGTCCCCATATCCCAACTATACTGAAGTTCGGATATGAGTACTTCTACTTTATATAAACCTTGGATCAAATATATATAATTCTGGATCAAATGATGTACAGAACATGTTATGTTAGCAAAATCAAAATCAGAAATACTGTGGCAACTTGTACATTCATGTACTGAAAATATAATACAACGTATCTTACGCTGTTTCCAATCTTTCTCAAAGACCTTCCCAATATTATAATTTCAGGACTAGGCATTTATAATATATCAATTTACTCCTGTCTTTGTAGCAAATCCGACAGGTAGGACAGGTCCGACAAAGTAAAACTGGCAACTACACCTCCAATCAGTGGTTAACTGGTGCAATAAATGGCTTGTAAATATTAAAAAACCCCAACACAAAACAGCTTTCATTTAACCAACCTAGAGAAATGTTTCTGCCAGTCCTCATCAAGACGAAGGAGATAAATCTTTCGCGCCTTCTTGGGCTCACGTTTTACTCTGACGAGAAGTAGTATGACTATATGAAATCAATTCCAAGATTTCCTGCTATGAATGTTGGTTAACTGTGACAGGTAATTCCAGATACAATTCCTTGTACCAGCCAATTCCCGATAAAATTCACTGTGGCACACAATTCCTGATAGAATTCACTGTGACGGACAATTTCTGATAAAATTCTCCGTGACAGACTATTCCTGATAAAAATTCACTTTAACAGACAATTACTGACGAAATTCAAAGAAGGGTGTTTAATACAAACGATTCTAATCTGTCATCTTGACTTCAGTCATTTTCTCCCTGACCTGAGGGGGTTATACTCTGTAAATATTTTCATGGCAGTTGTGCTAATGTGCTTTTCCTTTCTAGATTGCAAAATAATTGTCATCGTTTTACTGTTGAAATAACTTGTAGTAACCTTAATATCTACTTTAATAGCTTATTTTCTCGCACTTCTCGCTTCGGATTCCTTGCTTCTCTGCCACACACAATCTTGAAAATCTTACATGCAATACCAATCGCCATCTTCTGTCTTCCTGAATCCTGTTCTTTTATTGTCCCTTTTCCCGACAGAAATTTCGTATTCTCTTTCAACCCCTTGAATTCGAGTGGAATTATCGCTCTGCTTCAGGTGAAATGCTTTAAAACAAATACTCTAAATGTTAGATTAATTAATTCTTTGTCTGAAGTTGAAAAGTTATTATTATTTACCCAACTGACATACGGACTATTGACCTCGAGTCTATCTCAACCTTTACGATGTTGAGATGCTCTGTCTTTCATGTCCTTGTGGAAACGTGTTACCTTCATAGACTTTCGAACTTAAAACATTATTTAATCTACTGAGGCATATATTTCTCCTCTTCGCTGATCATATCTAGTAATATCTCGTTCTAATTTAGTACTGCTCAATTTAGCGTGATATAGCATCAGCAAAAGCAGCTGTCTAAACAACCGGCTGATTAAGATTAAGGCTTCAGCACTCGGGATTGTCCGAGGAGACAACAGCCTAGTGGATTAAATCGAAATAGTAATTGTGAGTTCAATGCTTAAGTCTGGAAACGGGGCGAGCAATAACTGAACAGTGGTAAATACGAACTAGAATAGATAGTCAGAAAACATGACATCGTTCTACCTTCATTGAGCAAATAATGTTTACTTGGATTGAAAAGAAACTCATCAATGCTAGGTGGCACAAGGGTCTAGAAAGTCCATTGGCCTGAAGCTTGTGATAAAAAAACTGAAGATGAAGACAATAGTCCGTATGTATATAATTAATCTTTTTTTTTATTTACACTATTTACATTGATCGGATTGTTGTCCTCATCATTATTGTCATATTCACGGCGTTTCGGCCTTTGTACGTTCCGGCCTTCTTCAGCTGATTGGAATTTCGAACTAAACACTTTATTTCATCTAATGGGGTAGATTGTTCTAGTTCCACGATGAGGACAAGGGTCCGAACAATGTAAATAGTGTAAACATGTAAAATATCTCATCTCAGAAATATAGACAGATCTTTCTTTTTTATTCAGAGATTAGCAGCATGGTCCGGCGTTGCCCGTGCTTGATTAAAAAATCGTACGACTCATATAGCAATCGCTATCACTTGACTTAAAATATTTTTGCCCTTCCTTGCCTTTAAAGGAGTGCCCTTTGTCGTGATGATGTTGCTACATGCCTTACTTCTTGCCTATCTCACACTGCGAATTTTTTCTAAGCTCTATACTAAAAATTAAATGTTACGAAAAAAGAACTAAACAAAATGAACACAAAACGATCAGCTTTAAAAAAGGACTCGTAACTGGAAAAAACGAATGAAAAAAGAATGTTAACAACAAATAATTTTTCACACCAAACCCAGTTCTGCGGAATCAGAATCAACGTTGAGTTTAAGCAAGCGAATGAGCCAAATGGAGTAAAGTGCCATGCAGATTAAAATTTTTCCCACTTGTGACGAATGTAGCTATCGATTTTTTTGCATGCTAGCATGATAGTTAACATTTGTGTCAGTCAGCTGTTGGCTCTCACGCTGGCCAATAGAATCTTCCTGCCTATTCGTGGCAGCTAGCTATAGGTTCTCACTGTGGCCAGTATAAAATGGCCGCAAACTACATGAAAAGTGCCGTAGAAGCGTGAAAAAATCGATTAATTCCACTATCGATTGCAGTTGGGAAATGCACAGTCGGTCTTGGCCTTGCCGCTAACTTGGAGCATGTGCATGTAAATTTTGGTGCAAATCCGTCGAAAATTGCGGCCGTGCATTCGTTACACACAAACACACACACACACACACACACACACACACACACACACACACACACACACATCCTGCCTTTTATAGATAGAGATATTCATCCGGTCCGCTTCCTCGTCTTCTTTAAGTAAATTTCTGAGTTTTTGTTGTGGATTCCGAGATGAATTCGGTCTCCAAGGAATTACAAACGCAATAATTAAATAAAATAAATAAAATGTATTTACACAATCATACAAAGAGTAATACTGTTAGTGAGTCCAGGAACGTGGTTAGTAGCAAATACATATAGATATATACAGTCTCGAAGTAGGACTTCCTTAGAGTCTACGTGCTTGTAACTGACTTCTACAAGAGGTTACCTCACACTATCTCCGTTCGTATATTCTCTCACTCTCCGTATATCCTCTCACTATCCGACTACCGACTACATCCAACTACCGACTGTAACTCTGGGTATTTAACGGCAGCAGTCCAGGTACACTAGGTAGAGTCCACTTATATGAAAAAGGGGTGGACCCCATAACTGTTTTAATATCATTATTTGGGAAATTATTTAGCCTTATCCTTTTGGTTAATATATGATCATAACAATACTTTGATCACTATATTATATCTCCTCATTGCTGGGTTTCAACTGCTATTTACAGTCATGACTTGATTTCACGCGCAAAGACGGAAATACGAAACCAGCTGTTGGCCACACTTTGGCCAGCGAGCCCCACGCATTTGAAGAACCTTTTCTTAGAAAATAGCACCACGATAAAAACTGGTAACCGGGACTGAAGGTTATCCTTTCCTATCTTGTTCTGAGTCTTGTTTTGACATGATAGATTGCCTTTCAACTTGTACGCAGATGAAACTGTCCGCTGGCACTAATGAATTATACAGATGACAGCGCTTATATGACATTTCCAATACGAAAGCCTTAAACCAGTTTGTGTATCAAGTATGTCTTTGAAGAATTAATGCACGGTAGCTTTTTGCTGTATTCCCGACATGCTTCTGGGTTTGGCTCATCTTAATCTTATTGGTGAATTCACTGAGGAAAATACCAAAAACTGATGCACCGGTAACATTATTAGGAGCTTACGATTCTGCGTTAATATCGATATTTATACGTGTACTTTAAAAAAAGGATTCATTAATATGCCGATCGGGTTAATTAGTTTAGATTAAATCCTCGAAACATGTGTCTAAAATTTCAATGCATATTAAATATTATAATAGAATTAGATATCCTTTTTTTCTTTTTTACAAGTGTCACCCAATGTGGTTAGGTATAGAATGAATTTGTCGTATGAACACAATATTTTATTAGTTTGGTGGATTCGTTTAACGGCATATCAACTCCTTATGGGTCATTTAATAGCAAACTTTAACTTGCTGGTTGCCTCGAAGTAATAAAATATTATATATGTTATTCCGTTTTCACAAATTAATACATGGAAGATAATGCTCGGGTTTGAATGTTTGTATTGACGTAATTTCTAGAGGCGATGATGTATGAACGTAATTTCTAGAGGCGATGATGCATTGACGTAATTTCTAGAGGCGATGATGTATGAACGTAATTTCTAGAGGCGATGATGCATTGACGTAATTTCTAGAGGCGATGATGTATGAACGTAATTTCTAGAGGCGATGATGTATTGACGTAATTTCTAGAGGCGATGATGTATTGACGTAATTTCTAGAGGCGATGATGCATTGACGTAATTTCTAGAGGCGATGATGTATGAACGTAATTTCTAGAGGCGATGATGCATTGACGTAATTTCTAGAGGCGATGATGTATGAACGTAATTTCTAGAGGCGATGATGTATTGACGTAATTTCTAGAGGCGATGATGTATGAACGTAATTTCTAGTGGCGATGATGTATTGACGTAATTTCTAGAGGCGATGATGTATTGACGTAATTTCTAGAGGCGATGATGTACTGACGTAATTTCTAGAGGCGATGATGCATTGACGTAATTTCTAGAGGCGATGATGTATGAACGTAATTTCTAGAGGCGATGATGTATTGACGTAATTTCTAGAGTCGATGATGTATGAACGTAATTTCTATTGGCGATGATGTATTGACGTACTTTCTAGAGGCGATGATGTATGAACGCAATTTCTAGAGGCGATGATGTATCGACGTAATTTCTAGAGGCGATGATGTATGAACGTAATTTCTAGAGGCGATGATGTATGAACGTAATTTCTAGAGGCGATGATATATTGACGTAATTTCTAGAGGCGATGATGTATGAACGTAATTTCTAGAGGCGATGATGTATTGACGTAATTTCTAGAGGCGATGATGTATCGACGTAATTTCTAGAGGCGATCATGTTTGTGTTTTATGTTGTAGTTTTGTGTTGAAGTTATATTTTTGAATATAGTGGGATTTCTTTAACAAATTGTAGAATATTATATCGATTAATATGAAAACGTTCTTTCGTTTTGATTGATTGTTTGATTTCGATGAGCGACATATCAACACATCCATGAGTTATTTAATGCCGAAATCTAAATATTTTTAACAAAATTTTATGGCTTCAATCTCTATTTATAAAAGGCAAGATTTGTGTGTGTAACGAATGCACGGCCGCAATTTTCGACGGATTTGCACCACAATTTACATGCACATGATCCAAGTTAGCGGCAAGGCCAAGACCGACTTTGAATTTCCCAACTCCCATCGATAATGTTAATAATAGATTTTTTCATGCTTCTACGGCAGTTTACATGTAGTTTGCGGTCGTTTTCTACTGGCCAGAGTGAGAGCCTATAGCTGGCTGCAACGAATAGGCAGGAAGATTTTATTGGCCAGCGTGAGAGCCAACAGCTGATTGGCACGAATGTTAACTAGCATGCTAGCATGCAAAAAAATCGATAGCTACATTCGTCACAAGTGGGGAAAATTTAAATCTGCATGACACTTTAATCCAATTGGCTCATTCGCTTGCTTAAACTGAATGTTGATTCTGATTACGCAGAACTGGGCTCGGTATGAAAAAGTATTTGTTGTTAACATTCTTTTTTCATTCGGTTTTTCCAGTTACGTGTCCTTTTTTAAAGTTGATCGTTTTGTGATCATTTTGTTTAGTTCTTTTTTCGTAACAGATTTAATGCTTAGTATAGAGTTTAGAAAAAAAATTACCAGCAAGAAGTAAGGCATACAGCAACATCAGCACGGCAAAGGGCACTCCTTTAAAGGCAAAGAAGGGCAAAAATATTTTAAGTGAAGTGATAGCGATTGTCGTACGATTTTTGAATCAAGCACGGGCAACGCCGGGCCATGCTGCTAGTTAAATATCTTTTGAATGCACTTGTAGGCATTCAACTACAGATAAAATGTATTGTTGGTCATGTGACTGCAAATAGTTATGACTAGTAATTTTAACAATAAAAATGTTTTTATACTTTCATAGTGTTTCGTTTGGGGTACATTTTCCCACTGCTGGGACCGTAACCGCTGCTACAGCAATGAAGGAAATACTCCATGGTACCCAAAACCTCCAATCTCCTGATCACAGGCCTTGCTGCTGGATGTAATCTATCATCATACACAGAATTTTATGGACAAAAGAAGACGAATAAAGTGCAGACTGTGAGGATGGGGAGAATAGATATCTAATGACCGAAGACATAATGAAGATTAGTTTGTAGTGATCGCCGTGGCATCATCTCGAAAATTTGTTCAACAAAGTAACGGTTATTTAGAGCTAAGGGGGAAATCATTCTTACCAATAGAACAGCTCTCCTGGGTAAGACGATAAACTATATCCGTGTCCTCGGTAAAACGATAAACTACATCCGTGTCCTCGGTAAGGCGATAAACTACATCCGTGTTCAGGGTAAGGCTATAAACTACATCCGTGTCCTCGGGAAGACGCTAAACTACATCCGTGTCCTCGGGAAGACGATAAACTACGTTCGTGTCCTCAGTAAGACGATAAACTACGTCCAACAGAAATTTCTTCTGATCAGGAGTTTTGAGGTGCGTAGAAGTACCTCTTAATTGCTTGTTTTCCCATGACCACCCTAATCCGGGATGGCAGCACCTGTTAGCGTCCCAGCTATGGGTAAATAGTTAACCTCCAAAACTGAGATCAAAACACCATGAAATTGTAAAAATGGGTTTTAATATCAGTAAAAAATTATTTCCAGCAATAAATTTTTAAAGAAAAAGTATTACCAGCAATACACTTTTGAAAAAAATTACCAGCAATAAAAATCTTGTCGGCATTAAGTAACACTTTGAGGCTGATATGCAGTGAAACAAACCAAACCTGCTATACATTTTTTGGAAAAATATTACCAGCAATTTTTTTTTCTTAAAAAATATATTACCAGAAATAAAAATTGTCGGCTTTAAATAACCAATTGAGGTTGATATACCGTAAAACAAAACAAACCAAAGCAATGTATCAGTAAGTGATTGACAATGATTGTACCATTGTGTACGATATCCTAAGTTAAGCAACATCGAGCTTAGTCAGTAGCTAGATGGGTCACTGCTTGGGAATACCAGATGTTGTACGCTTGGAGGTGTGCGTGATGTAATGGATAATGTCTCGGAATTGTTAATCGGAAAATCTATTTCCAATTCCACTTTCGTTATATTAACTTACCCAAAAATACCATTGAAAAACGTATGAATCCATCTCTTCTCACTCCAGCTATAGGTTAATTAGTAAGACTTGTCTCACTAAAACTATTATGCTCAAAAAATAAAAATAAATAAATAAAATAAAACTGCGTACAAAATATTTAGATTTCAGCATTGCATAACCTATAGAGGTGTTGATATGTCGCTAATCAAAAACGACCGAGTTAAACTCTTGAAATGTTCCCATTGCGAAATCATCAAATTCCAGTTGCAATATCTTTGCATCTCTTGTGCAAGGTCTTGATATTTAATGACAATTCAATTTTTTATATTTTTATTCAAATGGCTTCACATGACAGGACATAGCTGTGACGATATGCACTATAGGATTTAATAAATATAAATCCTCCGAACACTTGCCATGGAAATAGCGATAGTTTCAAGAAGTTTCATATATAAGGAAGAAGTTTCATATATAAGGAAGAAGTTTTAGGGTGGAAAATATTAGGTTGGTCAAAAATAATGACGTAATAATGTCGTTTTTTGACGTTAAAAATACATCAAAAAACGACATTATTACGTCATTATTTTTGCACCAAACTAATAATTCATCTCCCACAAAATCGTGTCAGCTTTTTTTTTTTTTTTTTTTTTAAATCTGTCAAGGTTGGGTAGTGAAGATTGCAGATATGCAAGCATTTTTTGGTACGATGTGACTCTTGTAGAGTTACGGCATTGCAGCTTTTATGGAACTGATATTGCGTTTGTTACTATTAGACTATAATTTAATTCGCGTATGGCTTCATTATATTACCAGATAAGAGGATTGGAACTTTCTTACAAATCCGTTTTAGTACTTCTGGAAGATATGCCACTTGTCTTTATTTCTTTCTTTTTGTTTTACTTTTATCACTTTTTGTAATATTTACATTTACCAGTAAATATAAGGTTGATACAATTACTGACCATTACTTTTCGAGATATATCTATTACGTAAAGAGCTAACTAACACCGATATTTCAAAAGTAACGCTAAAGAATTTAATAATGCGTTGGCCTCTTTCTTCTCAGACGACGTAAAACTAATCAGTGGGGAATCATTTCAACACGTTGCTAAAAGACCTCTGGAGAAATTATGTGCATAGTAATTACGAGTTCAATCCCTGAATTTGGAAGTACGTTCTTGGACACAGTGAAAACGTGTCGAGAAATAACTGAGCAGTACCAAATGAAAATTAAACCAGACATCCCAGGGACAACGCAACCAGAACATTCTAGCTCTGTAGATTAAATAAATTCAAAATTAGCCTGAACGACAATTACATGATGTAGTCCGGAAGGCACAAGACTTGAAACGTTGTGATAACGAAGGCACTAGTCTGGGAGAAAATATTTCTCTTCCTAGAAACTCAGGCCTAGATTCTCTGGATTGATAAGTCACAAGACCTCGGTAGCTGATCATAGTTTTTAGATTTTTCCGTGATAAATGAACTCTGCATCACGTCCCATAAGTTATCGTCTGGAATTATGTCAGGCGAATGCAACACATTTGCGCTGGGACCTTTTGCAGAATTGTGCTCTAATTATTCCAAACAACTTGGGCCTGATGATATGGTGTCTTATGCCATATTCCATGAACAATTATAACGCAGAGTCATCAAACCACGCCATGCAATGCCGATTGACTCCAGTTAAGGCGTTTCGTTATCTAACTTATCTTAGAAGGCACACCGTGTTCACTCTTCCGTTGCTCTATTTCAAGGAAGGTAAACAAAGCTGAAAACTTTTTACCGTATGTGCAAGATCTCTCTTGACAGAAAACTCTTGTCACGTTAAATAAAAGTGATTCTTGATGTTGGACGGACGGGCATACATTCCATTATGTTTACGTAGCTAGTATTCCCAAGCTGTCACCCATCTAGGCTGGACTTTGCTCAACGTTGCTTCGGTGTTATTAGGTTGGTGCAAAAATAATGTCGGTTTTTGACGTTAAAGAATACGTAAAAAAAAAAAAAACGACATTATTTTTGCACCAACCTAATATAATGTGATGTCGACGCAATCCATTTTATTGAACGCGAACACATCCTCCGACGAGAGATTGGTTCAAAAAGAAAATAAAAATGTGTGTTTTTTCGTGATGAAAGGCTTAATAATATATTAGGTTGGTGCAAAAATAATGACGTTTTCTCGCATAGTAACATATGTTAGAAAACGTCATTATTTTTGCACCAACCTTAATGAACGTGAAAACTTAACAGATTTTATGGACTATGTTAGGGCTCTTGCTCATAGTCTTTCAATATAATTTATTCATATATACTGTATTTGGACACTCTGAACGGTTATATAATTCACGAAAGTTCCCTAATATCCCTATATGGTTATAGTAATATACTTTTTTACGCATTTAACTGCTTTACATAGATCGTGACCCCAAAGGTGAGATATTCTCGGCTAGTTGCACAGAATAGATTTTCTGTATATTGCTGTAAGATCGCAAGATAAAATACGCACCCACACGCCCACATACGCACAGACACATACACATCAGTCTTATACAGCAGTAAAGCAAAAATAAAGGTTAATAAGAATATTGCTCCATTTCTTCCGGAAGACTATATATAATTTATGCTTTTATACTTCATTTTATATGGAAATTAAACAGTTGAAATTAATAGACCCATACTTAAAAAAATACATACATACACACACACACACACATACACACACACACACACACACACACACACACACATATATATATATATATATATATATATATATATATATATATATATATATATGTATATAAAATACCAGATTGTAACTGGTCGGAATTATTCGAAAGCGAACTTTTAGTCCATATGAGAGCTGAATGTTTGATAGAGAGGAAATTCTAATAATAATTAGGAAATAAACTTAAAAATAAATTTATTCCTGACAATGGAAGTTTTTTTTTACCTAATCAATATTATATATATATATATATATATATATATATATATATATATATGTAAGGAAAGATGTGGCACTTGGTTCCCAATCCGTTGGGTTATGAAAACTTGGATAAGTATCATCTCGGAATTTGTGAGTAGAAGCGCTAAATCAAGTCTATTCAGTTTCTTCGTAGTCCCCGAGACCCGTTGGTACAGTTGGTATGATGCTTGCGTTGCATCGTAACGGTCCGGGCACTAATCGCGGTAGTGGATGCGCACTGCTGATGAGTAGGACGAAACGGCCGTCCAATGCTTTCTGTATGCTTTTCATTATTCGTCTAGCCTCGGTTAATTAATATAAAGATTGATTTGCTTAAATCCCCAATATTCTATTACGTTTATATATATATATATATATATATATATATATATATATATATATATATATATATATATATATATATATAAGTTCAACTTTGAGCACAAGATTGCCACACTTATTAAAAAAGAAAATTGAGAGTGATGCTATCGACTCATCCACATTTTTTCAAATATCTCCTTTCATAAAGGAAATACTGATTTCCCAAGCTAAAATACATGGTCATAATCTTTTTATTTTAAAATTCAAGTAAATTTTTCTTTTATTGAAAATAAATTATAAATAAATAATAGTAAACAATTGCTCACATTCGATTATCAGGAATTTAATTACAATGACTTAACGTCCTCAATTGTTTACTTTTTTTATTTTTAATATTTTAGGGCCTTTTAAAAATTAATCTGTACTTCTATTTATAAAATATATGTGGCAAATTTATTACAATGTTTCGGTCGTTGTATGCTCCGGCCTTCTTCAGATGGTCGGAATGTCGAACTGAACGCTTTATTACGCACATTGCGGTAGACTGTTCTAGTTCCACGTGCCATGTCTAATGGACATCAATTAGATATGGCACGTGAAACTAGAACAGTCTACCCCAGTGCGCAAAATACAGGGTTCAGTTCGACATTCCAACCACCTGAAGAAGGCCGGAGAGTACAACGGCCGAAACATTGTAATAAAGGTGGCGACAAAGATGAGGACAATAGTCCGAATAACGTAAATAGTGTACATAATACCTCATCTCAGATATATAGACAGATACTGATATGTGGCAACATAAAATCCTTACCCTTACTTTGATAAAGCCCTTCCGGAGACGAAATGCGTTAGTAAAGAAAAGTTTTCGTTTTGTCATTATTCATATGATCTTTTTACAGATATATTTTATTTATCATAAATTCTCCAGAAAAATCATAATATATCAGGTTGGTGCAAAAATAATGACGTAATAATGTCGTTTTTTTTACGTATTTTAACGTCAATAAACGACATTATCACGTCATTATTTTTGCACCAACCTAATATTAAGAAGTGCCTGTGTTTCATGACGCGGTTAGATTTCTGTAAGGTCATTTTTAGACCAGCTAGTAAAATGAGGCTAAAAGATAGACCTCCTCCCACTATTGACATTAAGACAGAATGCATGCTCGTCAGAACAAGCAGGAGTTCTAGGTTAGAGGTATATATCGGTGACATTGAAATAATTCAAATACAGGAAGATATCTGATACGGGTAATAAAAATGAACGGAATCGGTGAAATAAAACTCGGTAAGCACATAGAAATGGTAAACGGTGCTATTTACCGTAACCATACTATGGTAAATATCATGAGTATTGAACCGTTATATACACTGTGTGCCAAATTATTATCATCGTGCTGATAACAAATATGGCGCCAGTTTGTTTATATTGCGCAGATCAGTACGAAAATTTCAGTGATTGCGCAGGTTAGTGTTACCAACATTGTGTGAAAATTGTGAATTGATTATACGGTTTTTGAAATATTAGAAAAAAAGTTATCTCGATAATAATTTGGCACGGAGTGTATTATCTTACGTCAAAGCTGGATAATATTTCCACCTGCTATTTCCTTCTACGATGAATATAAACAAATAAAACTTTCATAACAAGGAAGAACAATTGGAAAAACTATAGAAATTTAAATATCTGGAAAATGTCCTGAAAGTGAACGTAAAGCACAACGGATTGGAATAGCCAAAGAAGAGTTCCAAAGGCTAAGCATGTTATTAAGAGACAGGAAAATTTCATTAGAAAAAAAGAAAAAAAAAAAAAACATTGAACATGTGTTCCGTGATATTTGTCTCCCTTTGTGGCAGCGAATGCTGGACAATCATTTCAAAGAGGAAGATATTTGAAGCAACAGAAATGTGGTTCTACAGCTGACGATACCATGGAACGAACATGTGCGCAACGACGAGGTTTTAGTGAAAAGTGAAGCAACAAAGGAAACTTATACTTAACATCAGGAAGAATCAGTTGAAATTTCTGCAACTGGTAATGAGGAATTAGAACCTGGAAAATCTGAGAACGGACAGAGAGAGACAGAGTAAAGCAGAGCGGAACATACATCAGTTTGAGCAACTAGAAGGTAGAAAACGCTTTGGGAGAAATAAAAAAAAACATATTAAGAGCTACAAGAGACAGGAAGATGTGTAGGACCATGATCGCCTACGTCCTGAAGGAACAAGGCGCATAAAAAAGAGATAATTTAGAAATAAAATATTCACTTACCTTATTTGAGTTTTTACAATTTAATCAAATCAAAATAAAAAAAATAAATATAGTGTAACAATGTTTAACATGGCGTACGGACGAGAAGGGTTAAACAAAACGATTTTATTTTATTTTGAATATTATTTATTTATTTATTTTATTTATTTATTTATTTTGTGTCAGAAAGAGACTTATTTTCCCAGGATATGGGAACAAATGTATGAATTTTGTTGAAAAAGTTACACAATGCGATTCAGCTAAAAACAGCTGGCAGGTCGGGGGCCAGAGGTTATGGTCGTCTGCTAAAAGGTGCCAATGGGAAAACTGTCAGCCAAAATTTCCCTGAGAAAATATTAAAAGCAAAACGTCACTAAGATGGCATCATATAATGGCTCCTCACAACAGAGGAGGGGATCTTCCAACATTGGAAGTGTGAAATAGAAAAACAAAAAAACGACTGGGTGAATTTTAGGAGATTTGCATAAAACCCACCTATTCGCTAGCATCGCACCAGTTGGAAGGGACACCAAATGAAATACAAGTTCCCATGGGGCCATAGTTAGTCTGAGGCAGTCGGAGCCAGTTGCAGTTACAGTCGCAGTCATGCTTCGGCCAAGAGTCAAGAGATTTCTCACATAACGCTGTTTTGCCAACCTAATAATAATAATAATAATAATAATTATTATTATTATTATTATTATTATTATTATTATTATTATTATTGTTATTATTATTATTATTATCTGCTGAAGAAGAAAAACTCCGACGAAATCCTTATGCCGATCGTGAAAGTACAATCAACAGTACTTGAGGTTAAATCCAGTTGTCGCCGTAGAGAAATTTCGACGATATACCTTGTGCCGTCCGTGAAAGTACAAATCACAGTACTTGAAGATAAATCCAGTTTTCAAGTCTTGCCACCATTAAACAAGATACCTGAAATTTTCGTTCTGTTGCCAAATATTAGAACGGGTTGGGAACAGAAGAACAAAGAACTGTTAATATTTTTTGGTTATTTTGATATAAACATCATATTGTGACTTATCCGAGCGTCGTCCATTTTATCTTTCAATTTTGTGTGCGCGTGTTCAGCTCCATGGTTAAGCGTAGTCGAGATACCTCAGTGATAATTCGGCTTGACTCTTTTAAGAACAAATATCACACCGTGGGTAAGAGTGGTCATAGTTGAAGAGGTCAACTTAAAGACCAGCTGTGTCAAACGCCATCAACGACCGACGAGTAAACTGACGGCTTGTTCTCCGATACCAGGATCGATCCTGACCAAAGTGATAGACCGGAATCTGACCGGGGACACTGCCATATCTGGTGGTCGAAGCAGGCCGTGGTCCGGAACACGGTCATAATAGTATTGAATTTATTCTATGCATAAGAAATCAAATATACATTTTGCTTTACCTTGACTTGTACCATTAACGTCACTGGAGTCAAATACTTTCAAAGTAGTTTGATATTTTGATTTCATTTGAAATTAATGAAGGCATGATGGCTATGACGAACGTCATTAATAGAATTATTTGACAAATGAAATTACTCTTCTAGAAATTTGGTAGCTGAAGACTCTCTGAAAAATCCGCTCTCCCACAGCTTGTCAATAAACAACGTGATATCTAAAGCCATATGTTTATAATCAAACGCTTCAGTGGTTCTATACGCAATGATAAGACATTAGTATTCAGCTAGAGGAGCAAAATTCATAGTGTTTGACGCTTAAGAATTTGTTTCTTCTAATGTTTGTTTTTTTTTATTTTATTTTATTCTATTATGAGAGATTCACAAAACTTGCTGATGACATTTCGAACGCTTACGAAGCAATATTGAAACGGGGATGAGGGTACACCCAGATTCTTTCAAACATACTTGACACTGTCCTATGGCTTGGGAAACCTTTCTTCTTCAGCCAGTAACTGGTTAACAGCTTTGACAACACTGGAGTGAGTTCTGAACCACGGTTCTAGACAATAACCACAGTGGGGTTTTACGGATCAGTAGGCTTCGTAGAATCATAGATCGTGCAAATATGGAAACCTTTCGAATCGAATGTGGCTATGAAATGTTGTGTCTTTTTAAAAGGTCGGAATCTATGAGAATGAAGGGCGTAGATATGTCTCTTTAATTTCTTTTTGAAGCTTTTGATTGGATGAAAAACATTTTTTTTATGTCAACTTAACACGATCTTGAATATTGTCTGTCGAGCCGCAAGTGATTATTACTATGACGGGCCTGAGTTGATTTTTAATTTCCATTGTTTTAGAAGCCGTCAAAGTGAAAACTTGATCTTTCCTTTTGTAAATGACCGTCATAGTCATTTGATCTGACTTAGATAAAACAAGAAGGTAAGTCCGAGGAATTTTTCAAGAAGCGTCTTTGGGGGAAGACGCTTCTTCAAAAAGTACTGTGATTCTTTCATTCCTTTTTAAAGTTTATCTATAATTTCTTCAATTTCTTTTTACAGTTTCTTTTCTTAAAGATCTAGAGTTAATCTCTGAAAGTTTAATAAGTGAACTTGAGTTTACCTGCCATTTCAGTGGAACTGAATTTAACATAGCATAAGAAAAGTTGTCTTTTTTTTTTTTTTTACGGGTGTTGTTTTCGTTCCTCAGCACAATGTCAATGGACACCTTGTTTATTTTTTATTTGTAGGACTGTTCGATTATTACTCCCCTAGTGAAAATATCAGTAGATGTAGCGATATCAATGTCAACCAATAGAAAAGAAAAACAAAACATCTGAAATATATCACAGAACTAGTTTCCATGGTTATTTTCAAGACGATTATGTGTTATGTGAAGTAGACTTCACAAAAATCGTTTCAGACGATAATGACAAAAATGGACGCTGAATGAAGCCAGACACTGAGGACTTGATTAATTACTTTTTAGATGAATTATGACAGGACAAACAAGTTTGTCCTCTATAGGACAGTGACCACTAGCAACCAAAAACAGAAGACCGCTTGCCGCAACGAGAAAAGGAAGGCGCACGCACACATGCATGCACGCCAATTAGACCGCTCTCGCCCCCACACATCCTTTCACCTCGCCTCTGATTCGCTCGTCTGCAGGAAAAAGTTACAAACAGAATAAAATATGCCTACTGCTACAATTATGTCTCACGTATTTATTTCGTTTGCGACGATACGACCAAAGAGTTATTTTGACTGGAAGAAGCTGCACCCTGAGAACGAACGCGGTTTTCGGTCTGAGCTGCAATGCTACATAGACATAGACATTGGCGCGAGAACTATCTAACCCTGTAGATTAAATAGAGGGTTCAGATCGAAAATTCCGTGTAGGTTATCTGGACTGACATACACGTAAGGAAGTCCGGAGGGTTGAACAGCCGAAACGTTTTGATAACAACGAAGATGAAGACAGTAGTCCGTATGAAGATTATGTAAATAATAAGTGTCCATACCTGAAATTCAGATATAAATTATCATATATGATGTTACACTATGTTCGAATATTGACGTGTGTTCGAAATATAATAAATATAATTACCGCATATTAAAATCTTCATGCAATTAATTAAAAGTCTATTCATATATGTAGAAATAGAAAAGGATTCAGCTCTATTGTTATAACGCATCACCGATTTCTATTACTTCTTTGTCGTCCTGTTGTTTCAGTTATTGATTAGGTTAGTAAAAAAATAATGACGTAATAATGTCGTTTTTTTTTACTTTAAAAAACGTCAAAAAACGACATTATTACGTCATTATTTTTGCACCAACCTAATAATTGACATACGCTTGGTCGATCATGTCTCTTTCGATTCATGGCTGACTAGACAGAAGGTTTCCCACAGTAGGCGGCCGTTTCTTTCTGTCGTAGACTGGTTGCCAACCAAGGCTATAGAACCCAGTCTATCCTGCTATTCAACTCATGACTTGGAAAGAGAACAGATGGATTCGTGCCTTTCGCAATGGTATTTGTGCGTATGCGAATGTAGCGAGCCCGACCGGGATTCGAACTCCGTTCAACGATTTCTCATTTCGAACCACTATTCATTGTTCCATTTCGCTTCTCCACACTGCTATTTACAGTGAGATAAATTCTGAACTCAAGCCGCGTTCGAATATATTGAAAAATGTCAGCCGAATTCAAATCCTCGTACATCTTGATTTCTCTATTTTAGTTTCTTCTGCAAAAAGCTCATTTTTTCTCATTTAAATGCCGTAACTGTGTAAATAGAACAACTAAAAACCACATCTCAGTTTAGATTCGAAAAATAATGAGCATGGCCGGCCGCGAACCTGCTCAGGAAAAGCAACAATGCCGGTTTGTCTGACAGGCGCTGGTCGAAGATCTACTTGCAATTGTCAAATCACACTAACGCGGTTTTTATTAATAGAAATAAGTGGATTAGAATTTGTGTAATAAGATAATGTCGGAGCCAGACATCTCATATTTCAAACGGAAGTCACAGTAATACCACCAAAAGTAATGCCTTCTATTTTATGATGTCGGCATCGGACGCCTGATGCGTGTGTTAGAAGTATTGTAGTGGAGGTTGAACATTTCTGTCAATAACATAATTTTTCGGTCATGTTACAGGGAGCATACCAGAAGATTTCACACCTACTTAACAAAAAACAACAACAACAAAAAGAACTAACGAAAAGCGCGAAAAAAGATTTGTTATAGGAGTATTTCATTTCTCCTTTCTTCAAAGATATACTTCATTCCCAAGCCAATATACACAACCATATTTTTTTAAAATTAAAAGGAAACGACTAAATCAAGATGATTTATTATTCAAAATGAATAAATAAATAATTAATCAAATAAAAATAAAATAATCATATAATAATTGTGCACGGGCACTTCAACGAGGTGTAACTTTTAGGAAGCATGTCTCGTTAGAACCATTACGACTGAGTAGTGAATTCGATCCTCACTGGGTGCTCCAAACTTTCGGTCTTGTGTAACATTTAAGCTACGCTTAGAGAATAACATTTGGAACTTCAACGTTGTGTAATGGTTAGTAAGCTTGTCTCGCTCGATTAATTACCACTGAATATTGTGTTCCATCCTCATTGGGTTTCCCATGCTTTCGGCTGTATGCCACATCACATTTTGGGTCACCTCGAGGCGGTGTAATGTTTAGCAAGCTTGTCTCGCTAGAACAATTCTTTCTTTTTATGTGCCCTGTTCTTTCAGGACGTAAGCAATCATGGCTCTCCTCCTCCCTCTATCCCTTGTAGCTCTCAACAAATTCCTTCTCTCTGCATCCTCCTCCAGACCACGTTCTGTCATCCACTTGCTTAAGTACCCCAGTTATGTCACACATTGTTTTCCCTTGTCTCTCTTTCCCTCTATTCGATCCGTGAGTATCAGATTCTCCAGATCATCCTTCCTCGTTATGTGTCCCAGAAACTTCAGCTGCCTCTTCTTGATATTAGCTATAACCCGCCTCCTTGTTTGCAATCTCTCTAAGATCTCATCGTTGCTTGGTTCATGACATTCTAAGCATCCTTCTGTAGAATCACATCTCTGTCACCTCGAGTCTCTTCTTGAACTTTGAGGAAATCGTCTATCATCTGCCATAAAGAAAGACAGGGGTCACGTAACAGTTCAGTAATCTTTTCTTTGTTACCAAAGATATCCTCCAGTCTCGCAATAATCTGTCAAGATTTTGGAATGTGTCCCTGGCAATCACAATATTTTGGAAAAATCACTATAATAATCGTGGTTGTCGTGCCCTTTAGTTAATACACCCTTCCAATACCCCATAAATAATGAACTATTCCATTTTGATCACGTGGATAGACAAAAGACATAGACACTACTAAGTTTCAGTGAAAGAAAGAAAGACAGAAAGAAACAAACAAACAAGTGTCTAACGTCTCCTGCTAATACCTCGTAAATAATGGACTATTCTGTTTTGACCACATGAGAAGATAAAGATATATCAAAGATTCTACTTTGTTTAAGTGAGAAAATCAAGGAAATGTAGGAAGGTGGAAATATTTAACATCTGATTAAGTGAAGTAAAAAAAAACTTGTCAGTTTAAAATTTTTTCACTTGTACCCCCTTACTTCTTAAAATAACGACCAGTATATTTATGATTGCTATTGCAATAGTTTGTAATAGTTTGTTGGGCAGTTTCTACAGGTACAAAATACCTGTAGAAACTGCCATATCGCATCGTTAAATTATTTGGAGCTGAACAACTGTGGTTTATGTACTTACTCAATAATTAACTTAAAAATTAGGATTCATCAAAATTTGAAAATAGGTAAACCGTGAAAATATCACCGGTTAAAACAAGTAAAGAATAATTAGGTTAAAAACACTAAATAAATTTATTAGGTTGGTGCAAAAATAATGACGTAATAATGTCGTTTTCTGACGTTAAAAAATACGTCAAAAAACGACATTATTACGGCATTATTTTTGCACCAACCTAATACATAAAACATAAGAGAATAAAAATTCAACAACAATAATATTTACATATTTTCGTTGATTATCCTTGAAAAGACATCACATAGCTTTTTATCATAATTTGCATAATTTACTTACAGAGCTTAAGAATACTTTAATACGTTCTTGTATTTAGAATTTTATTATAAATACTTTACTTCAGTTTATAAATGCATGTTTTACTTTTTCTTTATTCATATTGTCTTTTTACATATATATTTTATTTATATCCAATAGTAACACAAGTTTCATTAAAGGCACTGTTCAGACCTTGCTTGATCGGCAATGCTTTTCGTGGCCGAGGATAACCACGGTGGTTCGAATCATGCTGGGGAGCGCATATTTATCATTCATAAAATTTATCGAATATTCAGGCCGCTCGACGAAAATTAGTATATATCCTGCATAATAAATAAAAGGAACGTCTACTCAATTAGGAGTATCCACGAAAATAACGTTTAAAATGATAAAAATATTATGGAATAATAAATAAAAAAATTCATACAGAAGGACTCAAAACTGATGGTTTCATTTAAGTATAGCATTAACATTTAAGCTTACCTTTTAAAAGTTCAACGATAATTCTTCTGCCGCCACGTAATTTAAGGACAGTTTGATGCATGTAGGTCCTTACTTGTCGCAAAAACAATTATTTTTATTTCATGGGAGACTTTCGCTGGATTTTGCAATTATTTTCGATTATTCCTGAATTTATTTCCAAGTTATAGAAAAATTGTTATCGCACAAAAAAATTGTCGCAAAAAGTCACGTAAGAAAATCTACAAAAGCAATCGCAACTATGAAAACTTGGGAATCACAAATATGAGTATTTCGGGGCCGGATCCTAGCCGGAATGTTTCTTATTAGCTCACGGGGTCGGCCTGATTCCAAAATGGTATATGGTGGGCTACAGTCTCTAGTAGTAAAGGTGACACACTCACTGACATTCGCATTTATCATATATATATATATATATATATATATATATATATGGTGGGGGATCTGTGTGTTTGGGTGTCTGTGTACACATTTTCTTTCTTGGTACTGATTTGCTGTTGAAAATATTAATTCAAGAATTAAAAAAAAATATTCAGAACTTTAACTAAAACTTTAATTGATTTAATTTTCCCGGTCGGCCGGAAACTAAAACTGTTGTGCTGTGTGTAAGGAGGACGATTAGCAAAACTTTAGGTGGAAAAATGTCTATCAAAGGTCGGAAGATGTTTTAATGAGTCTGCGACCAGCTAACTAGAGGTCTTGTCTCCATGAAGTCAGCATAGTGAAAGCCACTCCAGTTTCGCCTCCAAGATTATCCATGGTTAAGCATAAGAAGAATATTTCAAATGTAAGCTGAAGGTCTCGAGGAAAATTATCGTTCAACGATGAAAAGCGTCATAGGAATACATAAAAGATAAAGAAAAAATGAGTGGGGTATCAAGTCCAAATGTCCAGGAAAAACTGACGAGAAGGGTCATGTTTCATCTTCATAATAACCCAGCATGCAAGTCCTTTGTTTCAATGGGGGCTAGGCTTGTCTGTGGTTTTGAACAGATTAATGACAATTCCTAGTGTCCTGACTTGACTATCATCTGTCCCCCAACATGAAAAGACTATCATCTGTCCCCCAACATTGTCGCAGTGATGATGACGTCATGTATGATGTTGATGATTGTTTGTTTACCAACAGGATGAACAGTCTTCTTTGAACAGTCAAATGTCACACTACGCTATGTCTGTGGGAAAGTTACTGAAGAGAGATGCCAGGTGAGGGCTCGTGATATTGCAGATTTTTTGGGGGGGGATTATTATACGGAACATTAGATACACAAGAGTTTTGTATTAAGTCTCTTTTATTTATTCATTTTATCCTCTTCATTTTCCGTCCCTGCTTCTGCACTTTCTTTTCTTTTTCCAATTTACTATCATTTTCTCCCGTTGTTGTTGCTTCTTGACGTCCAGTCTTCGTGATAACGATTTTATTGATACGCTTATCAGTGGCATATGTGTAAAATTCTTCAGCGGGATCCAATAGAATTGGAAATGTTTTTATTTATGCCTGTTTGCATAAGCGAATCAATATTGGTAACATTGTCTGAGCTGAGATAAAAGGTAGAATAGGAAAATGATAAATTATTTAAGTGTATTAATTTACGAGATTGTGCGTATAGACAGTCAGAGAAGAAAGGTTTCCCTCGGACTCGGAGGCGTTAACTACTTGTTATATTTGTATACTTCCAGGTAAAAATATAAGAAAAATATCCAAATGTAAAATAAAACACTATCTGTAAAACATGAATAAATATGTATATAAGTATATATTATACAGCTGGCCAATCGAAATTCAAAGGACAGAGAGGCAACTGAGAAAATAATACTGAGAGGCGCCCAGCCGTGGGGAACAGCTGGCCGAGGCCGCGCCATTGCACAAGAGGAAGGGATCGGTTGCGCGGACTGAGGGGAATTTTTTGATCCTGGCCGGGTGCACGCGCTCGGGTCCCAACATTAATCCGACCTTGTGTCATATCTCATTCTCGTGGGGCAATGGGTAGACACCGTATTCAAGGATACCCGTCTAATAAGGCGGCTAGACAATCTCTATTGCAGACACATGCTCAGGTGCATTTGTGTTTATTCACCAGACCACATGTGGTTTATACTTTAAGCGGACATTAGTTACATAATCTGGGAAAGAACAAGACCAGCAAACTCAACGAGCGCAGCTATCGAATTTCCCTCCGTGGTATGGTGTTCAGGCACGGTCCACAGGTCTCTCTCTCTCTCTCTTTCTCTCTCTCTCTCTCTCTCTCTATATATATATATATATATATATATATATGTGTGTGTGTGTGTGTGTGTGTGTGTGTGTGTTTGTGTATATATTTCATTCAAAGAACATATATATATATATATATATATATATATATATATATATATATATTTCATTCAAAAATCAAGATGATATTACATGGTTGTTATAATTTTTGAATAAATAATATTTCCTCTACTCTGTATTGATCACTCTTGTAAGAATAGGGTTATTAGAATTTTATTCCGTCTACACGAATACTATAACTGGATATATATATATATATATATATATATATATATATATATACATATATATATAATTATTTATTTAAAAATATGATTCCAACTCGCTACATAAGAGGTCTCATGTTTCAAAACAAGAGCCGAAAACTTCAAAGTAATATTTGAATTAACTTGAGTTAAAGTAGGCTCTGTTCCATCTTCAAGCGAAATTTTTTGGGAATGACTTATTTCTGAAATTTACGAGTTTTAATAATATGGTCAGAATTGAAATCAAAAATTTCCATGGTAACATCAAGTGCGGGTTGTTTAGAATCGGCAGTGGTGGGGTGTTAATAATTTGTATCAGTATAGAGTTACTTTCATAGATGCCGGGTCAGGGTAAGGTGGGGGTGGCTAAATTTACGACGGAGGAAGTTTTCGCATAGTCTGGCTTGAGCGTCTACGGAGATTTATTTATTTATTTTTATTTTATTCTTTTATTATATCTCTTTATGAAAGGGATTTGTGTATATAAAAGGTCGTAACGTTTGTTATTTGACGACTTCATAAAGGGTTATCAGTTTTTGTAGGGTATTAAAACTATGTATATGGGCTATGGATTTTAAAATTTATTTTATTGTATGCGTGTTTTTAGCTAGTTATTCAGAGCGTAAGTTCGGTTGTGTCGGCAGAAAACCGTTAATTCTTGCCTGTTGTTTAATAGGTTTTTATTGTTTAGAAGCTTAATAATGTGTAGTTTCTCATGGAAGCACAAAGGGTCATCCCAAGTTTTGCAAGTTCTAGTCCTGTTAATGATTTTCCATTTTACTTTAGGTGTCCTATTTATAGAGAGGTCTGATGTCTTAAGTTTATGTTGTTGAAGGAGCATTTATGCTGCCTCCATCTGGTTTTAAAGGCATTTTTCGTGGACCCAATGTATACCATATTATTGTTAGGGTTCTCCGTGGATGATATAGTGCATTGGTATACCATAGATTTGATGCAGCACTTATTTTCTCATGGGCAGTCTACCGGGTTTCTACAATCGCATAATTTTTCCCTATCATTATCTGATTTAAGTGTAGAGTTATTAAAACTATTCAGGTAAGGGGGTTTGTTCAGGATTTTATTATTGTGTCTTCTTATTATACCTTCTAGATTTTCAGTGCAGCTGTAACTCAATTTTAGTGTGTTCTTATTGAATATATTACTAAGCCTACTTTTGGTGGGGAAGTGTTTATCGATTAGAGCTAAGAACTTCTGTCCTATTTTAATACTAACCATTTGGTTGAACTGAGGTGTATACCAAATGATGTTTCTTTTCCTGTTTTTTTTCTTTTGGTTATTGCAATTGTCCCTATATTTAATGTTAGCATTTTTATAACCACTACTTTTTAGGGCAGTGTTATAGAAGTAGTTATGTTGGTGGAATATTTCTTTGTTAGCGGAGTTACTGCTAATTCTATTTGCTATTGATGAGGGTATATGTTTAATTGTGGATGGAGGGTGGTTTGACTTCGGGTGTATATATAAGGGGTTAGCATTTGGTTTTCTATAAGGTTGGTACGTGTTGCTCGGTAAGTCTAGGGTTACGTCGCGGAAGTTTACCTTTTTCAATTTAGTAGAGACTGTTATCTTTAAGTTTAGCTTTTTAAATTCACTAAACATAATTTTACGGATCTTCTCTATCTTAAAGTTAGTGGAACTCCTCACCACCATGAGCCCGTCATCTCTATACAGTCCGATGTCCTGGATATCAATCTCGCGGTGTGCCGTTAGGTAGTACAATATTAAAAGACCAACCAAGTCAGAAGACTCTGCAGAGTCTAGTGATCCAATAGTGATGTCAAACAGGTCGTTATTGTTTTTATCCATTGCTCCCCATTATGAATGAGGACGGATCTTTTTGCGCTGAGGATTATGTCGGTTTCTTCCTTTGTCAGGTTAGAATATACGGCAGCAAAGTCCAGGGCAGTCGGAAAAAGATCCTTAGAAATTGATGGGTAGTAGTCCACGATATCGAACTGTAGTAAGGTGCAATTTGTTTTATCGTCAATATTGTTGAACCAATTGATGACATCTTTAGTATTGATCCATAATTTTAATTTGAGTTCTTTTTTTATTTGGTAAGTAATTTTTTCCAGGATCCTTTTGCTGATCTTTCCTATATCGGGTCGGGTAGGTTTAATTATCCTAGTGGTCGGGTTTTCCAGAAAGTCAGGCTTATGGTCCTTAAGGGTTACGTAACATTCCTTTTCTGCAAGTTTGCCTACTCTATCGCTAATTTTAAATTTATCAGTTATTTTTTTACTTGCTCTGTTTATGCTGTCAACCATATTTATGTTGTTGTTGCAAGCTTTTTTATAAGTCCTTGTTAAGTTTTTTTTAATTAAGTTTTTGTAGTCATCAACTGCCAATTTGTATAAGTTGCCGGTTTTGTCCGACTTAACTAATATTTTGTCACAATCATTAATGTTGATGACTACAAAAACTTAATTAAAAAAAAACTTAACAAGGACTACAATATTTTCACACACACACACATATATATATATATATATATATATATATATATATATATATATATAAAGAATTTTTGGATTTTATTTCTTAATCCTAAATATTTTTTAGTACTTTATACGATATTTTAGTGAATACCCAGAGTTGTATAGAGGCTGGGTTTATTTTAAACAGAATTCTATTTTGTCTAGCGGTCTGAACAAACAAAAGATTGCGCTAGGATTCAGATATACGTCGTTTGATTCGACGTGTTTTGCCCGATCGCCTACAAAGAGCTTCATAATCAACCAAGTTTCTATCATCCTTTCTTTGAAAGTCAAACGGATCAAATGACGCTGCAAAGGAAGACGCAGCATCGAATCCTAATGGAGTCGCAGGATCGAATTCTACCTGAGCCACTGGATCGAATACTACCGAAGCCGCCTTTATTTAATAAAATCTCTGCATTGTTCCTATCAGTAAACGAAAAAAAATACTGCTTAAAATAATCAAATCGTCTACTCATAAAAATTGAAGTTTAAATTAGTAAAAAAAATACGTTGGATTAAAAATAAAAATCCGTTAATTTTGTTTATGTTTCTGCGAAGTTATGACTTTCGAAAAAAAAACAAAAAAAAAACACTGAAGATGTGGTTTAAAGGCAGATAGAAGCTTGTTTGATTATAACGCTCCTCGCAGCCGAGTGGTCAAAGCACCTCGAATCAAACGCGGGGTCGAAACCTGCCGAAGGCGCATTTTCTTTAATAAGATTTCTCGATTCTTCATGCTGAACAATGAAGCAAGATACAGTTTAAAATAAATGGGGCATCTACTCAAGACTGGGTATCCACTAAAAATAACGTTTAAATTATTATTATTATTATTATTATTAATAATAATAATAGTAATAATAATAATGTACTTTCTCATTGACATAGCTGTTCCTGCAGATTGTAATGTATTTTTGAAGATTTCAAAAAACTATCAAAATACAAGAATCTTTAATTGGAAATCTAAAAATTGTGGCAGATAACAACATCAATAATACCATTTTTAGTTGGAGCCCTCGGATTGAATGGAAAATGTTCCGAGAAATTCATTGAAGGGATTCCTGGTAGACCATCCCTTGAAGTAATACAAACGATTATACACACAAGTACAGGTAACCCATTACGAAGTGCTTTATTTTTGTAAAATATATCTGATCCTGGGTTATTTTTGTTGTTTTTGTTTTTATGATCAGTGGAAAATGTCATGAAGCCATTTCTGACCTAAGGTCTATGGTTGGGACCCGGAAGGAAATATGTATACGATATAAATCAAAGGAAATAATAATAATGATAATAATAATAACAATATATTTACTTAAAGTACGTGTTTCCTTGATTTCAGAAGAAAAACTTGAAAATCTCCCTATAGAGTTCCGTAAAGATTCACTTTCCAAAATTATAATTCATAATTGTCATATAGGAAGAAAATGAGTAAGTACCGATACAGAGGTTCGAGCGTGACACTCCGGACATATAAATGTATGTTTTCCGCCAGGTGTATAAATAGCAGTGTCAGGTTACTGACTGGACTGATTATTGAGTGATTATTGATGGGGGAACTACTGAGTGGAACTATCCAGTCGAATTAGTGTGAATTATTGTGCGTCGAGGATTTGAGTTATGATTTCGAATTTTACCGGACGTTAAGCCGAGCCACACAGATAACAAGGGATTCAGTGAAATGGTTACTTATCATTGGATGACTTTTACTTCTTTGTTCTTGTTAAGTATTTATTTGCGGTTGTAATTAAATACTGATTTATCTTAGCATTGAAGTCTCGAGATACACTGAATCATTAATGGACACCGTATGTCACAACAATAATGGAAAACGGAAGACCTCAGTTCTAATTGACGCTTGATTTCATATTGTATGTACGGTTGGCGCGATATGAGAAATTTAGATCCGAGTTCGATTTTCGGTCAGATTGATTGTAGCGAATACACCCTTGTGTAATAAATGGATCCATGTACTGTCTTAATTACGTGTTACATAGTATGACTTCATGACAATGATTTTTATTTAAAAAAGAAATTGTTAATGCAATAAGAAAAAATATTCTTGCCAATGAAAAAGTATGGGTTATGAATAATACACAAGGTGTTGATAAGCAGTAAAATCATCAAATTAGATGATTAGAGTTCACATTGCCGTGATTTCAAATGAAAACTTGGAAATTTTCCAACATATTTAAGCGAAATTTTCACTTTCCAAAATATTCGTTTATAAATACCGTTTAGATGTTTGGCGAAAAAAAATATCATCATCACTTTAAACATTTTCTCCCGCGTTAAAAACTAACCGGGACTTTCTTATTTTTCCATTTATTGTGAACATGTTGCTTCAAAATTCTTGCTTTCCATGTTTTACGTGAATAGTTTGGAAAATTTGCAACATATTCCATTGAATGTTTCGATTTAATTTTTTTTAATATACTAGCAGCATGGCCCGGCGTTGCCCGTTCTTGATTCAAAAATCGTACGACTCATACAGTAAACGCTATCACTTCACTTAAAATATTTTCACCCTTCCTTGCCTTTAAAGGAGTGCCCTTTTCCGTGCTGATGTTGCTACATGCCTTACTTCTTGCTTATCTCACACTGCGTATTTTTCTAAGCTCTATACTAAACATTAAATGTGTTACGAAAAAAGAACTAAACAAAATGAACACAAAACGATCAGCTTTAAAAAAGGACTCGTAACTGGAAAAACCGAATGAAAAAAGAATGTTAACAACAAATACTTTTTAACACCCAACCCAGTTCTGCGGAATCAGAATCAACGTTGAGTTTAAGCAAGCGAATGAGCCAATTGGAGTAAAGTGCCATGCAGATTTAAATTTTTCCCACTTGTGACGAATGCAGCTATCGATTTTTTTTGAATGCTAGCATGATAGTTAACATTCGTTTAAGTCAGCTGTTGGCTCTCACGCTGGCCAACAGAATCTTCCTGCCTATTCGTGGGAGCCAGTTATAGGCTCTCACTCTGGCCAGTAGAAAATGACCGCAAACTACATGAAAACTGCCGTAGGAGGATGAAAAAATCGATTATTTCCACTATCGATGGGAGTTGGGAAATGCAATGTCGGCCTTGGTCTTCCCACTAACTTGGAGCATATGCATGTAAATTTTGGTGCAAATCCGTTGAAAATTGCGGCCGTGCATTCGGTACACACACACACACACACACACACACACATACACACGCAGATCCTGCCTTTCATAGATAGAGATAACTACAGTTTAGATGTATGGAAATATGTACGGGAATATAGAATATGCCACCTTAAACTGCTACGTCAAACGTCTCTGAAAAATAGATGTGCTTTTAAATTTATTGACGCCTTTAAGTACATGACTGAAAAGAGAGGCGTATTTGATAGTCTTCATCTTTTGTTGCGTCAATTAATTGGCATACTTGATATTTGTTCTTTCCATTCAGGGTTAGCTAGGCAGAAAATTTTCCCCACAGTAGATTGTCGTTTCTTTCTCCGGTCGACTGGCTTCTAACCAAGGATTATATCATGGCTTCTACCGAGAGGCGGGGAGGGGGAGAGAAGAATCCATACCTTTCTCGAGAGTGTAAGAGAATGTAATGAACATGACTGGAATTCGAAATCCGCTCTTCGATTTCTTATTCCAAGAAGATATCCGTTACAGCACAACGCAGATTCTGTTATGAACCATCATTGCTACAATGTTTAAAATAGATTCGGTGCTTCTATGAATTTAAGAAGTAAGGAAGTTCTGATCACGAATGATGCCATGTCGTATAATAAAAAATATCGTTAAAATTTAATGAGCAATAAAAAAAAATGAAACCGTTTTGGCTTGGCAATGGTAATATTTGCCGTTTCCTTATAAGGAAATATTCGGCAGTCACTAATCGAACAGACAGTAGTGTAGTCGGTTGAAATTCATAAAATATTTATCTTCAAATATTTTTTTTTCAAAAAAATATATTTCTCAAGTCCAGTAGCTGTTATTTCTTTTTCCAGTATTGAATCACGCCTCAAATTAATCTGTTTTCTCACCTTTAACAACTTTTAAAATAAACCTTATCGGTCTTCTCCAACACTTTCTTCTTAACTAACGAAAGCTCCCTAGGTCTCCTATTCTCTTACAGGAATGACGGAATTTTATTGATGTCGTTTTTTCACATGATTTATTCAATGCGTATCCCAATCCGTTACGTTCATTTACGTGCTAAAACCCTTGGGAAAGGTATAAAATTACTTCTCCCCCGGCTATGGGTAAATAGCAGGACCGACCGGGTCCTATAGACTTGGATGGCAACTTGTCTACCGCAGAAAGAAATGGAAACCTACTTCTGGGAAATATCTGCGTTGACAGTCATGTATCGAAAGATACATGATCGCCTAAGCGTTTCTTACGCATGGCACATAACTGACTGACTATGGGTAAATAACAGGACAGACCAGGTTCTATAGCCTTCGATGGCAACTGGTCTACCGCAGAAAGAGTTGGCAACCTACTGCTGGAAAAAAATCTGTCTTGTCAGTCATGTATCGAAAGATACATGATCGCCTAAGCGTTTCTCACGCATGACTGATCCCATTGCATGTAGATGAAAAAAAAATTCACATAATTTCCAAAAGCTATTAACTTTTGCACTATAACTCTGATATTGATATCAAATCATAAGAGACGCCATCTTTAGATCAAACAATATTATTAGACATATTAGATGAGACAATTTGAGTCTAACCTTAATTCAAGAGAACAAACTAAATCAAAAAAGTGTTAAAATTATACAACACAAAATTTGTTTCATTTAATATCTTCATTGTATAATGTTCCTCTTTTTTTTTTCCTTTTTAAAATTGTAACTTTAATTAATCACTTGAGACATTGCCTACTTGTAGCCTACATATTTCTATTCTACTGTGACATTTATTCTAATTTATGTTTCATTAGAATTATTCAATATTCCCTATCATTTGCGTACAATATCTCGAAGTTTTATTTTAATATGATTAATGTTATTTCTTCGCGTTTTGTTAAGCACAAGACTTTGTTATCTATTGTCATGCACGCCATGTTTACTTCGTTCTGCAAATTAACTTTTCAACGTTGCATCTTCTAGTGGCTCCGAACGAAGTTATAATGATGGCAAATTTACATTTTTCAGCACTGTTCTCGCCTTTCTTTCCGCTATGAACAATGCACATTTTTAATAGGTTCTCCTTGCATTCAAATCACCATTGTTATAATAAGGCACTGGGGCGCTTAGTCGACGACTCTTGAGCGACACTTCTAAGCTACCCAATCATTACAAATCGGGAAATTCAAACAGTTTTTCACACATTTTAATTTTAAACAATGTGACTGTCAATTAAAGTATATAATCGTAGAATAGTTTTTTTTCCCCACACTTACCCATCTATCAATGAGTCGAGGGTGCGCGGTGGAATAATGAAGCGCGGCTCCGAATGAAGAATCAGAGAGCGGAGTTCGAATTCTAGTCGAGTTCATTACATTCACTTACGTGATAATAACCTTTGGGAATGCTACGAATCTATCCCGCACACCAGCTATAAGACCTGTCGTCTTGGTTGGCAATCTGTCTAGAAGGAAAACTCTGAATTCACACCAGCTTGGAGAGGGCACATTTTAAGGCTGTGCAACAAGATAAATCATTAATGTCTCCGCACAAAGATATGATCGACTAAATTATAAATCTAAATACATCGGATGTCAAAATTTAAAGATCTTAAAGCTGAGCATCCCTGTATTTTTTAACGTTTTCGATGTAATATTTGCAACCCAGCGTTTCTGTGTATCCATAACACGTGCTTTATCGACTAAAGCATTAGCACTTTCATAGCTTGCTAGCTAACTAGACAGATGTCAAAGCACTGATATATATATATATATATATATATATATATATATATATATATATATATATATGTGTGTGTGTGTGTGTGTGTGTGTGTGTGGAGAAATATAGTTTTAAGCTGTGCTATATTTATGGGATAAAGTGCTGAATATCAGAGATAGAACGTATGTAAATATAAGTATAAAAGTGAGCACTGAAGTCAACACTCAGAGGCGACAGGCTGTTTCATGCTAGACGCAATCGTCTCTCTCTCTCTCTCTCTCTCTCTCTCTATATATATATATATATATATATATATGTAGAGAGAGAGAGAGAGAGATGAGGGTGAGATCTATTGATATCAAGTGACTGAGATCTAAAATTACTGAGATAGATAGATATCAAATGATCGAAAAAAGAAAGAAATGTGTGAAAAAACGATGTATCCCGAAAGTGGCAAGATAAGAATAACGAAATAATGAGAATTTATTTTTTATGTTTTTGTTTTAAAGAATTATTCAATAATAGCATCGAAGATTTGGGTTTGAAATGAAAAAAAAAAAAACTGCAGTCATAACATAATTATCCATAAGAGGCTTGTGTTTGAACAAAACATATTTTCTACACTAGATTCTTTTTTTAACGATTTCAGTGATGTGGATGGATTTGAGTGGAAATGATAATGATTTGTTTGGCTTCATAAAATGGAATTTAAATATTGAAATTTCCCTCAAATATAAGTATTTATTCTGTTCGTTAAATTGTCTCAGCGTCCGTCACATCTTTATCGTCCACACTGTTCCATCACTCCATATATATATATATATATATATATATATGACAGATACCTGTTCGTCAAGTCATGTTCCTTGAAGTCCTACACGGTATTCAGTGCGCGAAATGAAACCCCATTTTTAATCTTTACTAAATTCCGCTGGTGCTGAAAAATAGGAAAGGTAGTGTTTTGTAAGAGATAATTTGGAATCTCTAACAGTTTAGTTGTTGTGCGAGGTAAGTCAGAATTTATCCACACTTTTGCCATAAAACATTTGTAAGTTTGTCAGTGTCATCTGTTCATGCATGCTTATAGTTGCTACTATAGATTTCTTGCTGCTGCTACAGTGTAAACATGGCCGCTTTGCCTGTAGTATTCATCAAAGAGGAACAAAGAGCAGTGACTCGAATCCGCGGGGAACATGCTGCCTCATCGATAAATCGAGAGATCGCCATTACCATCTCTTGTGCGTGTTGAATCTTCTCGTCATTGGTAAAAGACGACCGTACCCTGCTCCTCCTTCATGGGTTACGCTAGTCCGGTCACATTTAAAATTCTCGATCCACTCATACATACGTCTACGCGGCAGTGCACAGTCTCGGAAACTGTGATAAAAGCCAACTATGAATTTCAGCCAGTGACCCAACTTCCGACCTGAAAAACCAGCAAGATTCCCGAAAAAAATTTCGCTTGAAGATGGAACAGAGCTTAGTACTTTAATTCAATTTAATTCAAATAATTATATTGAAGTTTTCGGCTCTTGTTTTGAAACATGAGAACTCTTATGTAGCGTTGGAATCATATTTTTAAATAAATAATTATATTTATGCTCTACTTTTGTATCGAGCACTATTTTTTTTTTAAATAATAACAAAAATACTAAAGAACTTTGGATTATTTACCTAACGAGTTCTTTCCTATTTTCTATATATTTTTACACACACACACACACACACACACACACACACACACACACACACACACACATATATATATATATATATATATATATATATATATATATATATATATATATTATGTATCGGTTTACCAGCTTATATATTAATATATTCAAGGGATTTTATATAAAACCCGCATTTTTCATTATTATCATTTCTCATCACCATGGCGTCAGCGAATGAAGAATCTTTGGTTGCGTCTTCCAGAACGTAACAGTGTGACCAAATCGCTGCTATTTGTCGGTAGTAAATAGACTACGTCCGCTTCATTAATTCGCCTCAAGCTTTCGGATATGCGAGGCGCCAGGAAGTCTCAAAGTGTGCAAGTTGTATCTGCTGCCATACAGAGGGTAGCCACACGAACGATAATATTTGTGTTTGATGTGAACAACATTATTCATTTATCAAAGTCTATTTCAATCAATTTTTATCAAATTTAGACGGGAACGCAAACAAATAAATACAATAAATACTTCTGATTCCTACTCATCTATCTATATAGCTATCTATTAATCTCATTCTGTTCCTATCTATCTATCTATCTATCTATCTATCTCTGTTCATATCTATCTATCTATCTATAATAGCTGAAACAGAGAAGCAGGAATCTATCTCTCTTACTTTCATTCTTTCTATCTATCTATCTATCTATCTATCTATCTATATATATATATACATATATATATATATATATATATATATATATATATATATATGTCCATTATCTATCTATCTATCTATCTATCTATCTATCTATCTATCTATCTATATATATATATACATATATATATATATATATATATATATATATATATATGTCCATTATCTATCTATCTATCTATCTATCTATCTATCTCTCTCTCTCTCTCTCTCTCTCTATATATATATATATATATATATATATATATATATATAATAGCTGAGTAGCAAGAATCTATTTCTCTTTCTATCTATCTGTCTATCTATCTTCATATCTATCTATATATCTATATTTCATGGCTGAAATGCAGTTGCAGGAATCTATCCATCACTTTTTATATCTATCTACGAAGGCGGAACGGCAGTTGCAAGAATATTCCAAATAAAATTTTCTTCAGATCATGACCCTTGGGTCAGGCATAACTTTGGAGTTGAAAATTCACTACCACACGGCCCGACTGGCGCATCAAAACCATACGATACAAAGAAACACTATAGTTTGATATTTATTAATGTGGCATCGAGTATTATTAAACAAACCTACGGATGAAATTCCTGCTTGCTTTATATTTTTATTCTATTTTCAGCTGATACTAACGGAAATATGTATAGTTTCATTTAATGTATATGTCTATGGTGGTTTCGAACAAAAATACTTGGTGCTTTGTAAGTGAATTTCAAAGACAATATTTAGATATTTGTACACAATTGTTATTCAAAGGTATTTCGGCCAGCAACTTTCCCTATCTTTCAAGATTTATTGTTCCAACCTCCCAATATGTGGCATCTTCCTAGGTAAGGAACTAGTTTAATATTAAGAATATATAGAAATATATTATGAACATAAGATTACAGTATATTATACAGGGTGGTCTGAAAGTCTTGTCACCCATACATATTCTATTTCAGATAGCTGACACAAAAATGATGGTGTTCATACAGACATTCTCGATGGATGACAGCGTCAATGAAATTGAATAAGCTGAATCCAGTACACGTGCTTTGCATTACTGCATTACTTATTCTTCTATTGCTCTCATTAATTTTTGGTAGGGGGTGACAAGACTTTCAGACCACCCTGGAGATCATATTGAGAAGTAAACTAACTATATGTTATATAACCATATTATAGAAAACAATAGACGTGTCGTGGCTTCCCTCTGTCTCTTCTACAAGAATTTTCACGGCAACTACTGCGAGCTATTTTCGCTGGTTCCCATACTGCATAAATTTAAGCGAACTACTAGGCTAGCATCGTGGTCCAACCCTTTTACTGTCAGAACGGTTTAATATAACCGTATCTTCTATTCATAGAGCATCTTCTCCCGCACGTCTCATCTGTGGAACTCCCTTACCTCTTATATGATTCGTTGATAACTATGATCGTCAAATATTCAATCGACATCTTCTGATGGCAAGATTTTGTTACCCGTTTTTCTTTATATCCTCTCTCCAAACACGTCTCCTTACTCTTGTTCTCAATCCCTTGTAACGTCTTGCGTGCTAGCGGCACTCTTACCTTGCTTCGGGTGAATTACTTAAACAAAAGAAAAACAACATATATATGTGAGAGCCTATAGCTGGCTGCCACCAATAAGCAGGAAGATTCTATTGGCCAGCCTGAGAGCCAAAAGCTGACTGACAAGAATATTAACTAGCATGGTAGCATGCAAAAAAATCGATAGCTGCATTCGTCACAAGTGGGAAAAATTTAAATCTGCAGGACACTTTAGTCCAAGTGGCTCATTCGCTTGCTTAAACACAACGTTGATTCTGATTCCGCAGAACTGGGTTGCGTGTGAAAAATTATTTGTTGTTAACATTCTTTTTTCATTTGGTTTTTCCAGTTACGAGTCCTTTTTTTTAAAGCTGATCGTTTTGTGTTCATTTTGTTTAGTTCTTTTTTCGTAACAGATTTAATGTTTAGTATAGAGCTTAGAAAAAACTCGCAGTGTGAGATAAGCAAGAAGTAAGGCATGTAGCAACATCAACACGGCAAAGGGCACTCCTTTAAAGGCAAGGAAGAGCAAAAATATTTTAAGTGAAGTTATAGCGATTGCTATATGAGTCGTACGGTTTTTGAATCAAGAACGAGCAACGCCGAGCAATGCTGTTAGTACACACTCACACACACACACACATACACACACACACAGACACACACACATATATATATATATATATATATATATATATATATATATATATATATATATATATATATATATAAGCTGAATCCAGTACACGTGCTTTGTATACCTATATTACTTGTTATTCTATTGCTCTCATTACAATTTGGTATGGAATAACAAGACATTCGGACAATCCTGTAGATCATATTGAGAAGAAAACTTGCAATATATTATAGAAATATATGTGAAGATGTTTACAATATTATAGTATATTAAAAAAAACGTATCGATACTCACAATAACCAATAAATGACTATCAAAACTAAACTTAATAACACCAATATAGATTATCAGTTTCGTTCTTCCAAGTTGCAAATTATACTGTGATTCTTGCAAAAAACAAAACTGAACTGCTCAAAGGCGGATGCAATTAAGTTGTTGGCGAATAACTACTTGAGAGATCTTAGTTCGATAATGAAACAATTAAGCATTGCTCCAAAACTACCCGCTCCCACGAGTAAAATCATTTTAGATAACACTCTTATTTAGGAACATCTTATTGTAAAAGACGTTTAAAGATAATTGAAGCAGAATAAAGCAACTGAAGTCTCGTCTTACCCTCACCTCGTTTGAAAGTAGACGAACTGTGTTAGCGATATTTTAAATGGATCCCAACATGAAGTTGCTATTACTCCCGTCCAGCGCTCCTTCGGATTGCTACAACTTCCGTACACGGGAATTTAGAAGTTAAAACATTCACACAGCAAATATATGATGACTCGGGATGTCTATTAAATAGTCAATGAATTACCCGAAAGAGCATATAAAAAGAATAATTACATCAGGAGAAAAACTCTAAGGACTTTAGAAAAACGGAATAAAAAGATTTTCCTTATCCGTTGCATTCAATGAAACATAGAAACGTGTATAAAATAAAGTTTACTGGCAAATATGAAATATATATATATATATATATATATATATATATATATATATATATATATATATATTGGGTAGTAGCATCGTTATCCCCCACCTGATGAGACGTTAAAACAAATTAACGTTCAAACAAGATGTACAGTTTTGTAGTGGGTAGGTGCATGTTTTAATGTCACACTGCATAATAAACAAATATTTATTGGTCTACTTTTGTATTGAGCCCTGTTTTAAATTAATGTTTTGAACGCTGATATCTTACTCTTCGTTCTTTTGCGAACGCACACACACACACATATATGTGTGTGTGATAATAATCATATATTTTTAATACCAAATCCGCCGCTCCGTGATTCATGAAATAGCAAGCTACAAGAGGAACAACCAAACGAAGCTCTCATTTTACTTATATAATACCGAGCTAAGTATTCCTGTCCGGGATGTTTATTTATAATAATGTGTAATAAAGGAAGCGAGTGTATGGCCGCATGCCGGCATGATAACAAATATTTGTTTCAAAAATACCCATCCTAGGTATGAGTTACCTGCTCCCACTAGAGCATATAAATTAAATGGTAGATTGGTTCCGTAGTTCCACTTGATGATTGTTACATAAAACTGTGATTAGCGTATTTTAGTGTTGCTAATATTATTATTTTATATTTACATTCTGATGACTTTGGTACTGGGACGTCAGTTTATTTTATATTTTAAGCTTCTTAGCTTATTTTAAAATTTAGCTTTAGTTCTTCGTAGTTGCATATATATATATATATATATTTTAGTGGACTCCGCAATTTTCAATCTGCCTGTCTGAACCATCTTCAAGAAGCGAGTATTTACATTAGTCGGACTATTGTCCTCATCGCCATATTTGTCACAACGTTTCGGCCGTTGTACGCTCCGGCCTTCTTCAGGTGGTTGGAATTCCGAACTGAAACTTTTATTTCGATCACTCGGGTAGACTGTTCTAGTTCCACGTGCCATGTTTGATGGATGTCAGTTATCAGTTATCTCCTGCTTATTTTCCCTCTGAAAGTTCTCCACTGCCTTAACTGGGTATTGAACTCTTTGGGTCTGCATCTAACCAACGCCTTTATCCACTGTGCCATGTGTCCTTGAGGACATCTTGGTATGAATTTCTGGCTATTATAAACCTAATGTTTTCAGCAACCATTTTTTACCAGTGCTCATATTGCAATTTTGCTGTTATCATTTCATGTTTTTACCAGACCTCATATTGCAACTTTGTTATCATTGCTTTTCTCTGGCACTCCTTATTACTAGTTCCCATATTGTATTTATTTCTATGCTTGATCGGCTCAGGAGATTTTTGTGGCCTAGCATATGTGCTGATTCCTTAAGTTTACGAAGTTTCCAATGGTGTTCCCTGTCTATGATCTCAACATGATCCCACAGGGGACGGTGATCTCCCTTCTCTCTCCATATGTGGTCAGCCACGCCTGATTTTTCGACTTCCCCTCGCGTTACAGCTTTCTGGTGTTCTTGAACCCTTACCTTGAGTTGGCAGCCTGTCTCTCCTTTATATTCCTTTCCGCTGCTGTACGGGATAGCGTACACACAGTCTTTAGTCATGTTCTCCTCTATGGGGGGTCTCACTCGAGGGAGATATCTGCGAAGTGTTGTCACGCTTTTGAAGGTTGTCCTGATGTTATAGGGACCGCAGATCCTTTGTATTTTCTCTGATAACCCCTTCACATAAGGTAGGCAGACTGTTTTCTGTGTGTTGTTATCCTCCTCCTCTTCTTGTACCCGCCTATCCCAGTTTTGGGGGGCTGCTGCTATGTACCCAGGGTAGTTGTTACGTTGTAGGGTACTACTTATACTGGCCAATTCCTTATCTAACGTTTCTAGGTCGCCACTTATGACTTTTGCTCGGTGTTGTAAGCAACGGACGTTCCCTTTTTTACGCTGTATGGATGGTGGGAGTTGAAATTGAGATACTGTCCGGTGAATGTTGATTTACGGTATACGGATGTCTTGAACCCATGCTCTGTTCGAGATATTAGTACATCCAAGAATGGGAGTGTGTTGTTACTCTCTTTCTCCATTGTGAACTGTATCGAAGGTCTTATTGAGTTCACATGGTCCAGTAGAACCTGGACATCTTCCCGGTGTGGCCAGAGTATGAAGGTGTCATCTACGTACATTAACCATATAGTTGGCTTTAGAGATATAGATTCTAATGCAATTTCTTAAAAGTATTCCATGTATATATTCGCCATTGCTGGTGATAATGGCGAGCCAATTGCTAAGGCCTCATCCTGTCGATATATGTGTTATCCCATTCCGAAGTGTGTTGTTTGTTTACAGAAAGTCAACATCTCTATCAGATTATCTATTGGAATACTGGTCCGTTCTTCTAGGGAAGAGTCAGAGGTCAATCTGTCTCTGACTACTGAGAGTGCCTCCTCCGTGTGTACATTGGTGAACAAACTCACCACGTCCAAGCTCACCATCTGGTTGGATAGGATGGGAGCATCTTTGATTACTTCCACGAAGTGGGCGGAGTTTCGGACATATGAAGGAGACTTTCCGATCAATGGGTCAATTATATCTACAAGGAAACGACTCAGAGGGTGGCACACAGAGCCTTGGCAACTAACAATCGGCCTGAGCGGAATACCGTCTTTGTGAATCTTAGAGAGACCGTATATGTGAGGTAGCTTGGTGTAACGCTGCGATAACTGCCTATACATCTTGGGTGCGAAGTGTTCCTTGTTCTTGATTAGGATCTGTGACAGTTTGCGTTCCGTTTTCATAGTAGGATCATTTTTCACTTTGCTGTAGCTACCACTGCTAATGAAGTCTTCCAGTTTCCTTGTATACTCTGATTTGTCCATCACTACAGTCGCATTACCTTTGTCAGCTGGTAGTATGATGATGTTTTCATTCCTCTGTAGGGATCCACTCGTCTCTCCAGTTTTGTTATGTTAGACCTGGGCAGCTTGGCTCTCTCCAAGGCCTGTCTCACTTTCCATCTCAGTTCATCCGCCTGAGACTGAGGGATGTTCAAGGCCACCTCCTCGACTCTGGCAATGATGTCCAAGTATGGCACCCGCCTGATGGTTGTGGCGAAGTTGAGACCCTTTTTCAATAGTGACTCCTCAGAGGCACTCAGCTGATATTGGCTGGTGTTGACTACTGCTTTCACTGGTGGGTGATGGACCTTGTGTGTCACCTTCTGATCTTTCAATCTATTTAATTTTTGCACTTGGCGAGCCTTGACTACATCAAATTCATGTCTGAAGGATTTATCCAAGTCACTTTGGATTCTTCTCTGGTTTTCTTCATTAGTAATTCTGTGGAAGAAATGCTCGAACGTCTGGGAGATATGAGCTTGTAGTCGATGTTTTATCCAACGATTGTACTGGATTCTCTCTCGGATAAGGGCGTGTCCCGCTTTCTCTCCGACCCAACGAGCTCTCCTTGAATTGATGGGAAGTCTTGGTGCCAAGCCTGAAGGGATGAGTTGAAGGTCTCTGAATCGGTGTAGGAATGTCAGATGGTTCGATATTCGTGCCAGTTTCTGGTAGGATTTCTCAATTTGTCTCCATATTTTTAGTATATCAGGTCCGTACCGATACCTCATTTCAGAAATATAGACAGACTCTGAAAGATCTAAAAGGTCAGCCAATCTCACATTGATCTCATCTCACAATCCTCACACTTGCTCCATACGTGGCCTCCTTTGTAAATCACTAGTGGCTCTTAAATGGCATTTAAGATTATCGCACAAACTTTCATATCTGAATCAATAAGGTGTCAGATCCTCATACGTCGAAACCGACGGGAGAGTCCATTATATATATATATATATTAGGGCAGCATCTTATCTTTTAAACACCTTTCGTTAAATATGAAAGAGAAGGAAAATTTAATTAAATTTTATTTAGTTTTTCAAGTGTTCTTGCATATTTTTTTCCGTCTTATGGGAGAGCCAAAATTCTCCATATTGTCAGCTCACCCAAGGTCTTTCGGCCATTTTCGGGAGCGGGGCAGGTGTTGTTAATCTCTCTTAATGTTTGGACAGTTTTCCTGTATATTTGTGTTAATTTAAATATTAGCTGGGACGTTTATTCCCATACTTTGTGTGGTAAACACGGCTGAAATTCGAGAGAGGGTTTTTCTATTTCTTTTAAAACATTTACATACATTTCCCTGTTAATATAAGGTGATGTTGGTAGTGGAAGAGAGGTGTTTAATATAAAATGCCTCACTTATAATGAGATGTTTCAGGTAATGTGACTTTTATAAAATTTTAGTTTTTTAACCAGAATATTTCTTTAGAGTTCTTGTAAATTGTGAGTTAATAGATATTTTCTATAGCGCTCTGATCTTATCAGTTGTATGTGAGGCGTCTACCCAAGGAGATGTTTGTATTTCCGATAAAGATAATTGATTCATATATATATATATATATATATATATATATATATATATATATATATATGTGTGTGTGTGTGTGTGTGCGTGTGTGTGTGTGCATCTATGTACGTATTATAGTAAAAAGAAAGAGCATTAAGTTATATAATCCGGTGTTCTTATTGATATTTATATTTTACAAAACAGTACTCAATATAAATTTACAGAGCATACATATTAACTGATTTAAGTATATATATATATATATATATATATATATATATATATATATATATATATATAATATATATATATATATATATATATATATATATATATATATATATATATATATATATATATATATATATAATTTAATAATAAATTCCAACTTTGGAAAAAAGTGATATAAAAAACGAACAGCTAAATTAAATTTATAAAAAGAAAATATAGGGAAAGATTAGATATTAAATGTCAGAAATACTGTTCATTATGCAACTATGGATTCTAACGAGTTGGTTTCGTCAGTGAGTAATTTAGAGTGTTTCATCTATATATATATATATATATATATATATATATATATATATATATATATATATATATATATATATTAGGTTGGTGCAAAAATAATGACGTAATAATGGCGTTTTTTGACGTATTTTTTAACGTCAAAAAACGACATTATTACGTCAATATTTTTGCACCAACCTAATATATATATATATATATATAAGATATTTATGATTGTAGTTTCAACGGGTGTGGAGGGAGAAGGATGAAAAGAGGCGGGAAGAAAAAAGAGATAGAAATGCAAAGCTGAATAGAATGGGACGGACAGGAACAAAAGTTGTTTGAATATATATATATATATATATATATATATATATATATATATATATATATATATATATATATATATATATATGTATATATATATATATATATATATATATATGATGTATATTTGAATATTTGAGCAGAACATTTTTTGAAACACGTTTCGTTGGATATGGGAGACAAGGATATTTTGAAGAATTTTTATTTAGTTTTTCTGATGTTGTTACATTTTTTTTGTTTTTGGATGTATTTAGAGAATGTAAAAATTGTCCTTAAAGTTTATTGATTCAAGTTCTTTCGCGCACTTCTTTACCTTCTTTCAAGAAGGTTTTATTGTAAAACATTAATGGTGTTTGAAGCGGTTTAAATAGTAGCGAATTTAGCAAGGCTACAATTCGAGTTGGCGTTGTTCTATTTAAAAAAAAAAATCCTCAAACGCCATTTCTGCTGCTGAATAAGGTGATATTTATATTGGGTGTCAGACGTTTCATGTAAAGGGCCTATTTAGCAGATAAAGGGACCAGTATAGGATGCTAGTGATATCAACCAGCATCTTCCATATCGGTTGTTATATATTTTATATTACCGAAGGCATTGTGTTTGTGTGTGTATGTGTGTGCATGTATTTTTATATGTGAATGTGAGCATCTGTCTTTGAATAGATTGGCATATACTTATATATATTCAGTGATAGATAGATAGATAGATAGATAGATAGATAATAAACAGAATGAAATAGATAGATAGATAGATAGATAGATAGATAGATAGATAGATAGATAGATAGATAGATAATAAACAGAATGAAATAGATAGATAGATGTTGAACAAAATGAGATAGATAGATAGACAGACAGACAGACAGACAGACAGACAGAAAAACATTAAACAGAATGAAATAGATAGATAGATAGATAGATAGATATTGAACAAAATGAGATAGATAGATAGACAGACAGACAGATAGAAAGAAATTAGACATAATGAAATAGATAGATAGATAGATAGATAGATAGATAGATAGATAGATAGATAGATAGATAGATATTGAACAGGATGTGATAGATAGATAGATAGATAGATAGATAGATAGATAGATAGATAGATATTGAACAGGATGTGATAGATAGATAGATAGATAGATAGATAGATAGATAGATAGATAGATAGATAGATAGATATTGAACAGGATGTGATAGATAGATAGATAGATAGATAGATAGATAGATAGATAGATAGATAGATAGATAGATAAAAAGATATCGAACAGGATGCGATAGATAATAAACAGAATTAAATAGATAAATAGATATTGAACGAAAATGAGATAGACACACCTAAAGAAATTCGATAGATAGATAGATAGATAGATAGATAGATAGATAGATAGATAGATAGATAACATTTTATGTTTGTAGTAAATGAAAAGTTATATTTCGCTATCAATTTAATGTCTCTCCTCGTGATCTCTGTAGCATTAACAATAGGATTGCTTCAAGTTGAATAATAACTGCCGTATATCCATGTACCGCATGTAGAAACATTCGCAAAACTAAAAGAAAGAACAAAATCAATGATGCAGCAATCGGATCTTTTAGACTAAATGAAATACATAGATTTTTCCGTAAAGTTTTTTTTTTCTTTAGACTGGACTTTCATGTTCATACTAATTTGACTGTGAATAATACTATTAACAAATTTACAGTCCACTCATCAACACTGCGCACTGAATAATAACAAAACGCCTGTGAAACAATGCAACATCTAAGATTAAGGAAATAATAGAATTTTACAGATGAAGTTGAATTTTATATTAAGCGCTTGTTTTTATTGACTATTCAAGTAATTTTCCCAAATATGCAGGGTGAATGAAAAGTAACTACCCTTTTTAAAATGCTTATAATTTGTTTATTAATTATAATGTTTACAAGAATTGGATATGAGAGGAGAGCGTTTAGAATGAGGGTTTATTTAAAAGCCGATAAGGGCACCAGATTTCGGTACCCGCTTATCGAGCAACCTAGGAAACGTGTCAAATTAATTCACCAGGAATCTTTGCAGCATCTAAGACATAACTTCTATTCGCCCTTCAATTTGATCTTAAGTCTCGGGTTGGCATGGTATACCTTCTCCTTTAGAAATACCAAAGAAAAAGGCACAGGGTGTTACAGTCAGGACACCTGGTTGGCCATTCATACAGATAATACGGAGATAATTTTCAATCACCCTCTGTGTGTGTGTTTGTGTGTGTGAGTGTGCGCGCTGGCGTGTGTGTGTGTGTGTGTATCAAAAGCGAGAAAAGAAAACATTAGCATAAAAACTACGGTAACATCTAGCCATTTCAAATGTAAAAGGAGACCTTGTAACCAATCTAGTACTGCGCTTAAATTGAGAAATCATGGTACCATAGAGTAAAGTTTTTCAGAACAATTACCATGAAGAATTTACGTAAATCATACCACTTCATCAACAGATGGTAAAAAGCCAAACTGAGTTAAGAGATGAGAAATACAAGAATTATTTTATACACTATTACTGAGCCGCCAGTATCCACGTGAACAAAACTTGTTAGAGGTAACACGGTGCATCATTCTATCAGTAGACGAAGACTTAACCTCGTTTCCAATTATTGGAAGTAGAACACCCGCACACACAAGCACACACAAAGACATCCACATTTATATATATATATATATATATATATATATATATATATATATATATATATATATATAATATGTAGTGCAGTTCAATTTATATTACAATGAATCATTCATACAAAATTTCGCCATTTTATATCATTACCTTTACTAATTTACTAATGGTAATGATATAAAATGGCGAAATTCCTTCGCTAATAAAATTTTACAGGTGCATTAGCCTACCAATCACTAGATGAATGTAATGATCATTGTTTTTTTGTTGTTGTTTTTTTTTAAATTATAAGCTGTATGAGATCTTTCTTAAAAACGCAATAACTTTCGACTGCACATTCAGTCACCTTCAGGCATGGAAATTATTTTGTTTTTCGTAAAATTCAGGTAGTCTCGGGTGCTACCTAAATTTTCCCAAAAACAAAATAATTTCCATGATTGGTAGGTTAATGCACCTTTAAAATTTTGTTAGCGAAGTGATTTCGCCATTTTATATCATTAACTTTAATAATTTACTTTTTGTATGAATGATTCATTGTAATATATATATACACACACACACATATACATGTGTGTGTGTGCGCGCGCGTGCGTGCGTGTTCTGCTTGCAATAATTGTAAACGTGTTTGCAAAGAGGTTAAGACTTCGTCTGCTGTTAGAATGAGGCACCATGTTACCCCTAGTAAGTTTTGTTCATGTGACTACTGGGGGCTCTGCGATAGTGTTTAAAATAAATCTTAAATTCCTCGTCTCTTAACTCAGTTTGGGGTCTTAACAACTGCTGATGAAGCGGAATGATTTACACGTAAATTCTTCATGGTAATTGTTCTGATAAAATTCCCTCTATGGTTCCATGACTTTCTCAATTTAAGCGCAGTACTAGATTGGTAGCAAGGTATCATTTACATTTGAAATTGCTAGATGGTACCGTGTAGTTTTTATGCTAATATTTTCTTTTCTCGCATTTGACATACACACACACACACACACACATATATATATATATATATATATATATATATATA
>OZ010582.1:86098422-86120922 GCA_963932145.1 Acanthosepion lycidas | reverse complement strand
AAAAACAAAAAAACGAAATCATTAGCCAAAATTTCGAACTTGCTAGAACTTGTTTAAAAAATTCATAAAATAAAAAAATAAATACTTTGATCTTTATTCTTAATAATAACATCAAATTTTTACGATTTTTTTTTTTTCATCAAGGAACGGCTGTTTTTCTTCATGGTATGCTTTATTTTTTTTTAGCGAAAAAGTGGAGGTGTATATCTTATGTCGATCTTCCAATGTGAAATACAAAATAAGCATGAATTACATATTAGGTTGGTGCAAAAAATAATGTCGTTTTCTCACATAGTAACATATGTGAGAAAACGACATTAATTTTGCACCAACCTAATAGACATAACTACACGCATAAAATAATAGTGAGACTTTCTCAAAATGTGCTTAAATTTACTTAATATTAAGCATACCAATTTTAGATATTCTTTACGCTATATTATCTCATTTACAGGTCAATACGTGCACCTATAAAAACATAAACTATCTATTCGCATTATTCAGAGGTTATATTAAGAAACCATGTGCTTACTGTGCTAAAGCCCAGGTATCACTGCATACAATCGTAAAGAAGATAAATCCGATAATGTGATAGCAGTTTTTTTGTTTTTTTTTACCTGTAAAAAAGAGAGAAAGAGATTCGCTTGGGAATACCAGTTGATGTAAGCTTAGATGTGCGGGTGGTGTAATGGATAATGGCACGAGATTGTTAATCAGAATTGTTAATTCCAGCTGGGTTCGTTATGTTCTCGCAAATTACACTGGGGAAATGCAAGAATCTGTATCTTCCCCCAGTTATGCTTTCATTAGTAAAACTTGTTTAACTAAATCACTATTATCGGCCAAACGAGGTCTTACAATTTCAAAAAAAATATGTCTTGGCTTAAAAAAAAACAATCAATCAATCAATCAATCAATCAATCAATATATATATATATATATATATATATATATATATAATTATTTATTTAAAAATATGATTCCAACACGCTACATAAGAATTCTCATGTTTATTATTTTTTAAAAATAGTACTCGATGCAAAAGTAGAGCATAAATATAATTATTTATTTATTTTATAGAGCATAAATATAATTATTTATTTATTTTTGTTCTCATGAACTCTTATGTAGCGTGTTGGAATCATATTTCTAAATAAATATTTTTTTTAAATAATAGCAAAAATACTAAAGAACTTTAGATTATTTACCTAACGGGTTCTTCACACACACACACACACACACACACATATATATATATATATATATATATATATATATATATATATATATATATATATATATATATATATATATATATATACAGAGACAGACAGTTATGCATTTAATTTTCATTTCATCTTGTAGAATTTTTTTATTCCATTCTTTTATTCCATTCATCGATTTTATTTAGTGTCAAGGAAAATTAAGCCATCGTAACTTGATTTCTACACACTCACACTCACACGCACGCACACACGCACACATACGCACTTTCAAACACACACACATATATATATATATATATATATATATATATATATATATATATATGCTAGACGTTTTGAAGAATATTTGAGAAAGAAAATGGGACATATTTCTTGGAGTAGTTCTCTTTTGTCAGTATAAGTAATTGAATATATTCTCTTTATTCCCCAAATCATTCTATGTGTCTCCCTGAAAGTGCCTTTGCTCGGCATTATCATTCAATGTTCGACGATTAGAAACAGTTCTTTGCTGGTTTTTGTAATTAAATTATCTCTTTGCAAGGATCTCTTGCCTTTTACATACGTTTGTTTGGAAGCCAATACAGGCGGAACTGAAGTTACACTTGCAGACGACTACAATAGCTGTTCTGGCAGCGTGAAACATCATCGTATCTCTAACAAAGGATCAAAAGACCAAAGGATGTCCCTATTATTAGGTGCAAGTATTATATATTTCCTTTGATACAACACAAGTGTCCACTTTGTAATTCATGATTTCGAACATAGCCGTATTTTTTTTCTAAACTTTGGCCATCCTATTTCTCTTCTAAATATAGTTTTATATCGGAGTGTATGTACGCATTGCCATTTAATAAGCAAATATAAATTTGATGCATATATATATATATATATATATATATATATATAATTATATTATATATTATATATATATATATATATACATAGAATTTTCGTTTTAAATTTAAAAACCCCAACCTTACCCTGACTTGACACCTATGAATGTAACTCTTTACTGATACAAATTATTAACACCCTGCGCCCCTCTTTATATGAACAATCGCGCTGGCCGTTACCATGGAAATGTTGATATCAATAATGAATCTGCTATCAAAACACGTAAATTTTAGAAAAAAATTATTCCCAAAAAAATTTCACTTGAAGATGGAACAGAGCTTACTTTAATTCAATTTAATTCAAATAATTATATTGAAGTTTTCGGCTCTTGTTTTGAAACATGAGAACTCTTATCTAGCGTGTTGGAATCATATTTTTAAATAAATAATTATATCTATGCTCTACTTTTGTATCGAGCACTATTTTTTAAAAATAGTAACAAAAATACGAAAGAACTTTGGATTATTTACCTAATCAGTTCTTTCCTATTTTCTATATATTTTCATCCGTATATATATATATATATATATATATATATATATATATATATATATATATATATAATTCTAGTTACAGTAGGTATCGTAACTGCGGCATAGAAGCTTAAAAATGTATTTCCAAAACTAGGGGTCGATTTATATGTCCGGTATAAAATGCAATCCGAGTTGTAAACAAGTGGGAGAGCGCTCCTAACTATTTCTGTAGTGCATACCACTTGCCGTACCACCAGCAGGCTCCTCCAAATATATACCACTAAAACTTATCTTTGGTGAATATATTTAGGATATTAACACAGTTTTGCATTTCGCCACGTGGTGTCACTGGTCGCTTGTTTCCATTGCTCATATAAATAGCGGATGAGTGTTTGTGTGCCTTCCATTAACAAACGATAACTAGCAGTATTATCAAAAACTACCTGGTATAATGTGTAATCTACGGTATTAATATTTTATCGGAGTATATATTGACTTTAATAATTTTATCAGTAGACGTGACGAATTTTAAATGTTCGCTTAAAAACACCGTTAAAATATACGTTACCTACCGGTGTGTCTTATAGCTTGTTTCCTATGCAAATTATAGAGAAATATATTACGGTTTATGTCTCAATATACAATTAAGCGGTTTTACTTCATGTAATTTTGAAACATTTACCGCTAGTTTGGGGCCACTGGTAGCATATACGTTAGATATAGGCCCAAATTAGAATTTTGAGCTAAAAATGTTCAGGACATCTAGTACGACTGGTCGACTTATACGATAGATATAATTATATGTTTCAAAACAGCAGATATGTTCCGCTGCATGTGTTTAACAGAAATATTCAGATTTTAAGTCCTTTGTGAGACGTAATACCAATTTGACCTCATCGAACTAATCAGATTTACTAATTAAGACAGGGGTAAATAGGTGTGTCATCAGCATAGATACCAACTTGAAAGCAGATGTCAGCAGGAAGGTCATATATGAAAGTTTGCATTTATTTGATTGTAGACAACAGATCTCAGAATTATTGGACCATTCCGATTTATTTTTCATCGAGGGAAATAATTATTCGTCCTTCCTCTCTACATTTAGAAGGAAATATCTTTTATAGCAATATTAATAATGCTCTGTGTAGGATTATAATTTTCTCTTTTATCATTAACTAGCAGTAGAGCCTGGCGTTGCCCGGGGATGTAACAGTAAGAGATAGATCAATATCGACCATCATAAAGACTGAAAAATAAAATTGACAAAGATTATTGTTTAAGGCTGACGGACACGCATGTCTTAATTAGTTTTATTTTTTATTTTTTTTTTTTTTTACGAATTGGTCAAACCCATACTCAAACAAAAACTTTGTTTACAATCGTTATGAGTCTACCGATTGAATAGAATTTTATTATAAGCAATTGTATTGTAAATGGAATTTTTAAAGCAATGTAAATTTTAAAGAATGTAAAAATAAAGAAAAAAGTGTGCAAGACAATAAGAAACACTATCTGCCCCCAAAAAGTGAAGTTTTGTTGAAATCGATTGAAAAATGTAGGAAATCCGATCCCATATATAAACGAAAGAACGAACACACACACACACACACACACACACACACACACACAACGAACCAACCAACCAAGCTGGGTTTTATAATAAGTATAACTCGATAACTCAATATTAATAAGTATAACTCGATGTGAGTTGCCCCCCTTTCATTAATGCTTCTTAATCGTGTTTTCAAATTGACTTCGTGCAAAAACAATTGTGATTTTCCAATTTTTGACGCTGTCAGAGCAATTGCAAAGTAATTTTACGTAGTCCTGTGAAGTTTTGTAGAAATCGGTTGAAAAATGTAGGAAATCCGATCCAATATATAAACGTACAGACACACACACACACACAATCTGCGTTTTATAATAAGTAAGATGTCCATACAGGAAAAATTGTTTGTCAGTCCATGAAAATGCATTTTCCAATTTCTACCTCAGAAATATTTTCTCAGCTTTATTCTCTTCTCTTTTCTTTCTTTCTTTCTTTTTTTCTTTCTTTCTTTCTTTCTTTCTTTCTATATATATATACCTGCACTTCTCTTCTCTTTCTTTCTCTCTCTCTCTCTCTCTCTCTCTCTATATATATATATATATATATATATATATATATATATATATATATATATATATATATATACACACACACACACACCTGCACATCGTAGTACTTAATGCTTCTTAATACAATATTTCATTTAAGAAAGAAATACTAAATTCAACCGACAGGAAAAGTTTAATTTTCATTATATATATATATATATATATATATATATATATATATATATATATATATGTATAATCGAGTTCACTTCTAGCAAGGTAGATAAGGCACTAAGACAGAAGTGGTTGCTGGGTGTGGAAATATTAGAAAATAGTAACATTACTAAAGAGCAAGAACAAACGAAAAGAAATCTGTAAAAAAGAAGATAACGATTGATACTGTATTTAAATTTTTGAAGATTAAATTTGCCTTCAACTCATGTAGCCGTAACTGAGTTCCACATGCGATCATTGCGAGAAAAGGAACTGTTATCATAGAATTTAATATTACATCTAGCCAATTCAGCTGTCAATTGATGAAAGCTTGTTGCCAGTCTAGTACTGCGCTTACGCTCTTAATGTCTGGGTACCATAGCCAAGAGTTTCACCCCACAATTACCATGACAGTGTTAACACATATATAATCCCAGGGAGGCAGCTTTGAGGTGCTGGGAAAGTGACTGAAGACGATACGCCATATCAGAACCAATAATATTGCTGATTATTGTTTGTATTTTAGATAAATAGCAGGAGCACCGGATTATATATGGTAGCAATATTCTAAGTAGTCATATAGATGTATAATTAGATTATACCAAGACTCAATGAATCACTTTTCTTATCATCTGGCCTAGCATTAGATTCAATATAATATTTCCCATTCATGTCAGCCTGCAACGTTAGCGCGAGATAGCGCAACAAGTCACTCTCTTGGAGGTTAGCATCAGGTTAGTATCAGCCATACTGCTGGAAGACATAAAGGGATTTATCAAAAGATTAATAGGGAACAGTTTACTTTTGCAGTCGTTAAAATTAACAAGTCATTCTTTGCCCCAGTTAACAACAGACAGAAGATAGCTTTGTATATTTGTAAATTTGACTTTATCGAACTGATCAAACTTACTATCGATGCAGGGCTAAATGTTTGTGTTTCCAGCGTAGATACCAACTGAAGAGATGATGACATCTGCATTAGTACAAAAGGATCTAGAGGAATGGCCGCTTAGTAAACCTTCATTTCACAAGTTGATATGAAAAACTGGATCAGTTCGTAAATTATCACTGATCGCCATGTTTATATATTTCTTTTGTTCAACTTTGCATATGTGTGCCACATTCATTTGAGAATTTGCAATAATCCTTTTGAAAGTGTTTGCTGATAAATCTTATGCAGTTTTGTTTTGCATTCCCTGGTCGTTTCTCTCGCTTTGTGAAAAAAAGTGTTTGGTTTGTTTTGTTTTACGGCATATCAAGCTCAATGGGTTAATTTTTATTGCTGGTAATATTTTTCTTCATAAATGTATTGCTTGCAATTTGTTTTTCCTTCAAAAACGTATTGCTGGTAATAATTTTCCCTTCAATTATCTGTTTCTGATAATATTTTTTATCAAAAATCTCTTTCTTGAAATATTTTTTTACTTCAAAAATGTATCGCTCGTAATATTTTTCAAAAAATATATTACTGGTAATTTTTTTAGAAATGTATACGTATTATTATTTTTTTTTTCAAAAATGTATGGTATATTCAAAAAATATATTACTGGTAATTTTTTTATAAATGTATACGTATTATTATTTTTTTTTCAAAAATGTATGGTATATTCAAAAAATATATTACTGGTAATTTTTTTAGAAATGTATACGTATTATTATTTTTTTTTTCAAAAATGTATGGTATATTCAAAAAATATATTACTGGTAATTTTTTAGAAATGTATACGTATTATTTTTTTTTTTTTTCAAAAATGTATGGTATATTCAAAAAATATATTACTGGTAATTTTTTTAGAAATGTATACGTATTGTTATTTTTTTTTTCAAAAATGTATGCTTTGGTTTGTTTTACGGTATATCAACCTCAATGGATTATTTAATGGAGACAAGAATTTTATTGCTGGCAATATTTCTTTTCATAATGCATACCTAGTAATATATTTTTTTCTTCAAAATTAATTTTGTTTCTGGTTGTTATGGTCCAGGTTAGGACCAAGGAAGAACAACACGAGCACAGGAGTAAAAATAACGAAGGTATATTACACGAAATAATAATACAAGATGTGGAAGGTGTTAGTATGACTGTCAGTCTGGTTTGGAGTGAACTACTATCGGCTCGGCTCGATTCGATATTTACTTGCCCCTCCACGAGGGAAAGATGTGGCACAAGGCCGAGTTTTACGTGGGTTTTCCGAGCCCGTAGGCTTGGCCAAAAAAATACCCGTAGAAACTGTAAAAACAGAATCGGGTTGGTTAACCTCCCCGAACGAGACTCTACCCTTAGGCGGAGCCTCGTCCGGGTTCCTCTCTGCTCAGTGACAGAGAACTCGACCGTCAAGCCGAGCTTCTCGGCTTGATTCGGTATCTAGCCACCCCACCACGAGGGTTGCATGTGGTACAAGGCCGAGTTTAACGTGGGTTTCCCGAGCCCGTAGGCCCGGCCAAAAAATGCCAGTAGAATTCGTATAAACGGGATCGGGTTGGTCAACCTCCCCGAACGAGACTCTAGCCTTCGGTGGAGCCTCGTCCGGGTTCCTCTCCGCTCAGAGGCAGAGAGTTCGACCGTCAAGGCGAGAAGCTCGGCTTGATTCGTCCCTCTCTCTTGAGAGGCGTAGTATACATAGTGTTAGGAAGAGTTCATTCTGTAGTTATAGGTAAGAACCTATGACACTGGTCATAATTTTTTACAAAGTATTTCTGGTATTAAAACCTATTTTTATGCTTTGATAGTGTTTTGGGGGTTAAATATTTGCCCATAGTTGAGACTTAACAGGTTCTATAACCCGGCGTCAGGCTGGATAACCAAGCAATTAAGAAATAGTTCCACACTCCTCAAAACCTAATCAAAGAGCTTAATGTTTGATGTACTTTATCGTCTTACACAGGACGGAAAAAATTGCCGATATATACTTCGTTCTTTATGTGACATTATTTAGGGTTGCATGAAAAAGAAAAAAAGAAAAAAGAAAAGGAGAATTAATTGAGGTAATAAGAAGCTATCACGAAAAGACACTGAGCGATGTTATTTTTTCTAACAAAGAAAAGTGGTAAAGATTTTATTTTTATTAGCGAAGATAGCCGTCTGCCCATGGCGATAATGGAAATTTCAAATTGATCAAGTGGCCTACAAGGCAGAATGCTAAGAGATAAAAATTAATTGGGTCACACTCTGACCGCGAAAAATGTCATCTGGACCACCCACAGAGTACAAAGAAGGGAAGATTAGACCATTGATTTTTCTTCGTAGATACCATTGGAAAAAGAACATCTGTTTTGTGTAGGAGCTGGCCACGATAGAGAAATTATTTTATCGGAACGCCAGATGACCACCCACTTGATGCTGGCAAAAATCTCGAATGACAAGCTCCAGGTGACATTCGGTTAAGATTGAGATTAAGAATCACACTACGGGTCGTATGGGTTTGTTGCGGGGAAGAAGAAAGGAAAAAAAAAAGGAAGATAATTGAGCGAGATTTTTTTGAACTGAGGCCAGTCCGGCCACCCCCACGCTGCTGAGCGCTCATTGGCTGAATAGTGGCGTGAGCGGTAGGCGAAGGTAATCATGTGAAGAAAGAGGGGAGGCCTGTTGACGCCCTCTAAAGGGATCGGTGTGAGATGTCACTGCGAGAGAGAGGGGAAACCTGTTGACGCCTCTGAAGGGATTGGTATGAGATACCAATATGAGACAAGAAGAATTTGGGAGGAGGATTCCCTTACCCTAAAAATTAAAGATTTCTAAAAATGGAAATTAATAGATTTTCCTGACCGAAAACAAAGAAAACCCTTAATGCGGATTTAGAACTATCAAGGGACCTCAAACCCCTACAGTCCCACCCGGTTTTGGTCGGCGTCCATATAAGCACAGTCGCAACGAGTAAGACGGCAGTTGAGGCAAGCGAAGTTAGTTGGGGTTGAAGACAGGCAGACAGTTGCAGAGATAGTAAACAGACAGCCACACAGAAAGCTGACTTGAGATCCACGCATCACGACCTCAACTTCTAACCAAGAACAATTTATTTTTGAAGAACGACTTAGACTCACACCACCAAAACAAGTTTTACGAATATCGCCTGAATATACACCAAAACCAGATTCTTAAAAGAACAATTTAAGATGTTAAGACTCGCCTAATAAACACAAAGTGTCACGAATCCGTATTATCGGGTTGGGAGAAAGACGCAGTCCTGTATTCAGCAACCAGATATAAAATATTGTTATTCCTTTTTAACACATTTGAACTTTTCGAGTTATTACTTTATTTTATTTTACATATACTTGTACGGTATTACCCTTGTTCGGATTCGACTTGCATTACGGCCCGGCGACTGATTGATTTCGTTTACCTAAGATCAAATCACAACGTGGGTTGGTTAGACTAGAAATCAAAACAGTTACTTCCGTAACCAGACGTTGGAGGCGAGCTGGGAACGACAAGGCTGATACCGAATCTAACCAGATTCCCATCCGAATCAACAAAAGGTTAGAAAGTCACGTTTGGTGCCGCGACCAATACCAAGTCGCATTGGTCGTCACAGGACAGGATAGGACGGCGACGGCGCGGAGACATACGGGGTGACTTCACAATTGTTGCCGTGACCAGGACAGCACGACGGACGCGGCAAGGCAGACGTCACATTTGGCGCAGCGACCCCGGGGTGACGTCACATTTAGTCGTATCTTTTTATCGACGTATTTTCCCCATTTATGTGAATTTTTAATCGATTATTCATTTGTTACCATTTGTTGGACTATATTTTATCGCCTTAATCAAGTCCATTCAAAATATTTCTACGACAGTTACGTATACCGACATCCTTATTAATATCATCATCATTAGTTCCATGACAGGCTGAGGTCGTTGGGTTGCTGCGGAGTTAAGCCAAATTTCAGTCCTCTCCACATATCTGGGTTGACATTTGGAGTAATATACATTCCAGCATAGCGTTTCATGGGCCGATATCCTTCCAACTTTAAGGCGTGCCTTGTTTATGAGCATATTGCCCCAAAACTGCGGAGAAAATGTCAAAAATTAGATGACCAATAAAAATATGATAATAATTGCACGTCAAATGAAATCCGAAAAAAATATTTAATAATACTTATGTAAATAAAAATACACCATGATAGGAGAAATCAGGGATTAATTAATGTAGCTAAACACTCATTTTTTTATGACTAAGATCTTATGGCTTAATAAGTAACGAGTCGTCCAGATAAAACGGCCTCCAATACGAAGAATAGAAAGAACATGAAATATTATAAAATAAAAAAACATCGGACTTACAGTGTGATTAATTAATAGGGTAGAAATTGTTGCTCATGTTAAAATATGATAGAAAGATATCATAAGACAGACAGATACATACATACATACACACAAACACGCACATATATATATATATATATATATATATATATATATATATATATATATAGAGAGAGAGAGAGAGAGAGATAAGATAGATAGATAGATAGATAGATAATATTAGTGGTAAATATACACATACATATGCAAAATATGTAAATATAATCTTTAATCTTTCTAAAGATAAAACAGAAAAAACAACTCCGGAAATAAAAATAGAATTTAGAGAGAGTGTAAGTATGAGAGTGTGGGACGAATACTTACACTCTCTCTAAATTCTATTTTTATTTTTATTTCCGGAGTTGTTCTTTTCTGTTTTCTTTTTGAATTTGTAGATCTGATGAATTGGATCGTCTTTCCGATTCCAATGGAATAAATTATGACCATGGAATATTAGTGTTTAAGCCTTTTTAATATATATATATATATATATATATATATATATATATATATATATATATATATATATATATGTATGCATGCAAAAGAATAAAACATATATAAGAATAAAATATATATATATATATATATATTGTTGTGGTAGGATCCACCTAATTTGCATAGTGGAGTACCGACTATATAAATATGGTTGGTACCGGGAAGAGAGGGAAGGATTCAAGAGATTATCTCGGCGACTGTCGAACTCTCTGCATTAGCAGAGGGGATCCCGGACGAGGCCTTGCCGAAGGGCAAGGTTTCGTCCGGGGAGGTTGACAGGGCCTGAACACGTATAGGCGGGTTCAGAAAGGCCATATTTTTGGCCGAGCCTACGGGCTCGGGGATACCCACATTAAAACGGCCTTGTGCCACATTCGATCCTCGTGGGTGGATTGATAAATACAGGAATCAAGAGATTCAACCAGAGACTCTGCCCGACTGCGACTCAGTCAACACATTCTCCAGGAACGGTCTTCCCAGGAATATACAAAAGACTATATGTAAATATTGTGTACACTTTCTTGTTTCAACACATTTTGTTCTAAATACATTTTGTGTTGCATTATTATTCCAAGCATTAGTCAAGTTTCAACATATATATATATGTATGTGTGTATGTGTGCGTGCATGTGTGTGTTTCCGTGTGTGGGTGTGCGTGTGCGTGATGGTCTCTCACGTCGTTTTCGACGTATGAGTGTCTTTCAGTTCAGTTTTTATGCGTTTGTTTCGTATGAGACAAAAATCCTGCGAGGGATTTGCATACAAATCCACATGAGGGACATACTGAAAGGTTGACCGTCATATGGGCTGATGTATTAATTCTCTCAAATGGTTGTGACGATTCTTTGTCAAATAAATTATACTTCGGTAGCAGGTGTTTCTCCAGTTTGCTCGGTTTTCAACAGCGAGTTCGAACTCCTCTATAGAGATGTTTGCAATATTGAAATTGTATTTAAGTTTGTCCTTGAAGCGTAACCGAGGACTGCCTACATTACGCTTACCGTGAAAAAGTTGGCTATACACGAGGATTTTCGGCATCCGACCATCACTCGTTCTGATGACATGAGTAGCCCATCTGAACTGTAGTTACATCAGAAAGAAATCAATACCACCAACACCACTTTTGATGAAAAGATCAGGGTTAGAGATTTTGTCTTCCGTGTATAAAAGCACATTGAACGAAAACAGCGTTTATGAAAAGCATCAAGATGATTGATATTCGTCATGTATGGCATGTACGATTCTGACCCATAAAGAAGTGTGATGAGTATGACTGCTCGACAGACACAGATTTTCGTTTTCAGTGAAGTCCCATGAACATCCAATAGGCGATGCTTAAACATCCCAAACGCATTGGTTGCCTTTGATATTCTGTTAACTATATCGTCATCCAAAGAAGCATTTTAATTGATTTTGTTTCCTAAGTACGGGAATGATTTCACATACTTCAGTTTGTTGCTACCAACATTAATAGCAACGACTTGAAATGTATGGGTAGGTGGTTTTTGTTTTACACTCTAGATCTGCTTAGGTGTAAGCCTTGTTTGATGGGCAACTTCAGTTTTCTTTATGCTTAAAGTTAATCCGAATGCGTTGCAAGCGATGGAAAAACGATCGACGAGTGGTTGATCGTCTTGATTGAGCTGACTACGATCACAACGTTATCAGCAAACAAAATATCACGAATACTGCTTGCTCGAGTCAGCGACTATGATTTAAAACGTTGCTGGTTAAAGAGGCCGCCAATTGTGACGAATTCAATTTTCACACCCCTGTCAAGATCAATAAAAGCATGGTGTAGCATGACTGAAAAGAAAAGATCGAACGGTACAGGAGCCATGACACAAACTTGTTTTTTACCATTTGCTACATCAAAGGTTTCTGGAAACTCTACATTAGATAGAACATATACTACCATTCCTTCGTGAAACGAGATGATGACATTTAACATACTTTCAGGTATGCCAAGATTTTTTTTAGTACTTTCCAGAGGCCACTTCTGTTTACTGTGTCCAACACTTTGGCCAAATCAATAAAGACGGTATAGAGTTTATAGTTCTTCTCGCGAACTTTCTCAGCAACCTGACGAAATGAAAAAATCATACTAATGGTTCACCGACCTGAACGACAGCCACACTGAGATTCAGAAGAGATGTGTTGAGAATAACACGAGCGAGAATTTTGCCAGCGATACTTAGATGTGTAATATCACGGGAATTACCACATGCAACCTTTTTGCCTTTGTTCTTGAACAGATGTTTTATGCAAGCATCTTTATAGTCATGTGGAACAGAAACAACCTTCCATATGACTTTACAACGCTCAAGGAGTTTCTTAACCAGAGATTTCCCACCATATTTAAAAAAATTCAGGTGGGATAGCATATTTTTCAGGGGCTTTGTTTGGGGACAACTGCTGGATTTCCTTTAGGTATTGCTCATTTCTGGTCGCTGAGGAATTCAGGCAATGACGTTGTCATCAATGGCAGAGGTGGAATTAAGGACACTTTCAAAGTGTTCTTTCCATCGTGACAGGTGAAATTCCATTTCATTTTCGGCTGTACACCATTTTAAGGCCTGCATTCAATGATTTTAGATCTTTTTCGTCAGCTGCCGCATGGATTTCCACAACCTTAGAATACCATATATATATATATATATATATATATATATATATATATATATATATATATATATGTGTGTGTGTGTGTGTGTGTGTGTGTGTGTGTTTGTTTCGTTCTATATGACCACACAAGGCCATATTGAATTATTTTTCTTATTTAGTATTTCCATGATCCTCACATTTATAGTATAGGAGTGTAAAAAGTGTCCATTCTGGGAGCGAGATGTTTTATATATGCGGCCCAAATGTAAATTAATTGAACAGGCACAGACATATGACCATACACACACACACACGCACGTACGCACAAATAGATACATGCATATACATAGATATATACATCTTTATATATTTTAAAGCTCCCTTACAAAGACGAAACGAAAAAAATCTAAGGATGCAATAAAAACTAAATAAAATTTAATTATGTTTTCCTTGCCTGTCATAAAGGTTGCTTCCCAAATATAAATTAATTAAGCACACACACACACACATATATATATATATATATATATATATATACACGAGTAAAAAGTGTCAAGACGGAAAACTATAATTAGCTGGGGCGTTTCTTCCTCTTTGGGAAGCAATATTAAATCCCACAGAGAGGGAAACGCTTCGGCTAAGTATAATTTTGGCTCTTGTCTCTTTATTCATTTTGTATCCTCTACAAATACATTCCCTCTGAGTATATATATATATATATATATATATACATATATATATATGGCGTAACCCGGATATAAGAGAAACCCGGATATAAGATAGATTTTCTCTGGTCCCAAATTAGAGCCTGTGTTAATGTATATAAATTAGACCAAACCCGGATATAAGAGAAACCAGGATATAAAAGACTTCTTCTCCGGTCCCGACAACTCTCTTATATCCGGGTTACACTATATATATATATATATATATATATATGTATATATATATATATATATATATATATATATATATATAGGAAAACGATGTATAATTTTTTGTCAACAATATTTTTTTGTGGGGCAAGAGCTATGGTGAATGGGAAATGCTTTCCTGTGATACGCTTCACCCTTTTTTTTATTTTAATGTGACTACACACAAGCGAACGAAGGAAACTGGGGACGCTGAGTATTTTATTTTATTTTCATTTAATAACTGTTTTCCTTACATAATCTATCCTATGTCATTTTCTTTCTTTTTTTTTTTTTTTACTATGTTTCCAAAGTCCAAATTACGGTTTTAAAACAAGACATTTCCTAAGATCTTCATTATACGATCATATCTGCTCTGAGCGTATGTTAATATGCACATTGCTGCCTAGACGCCTCCTCTGTAGCTAAGTAATAGAACACCTCAGGTCAAATGACGGTTCATTTTGATTCATTCAAATGTTATTGTCAGTGGATGACCTTGTTTGAAATAGACACCTTGTTTTATTTTAAACAGTGTGTATTACATCTATCAGCTTATTTTCATAAAAACGGAGGACAAATATTTTGTATTAAAATTTCCCGGACTTTCAGGCCGGCAAATGATGTTTAATACCGTTTATTATAAACAGAGCATTTACTTAAATATTTGTATCTATAAAAAGAATGTATAAACATAAAAGTGTCTTTATATATATATATGTCTGTGTGTGTGTGACAATAGCCGATCCAGCAACTATATAATTCATTTGTTTACGTATAGGCAAACATCAAAGAAATCTAAGACTTGGATTAGAAAGAATAGTTTATATTCTCTCTGTTTGTCCCGTAGGGAAATAGGCTTGTAGGTATTTACTTTTTCGGGTCGTTTATATCATATTTGCTAAGACATTATTAGATGAACACAAGATCCGGAAGTAAATTCTAGGAAGATTGTGTTGCCATAATTCTCTGATTATAGAGTGCCTGCTTAGCTTGAAGTCCCTTGTTCGAAATATTGATTTTTATTCTCCGCTCTCAAAATACCGACATGTGCGACTATAAATTTGTGAAATATTGGATTCATATGCCGTGTCCCTTTAAGGCCTGAGCGATCACACCTCTCAAAAAACGTCCATTTTTTTTATTCTAATCTGTTTTTTCATTATGCGACATTTTTGCCATCTGTTAGATTGTTACATATATACATTTAGTTTTTCTTTTTCTGTTTCTTAATTTATTTTTGTTTGTTTGTTTATTATTAAACCAGAATAATGCCAAGCAAGGCAGTAATGCCACTAAAAGGCAAGGGGTTACAAGATGGGGGAGAATTAGGAACAGACACAATAAGGATGAGAAGAAAGCGAAGAAAGCACGAGATAGCGATTGACATTGCATTTAAATTTTTGTAGATAAAAATGTAGCTGGACAGCATGAAGCTGGAAGCGAGTTCCACAAGCGAGAAGTGCAAGAAACGAAAATCTTAGCATAGAATTTACGGTTGAAACTAGCCCGCTCAACCGTAAATAGATGAGATATCGACGCCAATCCAAGGCTGCGCTTAAATTTAAAAAAAACAAAAAAAAACTCTAGATACCATAGTGAAGAGTGATATTTATTCTGCTATATACAGAAATGTGGCACAAGGCCAAAATAGGGGAATGGGGAAACCGACGGTCTTCATCTGTCTCAATTTTAAAGTTACCTAGCCACAAACACTGACCTAAACATACCACAATATTCCTTACATCACAACAACGCATTCTTACTTTCTTTTCTTACTACATTCACCATAATACCGCATTGTCTCTATGAAAGTCCTAACTAGTACCCATATGTACAATTCATAGTCTGTTTGTAACAAATTTAAAAATCTAACCCCAATGAATATTTACAAAAATGACCATAGTGAAGAGCTCTTTCGAACAATTATTATTTATAGAAAAAACATAGAGGGGAAAGTGACTGAAGCTGAGCCGCCATATCAGGACATATTGCAGATTCATTTGTATTTTATCAAGGAGCTCACGGCAAATACCAGCCGCTCCCGAACTTATTTGGCAGCAATATTCTAAGCATGGACAAATGACGGTATATCAACACTTTACTGGTCATTTAATAGCGAAATTTAATTTTCTTGGGAGCTTTGAAGTAATAAGAATATGACATTCTGCATTCACAATTGCATACACATGGTATATGTTATTTAGATTTTGTGCATATATATGTTTATGCCGACAGTTACTAGAGGCAGTGATGTATGACTTATATTGTAGTTTTATTGAAGTTATATTTTGGAATAGAGTTTCAATAAAGAACTTGTAGTATATTATATGCTTTAATGACATGAAAGAATTCTTTGATGTTCGTTTGGTTATGTTTAGCTTCGTATCAACGTCTATTGTTTATTTAATGCGGAAATCTAAACATTTTGAATGCAGTTGAATTGTTTAAAATGTAATGTTTCTAATTTAAAAATAAAAATGTATTGCTGCTATTTTTACTATTAAAATATATTTTTTATACTTTCATGTTATTTTGCTATGTCTGGGGTGTACACAATTTGAGACCTATTAGAAGTGCTACCATTCCGTATCAGAGAATGCCTGGGGACATCAATAATTAAGAGGCAGTGGGATACTCTTCAAAACCTCTACTCTCCCGATCGGAAGGCTTGCTGCCAGATGTAGTTTATCGTCGTACCCATGTGGCGAACGGTCTCAAAGAATAATTGTCCGTGTTAATTTTTTTTCTTAGTAATTCCGATCATCCTTTCAAACGTTAGTTTAACTTTATTGAAATTTTATTTCCGATAAGACATGAGCAATAACCAAAACGGAAATTGTTATCTTTATAACATAAACAAAATACAATATTCGCCAGCGGCGTGAAGTAGGTAAACCATTGCTAGCGATGGACTACATAGATTACAATATTTTCCTGCCTCCCTACGAGGTAGGATATGTCATAAGGTCAATTTTAATGTGTGGATTTTCTGAGTTCGTGTGCTCGGGCAAAAATTGCCCGTAGTCGCCACATACGCGGGATCGGGTATGTGTCTACCTGCCCGAACGGGACTCTGTCCTTCGGCAAAGCCTCGGGTAGGTTCCTCTCTGCCTTTGGGTAGAGATTTTGACACGGCAAGAGCTTCTCACATTGACAGCTTACGCTACCAGCGTAGACAGCATATTACGATATTTACCTGCCTTCCCACAAGGTAGGTTGGGGCACAAGGCCAATCATAATGTGGGGATTATCTGAGTCCGTGGGCTCAGGCAAAAATTGCCCGTAGACCATGCATACGCGGGATCGGGTATCTGTCTACCTCCCTGGGCAAGACTCTGGCCTTCGGCATAGCCTCGTCTGCGTTCCTCTCTGCCCAAAGGAAGAGAGTTCGACATGGCAAGAGCTTCCCATGCAGAAAGCACACGTTAACAGCTTAGGCAGCACAATGCCCACACTTACAATATTGTCCAACGTATTGATGAAGATTGGGACATACCCATTAGGGTTCATAGGTACATATGTCAGCTTCAAAACAACGAAACATTCACTGCTAAGCTGTAGGTTGAATAAATGAGCAGGATCAAAGAGGAAAAGAAATTACCTGAGCGGCGATAGAGTGTGATTATTCAACATGACAATGCTTTTCCACAATTCGCTAACATGAGCCAGCATACAATTAGAGATTTCTGGTAGGAAATTCTGTCAAACCCACCACTGCGTTGGCACCTTCAGACAACCACATTTTTTTTTTAACTTTCTGACAGTTTGAGAGATGTTTTGTTCAAGGACGATGTGGAGCTTAAAACGTTGCTTGATGAATTTTTCGAGTCAGAACTTAGTGATTTCTATCTTCGAGGCATTGAACAGTTAGTAGATCGTTGGAAGGAGGTCGTAAACAATGAAGGAGAAGATATTGTTGAATGATTCATCAGTACTATTAGTAAGTAATAAGTATTAAAATTGTTATGGTCCGGTTCCTTGTACCACGGTGATAGTCCAAGTTAGAACCAATAAAGAAGAACTCGTACACAGGTATGGAATAACACAGATATATTACAAATAGGAATATATACAGAGAAGTAGAAGTGTTGGTATGAACACTCAGGTTTAGTAGAGAGAACAATGTAGTCTCAACCAGTATCCCTATTCCAATGTCTTGTAGTAATTGTCTGAACGCGACTCTGTTTCGGACTGCCTCTGACACGACACTTGACTCGACACTTGACTGGACTTGAACTACTGACTCGACTTGAACTACTGACCCATTTGCCTACTCCTGAGGCGCAGTATTTAGTAATTATGGAATAGTCCATTATTATTATTATGGTTAAGATCCAATAACAAAAATAAATGATAAAACCCCTACGAATTCATGTAACAATCTAATATAATACAAGCAAACTTTAGCATCGGGATCACCATCCTCTCTCCTTATTCCCTTTCTATCTGGAGATGTCGGCAGAGATGTCTGTGAAGGCCATCAGGCAAGTTAATTGATATTTCTCTCTGTCCATCTAGACTTCAGTATGTTTCAACGATTTCTTTCAGATTTTTACCTGCAACTCAGTTATTCGCTGTTATTGTCAATATACCTTTGGAGAATCACATCACATATATGTTGCCCCGAACATTTTTTTTTGATCTATGAGGAACTTGTCCAACATTAACTGCCATAGAGGAGGACTGATATTATATAACAGTTAAGAGACTGATATATATATATATATATATATATATATATATATATATATATATATATATATATATATATAAAATATATATATATATATATATACAGACACACACACACACATATATATATATATATATATATATATATATATATATATATATATATAGGGTCAGGCGAAGCAGAGGGTTAGGTCTGTCATATTTCTCTATTCTATATTATTATATTTCTCTATATTAATAATCTATGAAAATAAAAAGTACATTGTCTTACAATAAGAATGAAGAGAGAAACGGATTTTGCAAACATTAAGAATGAAGAGAGAGAGACACACACACACACACATATATATATATATATATATATATATATATATATATATATATATATATATATACAGACACACACCTACACACACACACACACACACATATATATATATATATATATATATATATATATATATATATATATATATATATTCTGTAAGGTTTACCCTTTGCAAGGCCCGGGGGCACTCGAGGTAGAGGATGACATATGTGCGTTTAGGAGTGGAAGATAACGGGTAACCTTATCCTTGAACAAGTTAAGCTTATAGTGATCGGGGGAAGATCCTTCTGTGAGTCGGTTCTAAAACACAGTGGTTCGCAGGAAGAGACTGCTCGAGTGAAACTAATTTCTCACCATTGGAATATGGAGGTAATGTAGGTGGTTTGCTACTAATTTATATATTCCTGAACCAAGTAAATACTTATAGATTTACATATGAATGACCATTGACCTACCAATTTCAGAGTCAATTAAATGATTATTGTCTCGAATATACTTATTTTTTTTTATTTTTTTTTTAAAAGAAGTAACAGTGGTTGATGCATCTTAAAAGTCAACTAATTCAACCCAAATCAATAAGACCAGCACTTCACATTATTCATAGCCTCCGCAGGGTTTAATGGAAGATCGACGGTTGCCCATGTAGCATGCTTCTTTCTAATGCTTCAATTCTTCAGCATTCATTGCCATATAGGATGATCGATATTACATAAGAAGTCAGAGACTGGATTTTGTCGACCAATATTTACATCTTCCTGAACTAAGTGCATATTTATAGATTTAAATAATAATGACCATTGTCCAACAATCCCAGGGTCGATTAGAAAATAAATAAATAAACTAAAATGGTTTGACGCATTTTAAAGGTGAACCAATCCAACCTAAATCAATCAGGCCACCATTTCATATTTATTCATTGTCTGCAAGAGTAATCAAAATAACTGACCGAATTTCGAAAATATTGTTGTAAACCATCTGTAAAGTTTTCAGCACTTCACCTACATTACTTGCATTTAAATTGCTGAAAAGAATATGTATGTATATGACATCTGTCGGGCTGGAGATATGAATCTCAAACGAAGAGTTATGGCTCAACAGCTGTAGTCCTATCCACGGCGCATATCTGCGCAGGGATTGATGTAAGATTGGTGAAATATGTGTCTTTTTTTTTTTGGCTTCCATTTTCCTTAAAACTTTCTTATTACGCACATGTTCAGTCCATGTTATTCTCAGATTTCTTCTGTAAAACCAATTTTCTGTTACTTCAAGTCTTCAGCATTCATTGCCATATAAGGAGGACCGATATTACATAACTTTTCAGAGACTGGAATTTGCCGACCAACATTTATATTTTCCTGAACCAATTGCATATTTATAGATTCAGATAAGAATGACCATTGAACAATAATTACAGAGTCAAAGAAATGCTTATCAACTCCAATATGCGTATCTAAATAAATAAACTAAGATGTTTTGACGCATCATAAAGATGAACCAATCCAACCTAAATCAATCAGGCCACAATTTCATATTATTCATTGTCTGCAAGAGTAATGAAAATAACCAATCGAATTACGAAAATATTGCTATAAACCATCTGTAACGGCACTTCACCTGCATTATATGCATTTGAAGTAATAAAAAGAATATGTATGTATGTGGCAAATTTGGCTGTCCCCACGAGCCTTCGAGTTTTTTGGCGATACAATATCCGTCGTCTTATAACAATTCCATGATACGTAAATTCCTGAAGGTCTTGCACTCATAACGTGTCGTTTCAGAAATTCAGTCAAAGTTTAAATATATATATATATATATATATATATATATATATATATATATATATATATATATATATATATATATATATATATATATCAGTTCTGCTCCCCAAGGTACAGAAGAATATGAATAAATAATGTCATCAACTTACACCTGATACATAGTAAGCATTTAAACAGTTATAAATTGAATACTTTCACTGAAACTATTCGTTTATGGCAAACGTCGTGGCATGCTTGGAAGATAAATTATTCTCGATGAATAATCATGAAACAAATTCCACATAAATACACGTCAAATTCACATTTTAGTACTGCCAATTCATTACTCGACCCGTTTCCCCTGAGTCCAAATAGACACTGCCGGGATCAGAGCTCGAACTTACATTGATGTCTATAATCACATGCACATGAATATTCGTCTAATTTTTATTTTAGTATTTCTTTGTTATTGTTTTTCTACTGGATTCAAATAGACACTGCGAGCCTTAGGGTTTCAACGTACAATGATATCGATAATCAATGATATCGATAATAAAATTCACGTATCAACGGTTTAATCGATTAGAGTATTGTCTCGCGGTACAGTACCTTAATGGATTCTCTGTAAAGAGTTTCGTCCTTCGGGGAGACATCATCGGCCACATGATGAAATGAAAACGTGAGGATGAAACGCGGTACACCGAAACATTGCACTTTGTCATTCTATAGCTTAATATATGCACATATGTATATATTAAAAAACATAGACAGACAGACAGACAGACAGACACACAAACACACACACACACACATACATATATATATATATATATATATATATATATATATATATATATATATATATATATATATATATATACAGAGCAGCATGGATCCATCCAGCTCTTATCTCAAATAACAACTTAAAAGAGACTGTTTGACCAACACAAGGTATGTTAAAAGATTCATGTTAAAAAGATAAAAAAAAATTAAAAAAACAAATGTGAACAACAGACAAAAGTTCATTTTCTCCATCAAGACATTAATTTCTGTAGTTCACTGCCCCCAGCAAGCGGAAATATTTCTTCTCCTGATGATGGCCATTTTGGCCGAAACTAGTCGAGGAATGTAAATGAAATAATAATAAAAACGAAAGAATATTAATCTACAACCCAGTGTGTCTGAAGATTTTAATTTTTTAATATGTTTTTATTGTTCAAAAAGAATATATATATATATATATATATATATATTATAATAATATTTTTTGTTTAAAAATATGATTCCTTCGCTACATAAGAGTAGCTAAGGAATACTAAGTATAGCTAAGTGGTAGCTAAAGGGTAGCTAAGAATACTAAGGAACCCCGGATTATGCACCCAACGTGTTCTTTTCTATTTTCTGCATACCTGCACAAGGATATATATATATATATATATATATATATATATATATATATATATATATATATATATATATATATATAAAGAAAT
>OZ010582.1:86073422-86093422 GCA_963932145.1 Acanthosepion lycidas | reverse complement strand
CTTGTCGTCTGCGTAGTATTTCACATTGGCGCCAACTCATTTATTTCGGCGACAAGTCTTCAAGCTTGCCAGGATTATTGGTATAATTATTTCTTTCTTAAACACCCGAGGGTATAAACAGTAGGAGACAGCAAGCAGACTTTCATGTGTCTAATTCCTTTTGGACGTTGGCCACCAAATGTCTAAATCTTCCACGTCACAACCCATTTCTGAAACTTTCGTTCTAGTGCAGAATTTCCAAGTTATGCAAAGAAAAAAAGAAACAGAACGTCAGATCAATTTTGATGCAACATTTATTTTCGTTATATTTTTGAACATGTCAACATGGAAAAATCTGTTGAAGTATCATTAAGTAGGACTTAGTGGGCCTCCATCTTGCACCTGGCCTCAAGTTGAATTCGTACATACGATCCATTGCTAATGATTCAGGAAGAATTGTCGGCTCCTCGTACCGTTCATGTAAATATCTCATTAGGCTACCCTTTACCTTCAGTTCAGTTCAAAAATACGTAGACGTGAGCTACCCAGACCTAACTCTCCAGCTTTAATAGATTTCAAAAATGTTCTCCAAGCCATTGTGGGTGACGAACTATTCTCCACCCTCCAACTTCTTTGCCACAGGCAGATGTGGCAAGCCTTTTACTTATCTATCGCTACTTCCACGGAAAGTACTCGGAAGAACTACATTCCCTGGTCACGTCAATTCAAACCTTCACGGCAACGACACACCATGCTACTTACAACGTTGCAAACCAGCCACATTTTCTTCGTATTCTATCAGTGAAAGATAAGACCCATTCAAACAGCTTCTTCCCGCGATCTACTGCCGTGTGGAAACGAAGGCGATTTTTCCCTTATCACTACAATCTTAACCATCAGGGAGTTAGGCAGCTGGACCTGGCCGCGTGCTCAGCTGTTAGCTGTTGTCAAACTCTCTGCCTTCGAGCAGAGAGGAATCCGGACGAGGCTATACCGAAAGAGGTAAACAATCCCGACCCCGAGTGTGTGGGGTCTTCGTAGAATTTTCGGCCGAACCTACGGGCTCGGATTGCTCCACATTAAATTCGGCTATGTGCCACATCCAACCTTCTGGGGAGGTCGATTAATATTACTACAATCTTAACCAATTCAAAATAAGGTCAATAATTATCTTCCACTCCTATACGTAAAAATTACCTCCGAACGTAACCCTCTATCTCATGTGGCTTCCGGTCCTTTTAAAGAGTGAACTATACTGTAAAAAAGAAGATAACGTCAGTTTAGTAAAATTTGGGTAAAATAACGTTTTCTGCAGACATTAAGTGGAAAGTTTGAATCCACTGCTATTTTTGCTGCTAGGAAAATTTGTTCACTGTATCGTGCTAGACAATTTGTCTCTCAAGAATCTGTCATATATATTTCTAAGTCTACTATTCGTCCTCGTTTTGAATATTTCTGCCATGTCTCGTCTGGTGTTCAAGCGATACCTTTAGCGATTCTTGATAAAATCCCAAAAAAGAATCTGCTATTTTATTGATCCTGACATGGCATCTCGTCCTCAGTAATATTCCCACCGCCGTAATGTAAATTCCCTTTGCTTTTTTCTATAAACATTTTCATTGGGAGTGTTCTGTCGAACTTTCTGCTATGATACCAAGACTTTATGGATTTAAGCGCAGTACTTTATGAAGTTATGAACTTAAGCGGCAAGTTCTCCTCATTTTCCATTTGAAATAGCGAGATGTATGCGCAGTTTCTATGCTAACAGTTTCTTCTATCGCAACTTCTTGCCTTTGAAAATCACTTCCATCTTCTTCAGTCAACATTGACCTTCAAAAATTTAAATGTAATTTCAATCGCTATTTTCTGTTTACTTAATTCCTGTTATTTTATTGTTCTCTATCCTTAACATATTTTCCGCATTTCCTGAGTCACCTCGTTTCATATTTTCTCTTCGTGTCTGCATTATTTAATACTCACACACTCAGACCCACCTTATATATATATATATATATATATATATATATATATATATATATATATATATATGTATATATATATATATATATATATATGTATATATATATATATATATATATATATATATATATATATATATATATGTATGTATATATATATATATATATATATATATATATATATATATATATATATATATGTATATGTATATATATATAAGGTGGGTCTGAGTCTGGATGTGTTCGTGTATATATATATATATATATATATATATATATATATATATATGATGTATGGATGCACGCCGTGTATAAGGAAAAACAAAGCCAAATCTTATAGCAGACTATTGATACTGTTCTGTGAGTAGTGGCATCTTCATTCGAAATACTACATGTGTAGATTAAGCTACTCTTACCAAATACAAATAAAGATTAACAGACGTTTTATTCGTAATGATTTAATTTAACTAGAAAATGAAATGTTTTAATAACAACAAATTTGGGGTTATCGGTAAGAACTGAACTCTTAAGATCGGCAGCTCACTTGACTAATCTTTGCTCTATGACAGGCCCCTGTTCCTCTTTATTGCTTGTTTGGTTGGTTAGCTTCTACGAGATGTCATCCTTTTCTGTTTATTTAATGTCGAATTATGTATCGCGTACAACAGTTCATTTCGACACAGATAAAATATACACCGTTGTTACTGAATAGGTTTTAACAACAGAAAATATTGGAATTAGAAAGGCTCTCTGTTTTCCTAGGTTAAAATCGATCTCTTTTACTAAATAAGACAAACATCGGAGATTTAAATATTTATCTACTTGCAGAAAACGATTATAGACTTTGGAGGGTAGCAAAGGCTTGTCTCTAAGGAGGAAGTGGTTTTAGTTACATAAATAAACGATGTGTTTTAGATAGATATTTAGATAGATATTAAACCAAATTTGATAGATATTAAACGGAATTTGATAGATAGATAGATAGATATTAAACGGAATTTAATAGATATATAGATAGATAGATAGATAGATAGATAGATAGATAGATAGATAGATATTGAACGGAATCTGATAGATAGATAGATAGATAGATAGATAGATAGATAGATAGATATTAAACTGAATTTGATAGATAGATAGATAGATAGATATTGAACAGAATGAGATAGATAGATAAATATTGAACAGAATGAGATAGATAGACAGATAGATAGATATTGAACAGAATGAGATTGATAGATGGATAAGTATTGAACAGAATGAGATAGATATATAGATAGATAGATAGATAGAGAGACAGACAGATAGATATTGATAAAAATGAAAGATAGACAGATTTTTTCCCTAAATATTGAATTTGAGATTATATCTATAAATATTATATTTATGTGAGGTATGTGAGAAGCGTAACGTTGATTACACTTAAAATATATGTTTAATGGCTGCACAACGCATCCGAGTTTGCCAGTCTTTTAGGGAATTTTGCCAATCTCTACTGCACATTTGTGTTTGTTCATCATCCACAGTGGTTTATACTACAATTATGCAGGGTGGACCTTAGTTATAATTTCTGGGTGAGAGTGCATTACCTGGCGTGATCAACAGTCTGAACAACTCCTGTACGTTCAAACCATTGGCCACGATGACTTACGGCTTCGTGCTCGCCTAAGTATTGTTTTCAGAGACTATCCAGTCGCAGAAATCGACTTTGGTTCGAAAACTGGTCTCATGGTCGAAAAGTGAAAGTTCTAACCACGTGGCCGAATGCATATGTATAATTTAAATATAATAAAAGAGACAAATAAATAAAATAATAAATATAATATATATATATATATATATATATATATATATATATATATATATATATATATATATATATATATATAATAAAATAAATAAATAAATTGCATTCTTTCATATTAGCTGTTACACTTGACGTCAGTTTAGACAAATTCAAAATTTTCAGTTTTTCAAAGAATACCAGGAATTAGAGAAACACATTCCAAGTACCATTGGAAGTTCCTGACGAATGGACCAAGCAATTACAAAAAGGGTTCGTCTACGAAAACCCGGAGTTCAAGTGCTGAATATAGCATCAATCAGTTCAGTGACAAATTAATACTATATATATATATATATATATATATATATATATATATATATAGATAGATAGATAGATAGATAGATAGATAGATAGATAGATGTATGTATATATGTATGTATGTATGTATGTATGTGCGTGTTTTGGCAGCAATCCCTCTTTTATACAAGTTTCATTAAAGAAGACTTAAAAGATACTTCGAGTAAGCTTTTTATTTAATTTTTTCTTGTGTTAGTATATTTGATATCTTTTCTGGACACACGGTGTGTAAATTTGTCTAAATGTTCTGTATATCCGAGCGCTTGCGGCTATTCCATTAGCCATTTCTTTTAACTGTTTAGATTTTGTATATATGTTTCTAGAGAGATGGGAATGTTTTTCTTTTTCCAAAAACAGTCTGAAAATTGTGGCTGTGTTCAGAGTTGGAGTTACTGATTGTTGCAATTTTCATTTTTATTATTAGTCCTTGTATTCATTTTAGTCTTTTCTACATGAAAGTGGGTCTAGTGTTGATGTGGGTTAGTAGGTTTTAAATGGATCCTAATAGAGCTATGGCCAGCGAGATGTAACATTATTCTTCTTAATTTATATGTAGTGGCATGTCGAATATCATTGTTCATGGATTCGTTTTGATAATAGAACGCTGTTCATTAAAAGACGTCAATTCATCAATAATACTGATCTCTGTAATTTAGATCTTTCAGGTGTGTTGTTATTGTTAATGATAAGGTTGGCAGTTTTAAGTTTTTATAGTAGATAATTAATTTAATGTTCTTGCTTTTTGTTTGACTGGGGTTGTGTGTTTCTTTATAATATTTCTAAAAGAAAATTCATCTTGCTTTTAGTTAATGTGTATTTAACTTTTATTGAAAATGTCGAAGTTTTTTTATTTTATTTTCATCTGTATGCTCAGTGTTGCTACTGGTTATCTTAAATTGAAATAGTCGAATTTGGTGATCAGTGAAATAGTTTGGGAAAACCATTAATAACTTTCTTCTGTTTCACGTTATTCAATAGAAATCGGACGAGGCGATAAATTCTCGTGCACACTCCCTAGGAAATATTTTATTACGCCGACTTTATATCTAAGTGCACATTCACTGACAAAATTATGGTGGCAAGTGTTTTTACTGTTTTTTTTTATAAGGAAGTAGTGAATGTATTATTCCTAAATTCTACAAGAACTTCTAAGAATTGGAATTTGTTTTGTTTGAGTTTTCAAGCACATTCAAATGAAACGCCATTCCTTTTCAAGGATTCTTCTCTGTGTTGTTACGCAACTGGTTTTAATACGTGTCTATGTGTGTCTTGTATATAAGAAAGTGCAAAGAAAGACGCTAAATTCTTGAGTCTGTGATACTAAAAGAGAAACAGTCAACATTAAATAATGTATCTTTCTTCGCATCTATGGTGAAATGCGTATAAACACACACACGCACACATACATAAAAATATCAGTTTCACTGTTTATATGACGTCGCCTTGAGTGAGTTGAAATTATTTCCATCAAATGTGGGAAAGGCTAAATTAAAAAACAGTGGCGTAACTACCCACAGAACATCTCACACACACACATAGGGTGCGATGGGGAAATTCTCGCCATTTTATTTCATTTTAATTTCGCGCATGCGCGTTGTTTGTTTTTGATTTCGTCGACTGTACAGTATAGTAGGGCCAGCTGTTTACCATCTGTGAGAACAAGAGAACCATGACTCAATTTACTCTGCCAGAAATTTGGAAACTTTATACTGTACTCCTTGACAGTCGAACCGAAAGTTCCAAAACGAATATTTAACAGTATTTTTGGTGTCAACCTGAGCACTGTGTAGTGATTTCAGAAAGCGTTGGATGAGTCTAATGGTGACTACCAAGTTGTTTGTGGCGATCACGTTCTGCCTCCATTCATCTCTTCACAGGGCCTCAGACTTAACATGAAGTGCCTTGAGAAAGCAGTGCTGCTCTGGGTCAAGAGTGTGGCTTATGGAAGACCCTACATCTGGCCAAATGCATTATGTTTCACAGGCAGGAGTACACTGTCATGTTTACCAGAAAATTTCTGCAAACACAGTACCACTTACATCTGACCACCCCACTGAGTATACGGCATTCTTTTCATTATTATATATGGAAACAGCTAAGCGAGAGACCAACAAATCTCCTTGTAATACCAAAGTGTAACTGAAGGCTAAGATTATGGCACCATTCATTGACTTAAATAAGGAGAGCATTCAGAAGAGTTGCAAGAGTTTCCGAAGTCGTCTGAAGGCCGTCGTTGAAGGCAATGGCGATTTTATTTAATAAATTTACTTTTTAGTAATTCATGATATTTTGGTAAATATTAGGTTGGTGCAAAAATAATGTCGTTTCCTCACATATATTACTATGTGAGAAAACGACATTGTTTTTGCACCAACCTAATATATATATATATATATATATATATATATATATATATATATATGTGTGTGTGTGTATGTATGTATGTATGTATGTATATATGTGTGTGTGTGTGTGTGCATGTTAAGCAAGTAAAAATAACTGACATGATACTGTGGTTAAGTTTTTATTTACTTTCTCATCTTTCTTACACATTCTTCAGCACATCAACTGGGAACACCCCAACAATATGCTGACCGTGTTTAGAAAATAAAACAGTCCTATAGCTCTATATACGTTCTTAAAACAATCCATACATTTACTGAAAAGGTAACAATAAAATCACCCTGAAGCATAGCTAAAAGATTAGCCTAAAGCGCTCGGACATACAAAACATTCAGATAATTCCAACAATTTTTATGTATAGAAAAGAAGGAAAATATGATAATACAAGAAAAAATAAATTAAAAAAAAAAAAAAGGCAACCACTGTACCTTGGCAGCCTTTTTTAATGAAACTTGTATAAAAGATGAATTGCTGGCCAAATACACAATTTTGTATATATATATATATATATATATATATATATATATATATATATATATAAAAGTGAACATAGAAGTCAACACTTAGAGGCGACAGTCTGTTTCATGCTATATGCAATCGTCAAGCCAAGTTTTTCGTGGTACAGAATTTAATAATACATAGGAAAAAGACAATATTTATAAGGCATTTTTTAAAAGCAAAATCTAAAATAAAATCAACCGGTTTCGTCCCAGGACTTATCAAGTTTATTTATTCTGGGAATTTACAAAAGCGTCTAAATTAATTTTAAATTAACGAATGTAATGGAATGGTGGAAAAATATAAATTTCAAGAAACTGGAGTCCAATAGTTTTCTGACCCAGTAAGCATTCCCTCTGTTTACAAAGTGAAGGCTCACGGGATCTGATATACAAGGACTCTAGAACCTTGAGGTAAAATGTGGAGTGGGACCTAGATAAAATTATAAATCGGTCACCACTAAAATTTTCCACACATTTCCTTCTGTTTATTAAATGTTCAGCAATAGCAGAACCAGAACTGATGGACAGTTCGCTATTCCTGGAGGACGGATCCCAAATCCTGGCTGGTAAATGCTGTTTTATTCTCGAATCCAAATATATATATATATATATATATATATTATTTTGTTATCTGTCTCACATTCTGCTCATATATATATATATATATATATATATATATATATATATATATATATATATATATATATATATATATATATATATAATTAAACCTAAAGAGCCAGACAAGCCTACCAATATTTCACTTACGTGGATAGTCAGGGAAGGCCGGCCTTCCCTAACGATCCGCGTAAGTGAAACCTTGGTAGGCTTGTCTGGCTCTTTAGGTTTAATTAGGGTTTTCTCTACTTAGCACTTAGCATGTTGAGCATTTTATGTAGTTATTATACTTACTCGTGTCGTTCTTTTTTGTTCTTCCCCTCCCCCACCTTTGGTATTGGTTTGATTATTTGCAAATCAAGACACTGAAGGTTTTCTGGACGAGATTAAATTTCTTATATTTATAACATTATTACTAGTATATATATATATATATATATATATATATATATATATATATATATATATATATATATATATATATATATATGAATACTTAAAGAATAGATGATGCTGAGTTTGTAATAGGTAAAATCGATTTTTTTAAAAATATTTAAATTAGTTTGCCCTCATTAAAACTGAATAATGATAAAGCAACCTCACTAAAGAGATTTAAATATAAACAATACTAAATAGCATTTTCAAAAAAACAGACTATCAAAAATCAAAAGCTCTTAGCTTTTGCGACATGGATGGAACGGATTCATTATCTGCTTTTGATATAACGACCTTAATGACCTGTGGATAGCGAAAATTGGAAATTTATGAACATTGAATAGGATATCGTTTGACAGCTGATTATAGCGTTGAATACTTAATCCAACAAAACATTGGAATAAACCTTGCCAATAAAAATCGATGCATTGCTGCGTCGCTAATTATTCAGTACATTATTGTCTGAGGCTTGAAACACAGGTTTCCATTCGATCACCGAAGTTAAGAAACGTCGAGCTTGGACAGTATCTAGGCGGGTGACCGTTTCAAAATATCAGGTGCTGCAAAATTTGATGTAAGATGTGCGGTTGGTGTAATGGGTAATGCTCGGAATTGTTAATCGGAGAGCCGAGTTCTAATTCCCTTTGGGTTTGTTATATTCACTTACGCGCAAATACGCTCGGGAAAGGTATGACTCTACCTCTTGTATCAGTAACACCATTACTGTCTAAATATTAGGTTGGTGCAAAAATAATGACGGTTTTTGACGTAATTTTTAACGTCAAAAACCGTCATTATTTTTGCACCAACCTAATAAATAAATAAAATTCCGTAAAAGATATTTATATTTCAACATTAAATAACCTATAGACGCTGATATGAGGATAGACAAAAAACAAAAAAAACAAAACATTATTGTCTGCCTCGTGCTATAAGGAGACCAGCACCATGAAACTGTTAAATGAATCTGGATTCATTCTTATTAATCATAGTTTAATGACGGCAACGGATTAAGTCTATAATGCATTAAATTAGACTGCCACAACGTTATGAACAATGAGTTTATAAACGATATATTAGGTTGGTGCCAAAATAATGACGTAATAATGTCGTTTTTTGACGTACTTTTTAACGTCAAAAAACGACATTATTACGTCATTATTTTGGCACCAACCTAATATTTTTTAACGTCAAAAACGACATTATTTTTGCACCAACCTAATATTTTTTAACGTCAAAAAACGACATTATTACGTCATTATTTTTGCACCAACCTAATATTTTTTAACGTCAAAAACGACATTATTTTTGCACCAACCTAATATATGGGTGTGAGGCACGTTAAACGTTAACATAGTGGATAATCGTATTTAAAACAAAGACGCCATTTTTATTTTAGACAGTGTTTATTACGTCTGTATTACGGAGGAATTCTTAACAAACAAAATGTCATCTCCGGCACGGATCAAATTTACCCTCCTTCCTTGTAATAGAAACCACAAATTTAGTAGCTATTATCGCACCTATTTCCAGTATAGGTGGCGGTTTCCTTCCTAACCTTTTATTTGAAGTGGTGTGGAATGTCAACAAATTATGTTATTATTTTCTCTTGGAGTTCCATGAGCTATCCATTTTAGTGTTTTCCTCTGTTACTTTTTCTTTTATTCTTCTCTCCTTTACTCGATATTTTGAGATCAAGGCCTGTGTGACGGTTTTGGGTTCCTAAGCTTCCCAATCAGCCAACATATTTCAATACCTGTGCACATCAGTGTTGGAAAATAAAAATGGGAGGATTGAGTTATCAAGGGGAATTAACTGAAAACTGAGATATCAAGGAAAGTCATGGTACGTGGAATTAGAACAATCTCCCCCCCCCCCGGGTACTACATTTACGGTTCGACATTCCAAAATACACCACCTGAAGAAGACCGGGGCGTACAACGGCCGAAATGTCGTGAATATGAGGATAAAGATGACGACCGCCGTCCATATAATGTAAGTAATGTAAATATGTATATTATGTACGTTATATATATATATATATATATATATATATATATATATATATATATATATATATATATATATATTGAACAATAAAAAAAATATTAAAAAATTAAAATCTTTGGACACACTGGGTTGTAGATTAATATTCTTTCGTTTTTTTTTATTATTATTCCATTTAGATTCCTCGACTAGTTTCGGCTAACATGGCCATCATCGGGAGAAGGAATATTTCTGCTTGCTGCTAGAACTAAACCACAGAAATGAATGTCTTGATGGAAAAAATGAACTTCTGTCTGTAGTTTTCATTTGTTTTTTTTTTATTTTTTTAACATGAATCTTTTAACATTCCTTGTGTTGGTCATGTTAAAAAAAATCAACGAATTTTCCTTGTTAATTATTTTTATGTGACTTTATAATATTTGTAATAATTACTTTTGATTTCTTGTTCCTATTTGTAAAACATAATCTCCCCGCTAGCTATTTTCGTTAACACTATTTTCAAAGACTTCTTTTTTTTGTTAGGAATTCTGTTTATTTTTTTTAATACCACGTTTCTCCTGTTGGTGTTTATATGTTCACGTGTGGTGTCTACTTTATTTAATGACTCATTCCATACGTTCTGCCCTAGGTTTTCTTTCATTTTGTTGATCTTTGGTGAACTTGCTTTGTCTTTTCAGTGCAATAACATCTTTCCTTTATAGGTTTGTCTGTGTTCTTGTGCATTTTCTTTGTGTAGCTTAATCGTATGTGTTTTAATGGGGGCTATTTCAAATATTGTAAGATGTGCCACTGTAATTCGAGGTCATGGAAATTTCAAGGCGCATAAAAGCTGCCCTTTGAAATATTGTAAATTGGTATAAACGCTGACCACGCTGTGCGTAACAAGACCACGCTGTGCGTTCCAAGACCACGCTGTGCGTAGCAAGACCACGCTGTGCGTAGCAAGACGACGTATGTACTGTTAATACATAGTAAAGGTCATTATCGACCACAGTATACAGTGGGCCCTAATGAACGTGTCTATAGAAGTCTGGTGAGTATTATATGGTAACAAACAAATGTCACTGGACAAAATTGTAAACTCAAAGGTGTTACTAGACATATATCTGTTTTGGTTTAAAATATTGTATATTAGTATAAACATTGGCTACGCTGTTCATGGTAAAGATTTCTATGTACCGTCAATACATAAGAAAAGTCATTCCCGCCCACTATATAAGTTCGATATCGGTTGAAGGAAGACACTTTGGCCTTACCTCGGTTGCGTCAGAGTTTTGAGCGGAAATCGGAACTGGTGATAGCATAAAATGGGTATGCATCCAGTGGCTAAAAAAAAAAATCAAGTTTCGCAAGTGTCTGCGCCTAGAATAAACAGGGCGCATAGGTGTCGTGTGCGAAGGGAAATACGTGTTTGTGTGGAGGCATGTTGGAAGAGGCGTGGAAGTTTCGTAGGTGACATACCGGAAGAAGGCGTAGCCATGTGAAGGCACGTAGGTATCAAAATGTTATTTAAACAGTCCGATCTTTCGTCAGGCAATAGACTGTCTAGAAATTCCCAGAAGGTTTGTACCCGTCAATTCCTGTGTGCGCAATCCTAGCCTCTTTGATTCTCTCTCACTATACCCACTCGCCGCAACTCGAGCAATAAAGATATATGTCGCCTGTCTCTATACTTTCATGGTAATTGCTCCGAGGAGCTGCGTTCCCAGACTTCGTGAATCCAAGCGCCCTACGAGGCTGGCATCCCGCTCTCACCCTTTCACTGTTGAAACTATTATATGTAGCCGTCTCTTCTACTCCAATAGCTTCATATCTCGCGCATCTTGCCTGTGGATCTCCCTTCTCTATTCCTGTTTCTCTGGGAGCTATAATTTCCAACTTTTCAAATGTAATGTCAATCGACATCTCTAGTTGCCTTGATCTATGAACTATCCCTCTTCTCATCCTTTCCTCTATCACTCCTATATGATCTTGCTCCAAACCTTCTGTAACCCCTTGCGTCCTAGTGTCTTCCCGCCTTGGTTGGGGTGAAACGCGTGCGTGTGAGCGTGTGTGAGCGCGCGCGCACGCGCGTGTGTGTGTGTTCGTTAACTTATTTGAGCTCAGTAACAATGTACATATAGAGCAGGCCCTAATGAACGTGTCTAGAAGAGTCTGGTGAGCGTTGTCTGCGGCGTCAAACAAATGTCAATGCAACAAATTGCAATGCAGGAGTTACTAGAAAACATGTCCATCCGGTCAGTTTTGAATTGGATGTGCAAGCAGAATTTCCCGGATGCAACAGCTAACACAACGATACTAAACACGCCGTCCTACGTGAGCTTTTCAGGTCACTAATTGGAATCTTAAGGACTGGCAAAGTGTGTCGTGATTTTCAGTTGGCGATTTAGTTCAAGAGCGACGTAGTTGTAAAACTTGTAAGCTGGTCTTAGTTGAATTTCTAAAGTTTCTCACGAATTTATCCATTCCTGCCATTTGGTATCCATATCAAATTTCTTTATATCTCTTACTACCAAACTTTCTTTCTTCTAAATTTCTCTTAATAGAATAGCTCCTATAATAGAGAAGCGATGATGTGCTGACCCATAACATGAACAGTTTTGTATTGCTTACCGCCTTAGGAGCCTCGTTATGGTGTCGTCAATTTGGTCTAATGGCGTAACACAAAACCTGTAATGAGATTCTAACATTCATTCGTAGCGTCATCATTTAAACCACGTAAATTAACACCCATGGAACTGATTGGTTCAGCTGAATGACCTATATATTTATTTAAATCTAAGATCTTGCAGTAGATAGCTGTTGACTGAAACAAGCTTATCGGAAATAAATTGATTCTTAGAGATAATATTATATTTTATCCGAGCCTTATTAGGTTTATTTACATATTTCACAGTTTGCATCGAGAATACAGTGGGCTCTAGCTGTATTTTAACACGTATAATTACACACGCATATAATCATGGATGTGTATATGTATACTTTCAAAAACATGCGTACGCACAGACATATATGTATTTTTTAATGGATTTTGGAATCATTATATATTTATTGCTAACATATATATATATATATATATATATATATATATATTTATATCTTTATTACTAGCGTATATATTATTATATTTATTTATCATTATATTCAGTAATAATTATTATATTTATTACTATTATTATTATGTTTGGATATCATTATAAAGGGTGTTTCATTAAGACGGATCAGCTGCAAATAAATCAGTGTTATTGATGAAAATTTATCTATTTCTCTATTCGATCATGTTATTTAAGTCATGGCAATTATGTGTGAAAAATAATATCGCCCAAATGTAAAAAATCATTAGACGCTAAAAATTCATTTCACATTTAAAATCAGTCCAAGTTATTGAAACACCCTTTATTTATTAGGCTGGTGCAAAAATAACGACGTAATAATGTCGTTTTTGACGTATTTTTTAACCTCAAAAAACGACATTATTACGTCATTATTTTTGCACCAACCTAATATTATATGTGTCTGTCTACATATCTGAGATTGAGCATTATAATTATTTACACTATTTGCGTTGTTGTACGAACGTGAAACTAGAACCATCTACCCAGCTGGAAGTAATAAAAGTTTCAGTCCGAAATGCCAAACACCTGAAGAAGGCCGGAGCGTACAATGGCCGAAACGTCGGGAATATAGCAGTAAAGATGAAAATAACAGTCTGAACAATGTAAAAATATTATATTTGATATACTTTTAATTCATTATAATATATAATTGTCATGGTCCAATATCCTTGCACCACAGTTATGGTCCAAGGTTAGAACCAAGGAAGAACAACACGAACACAAGAGTAGAATAACAAAGATATATTACAACAGAAATATAGTACAATAAGTTGAAGGTGTTAGTAATGACTGTCCGTCTGGTTTAGAGTGAACTAATATTGTCTCGACTCGTTACACCATTCATTGTATTTAATATCCCACCCACGAGGAATATATGTGCCACAAGGCCGAGTTTAAAGTGGGTTTCTCCGAGCCTGTAGGCTTGGCCAAAAATATACCCTTTGAACCCGCCTGGACGGGTTCAGGGGCTGTCTACCTTCCCGGACGAAAACTTGCCCTTCGGCAAAGCTTCATTCGGGTTCCTCACTGCCAAAGCGCAGAGTTCAACTGTCATGATCTGATGCTGATTACACCATTTATTCATTATACCTCTGGAGAGGCGCAGTATTTATTGTGTCAGGAAGACTCCATTATCGTTATAGGTAAGTTTCCATAACAATAATATTATAATATATAATGTAACATCATATATTATTATAATATCTATATTTCATATAATTATATATTTAAATGCAACGAGAACGAAAATAATATAAATTCAAACATTCACAGCATTAATTTAAAAGAGGGCTCAATACCAAGAGTAGAGCAATAGTTATTTATCATAAAGATGTTACATCCGGACAAACAGGCACTCACGACAAAGATGCATTTTTCTTGCGAATTATTTATCATAAAGATGTTACATCCGGACAAACAGGCACTCACGACAAAGATGCATTTTTCTTGCGAATTATTTATCATAATGATGTTACATCCGGACAAAAAGGCACTCACGACAAAGATGCATTTTTGTTGCGAGTTATTTATCATAAAGATGTTACATCCGGACAAACAGGCACTCACGACAAAGATGCATTTTTCTTGGGAGTTATTTATCATAAAGATGTTACATCCGGACAAACAGGCACTCACGCCAAAGATGCATTTTTGTTGCGAGTTATTTATCATAAAGATGTTACATCCGGACAAACAGGCACTCACGACAAAGATGCATTTTTGTTGGGAGTTATTTATCATAAAGATGTTACATCCGGACAAACAGGCACTCACGACAAAGATGCATTTTTGTTGAGAATTATTTATCATAAAGTTGTTACATCCGGACAAACAGGCACTCACGACAAAGATGCATTTTTGTTGGGAGTTATTTATTATAAAGATGTTACATCCGGACAAACAGGCACTCACGACAAAGATGCATTTTTGTTGCGAGTTATTTATCATAAAGATGTTACATCCGGACAAAAAGGCACTCACGACAAAGATGCATTTTTGTTGCAGGTTATTTATCATAAAGATGTTACATCCGGACAAACAGGCACTCACGACAAAGATGCATTTTTGTTGCGAGTTATTTATCATAAAGATGTTACATCCGGACAAACAGGCACTCACGCCAAAGATGCATTTTTGTTGCGAGTTATTTATCATAAAGATGTTACATCCGGACAAACAGGCACTCACGACAAAGATGCATTTTTCTTGCGAATTATTTATCATAAAGATGTTACATCCGGACAAAAAGGCACTCACGACAAAGATGCATTTTTGTTGAGAATTATTTATCATAAAGATGTTACATCCGGACAAAAAGGCACTCACGACAAAGATGCATTTTTGTTGCGAGTTATTTATCATAAAGATGTTACATACGGACAAACAAGTACTCACAGCAAAGATGCATTTTTGTTTCGATGCGAATGCATCTCGACCGATGAAGAACAAGCATGGTTATAAACGATTCTATGTAAAAATGCAACTTATGAAACATCCCGTTCTTTTTTTTTCATTATTATTTATTTAAAGACATAAGCAGAAAACCATAAATGGAAAAGAAATATAGAGTGTTTCCATAAAAGGAAAAGAAATATAGAGTGTTTCCATAAAAGGAAAAGAAATATAGAGTGTTTCCATAAAAGGAAAAGAAATATAGAGTGTTTCCATAAAAGGAAAAGAAATATAGAGTGTTTCCATAAAAGGAAAAAAAAAAAATAATAAGCGAAACAAAGATGCATTTTTCTGATAAGTACTTGTTTGTCCGTATGTAAAATTTCATAATAAATAATTATATATTTAATATTTTTCAAAATATATATATATATGCAAATTATTAGGAGGATTTGATAATTATATTTAATTAATTTGATAGAAACCTCGACAGAATGCAGAAAGCACTTAACGGCCGTTTCGTCCTATGTTTAGGACTCATCAGCAGTGCGCATGCACTACCGAGAATTAAAACCCTGACAGTTGAGATGTCACGTAAACATCGTACCAACTGTTCTAATGGTGCTCTGTGACGATTAGATTGCAAATCAGACTCAATATTGCGCCGCTCGCTGACATATTCCGTGGTGGAACTCTACTGAGTTCTCTGTAACCATAGGACTGTGCCCCCTGGATATATATATATATATATATATATATATATATTATAATTATATATTATCATAATATATAATAAGATTACAAAAATGTAAAAAAATAAAAATAGTGGCTCGCATTATACGCTGGTAATTTTCGTGAAGACTTTACAAATCATAAATTTCCGTTGACCAGTTACGGTATACAAAGATAATCTTTTCTGGAGCGGTTAAAATTCATGCAAATGAAACCATAGGTCATATGAGATATGCCATACATTCTGGAAGGAAACAATGCAGTTATTAATAAGAAGAGTTGAAATTAATGCATTATTTCGCAACCTTCATAGCCAGCGGATGAACTTTTTACACAGACACACACACACACACACACACACATATATATATATATATATATATATATATATATATATATATATATATATATATATATATATATATACCGCCATAACAGAATACCCACAATGCACCACTAAACCGTATATATAAATAGCCGAGAAAAAAAACAGCATATGTGGCCTGACGATTGCATATAGGATGAAACAGACTGTCGCCTCTAAGTGTTGACTTCTATGTTCACTTTTATATTTACACACGCTCTATCTCTGATATTGAGCACTTTATTCTATAAATATAGCACATGTTAAGACTATATTTCTTATATATATATATATATATATATATATATATATATATATATATATATAGTCATTGATTTTACTTTCTAATCCAGTAGTATTTCGTATTGCTATAAGCATTTGTTTTAGTTGTTATACTTTTTTGTAGTATATCCAAGTATTTTCTCAGTATACATATATTTATTTTTAGATCGTATTGTGACGTCGTCCCCTGTTCGCAGCGCCAACCGTGACGTTCTATCCTAGTCTACCACGGCACCAACTGTGACGTCCCTAAACAGCACCAATTGTGACGTCCTCGCCGCAGCGCCAGCCGTTCGCTCCTCGCTGCTCCGTTCGACTGTCGCTGCTCCAAATGTGACGTTCTAACCTTTTGGTGATTCGGGTGGGAATCTGGTTACATTTGATATCAACCTCGTCGTTCCCAACTCGCTTCCAACGCCTGGTTACCAAGGTAACTGCACTGATCCCCCAGTCCGCCTACCCACGTTGTGAATTGATCTTAGGCAGACGAGATCGAACAGTAGTTGGGGCCGTACTGCAAACCGAGTTCAACGGGGGTGATACCACACAAATATGCATAAAAGACAATAAAATGAAAATTCAAAAGTTCAAAGTATCAAAGAAAAAGGTAACAAACTTTATGTCTAGTTGTTCGATACATAGGACTGCATCTATCTCCCGACCCGTTCTATGGATTGTGACACGTCGTTTTCGACTAGGCAAGTTTTAACACTTCAAGTTGTCTGCTCTCTAAGAAATTGGTGTTTCGGTGGGTCTTTAGACGAAAGTAAAAAAAAAACTTATTTCGGTGATCTGGATCTAAGTCGCTCTTCAAAATAATTGTTCTTGTGTTGAAGAGGGGTCCGGAATGTGCGTGAATCTTGGTCAGCTATCTGCGAGGCTTGCTTCAGCTGAAGACTGACTCTGGGAACTGCTGGAACTCAACTCAACTCTGCTCGTTGTGGCTTCGTTTATATGGGCGCCGACCTAAAACCGGGGTGAGTTTGTCGGCGCCGGGCGGTTCCTCGATAATTCTAAATACATATCCACCTCTCTGGTTAGGAATTTCCACCTTTTTCCATTTTTGGGAACCTTTCCTCACTTCCACCTTCTCATCATACTTCACAGGGGCGTGAACTGCCCTCCCCACATCTTCGTAGCAATCTCTCTTACTCATCCTCCAGATGGGCTGCAACAGCCTCCCTCGTGCGTCACGTGATCCCCACTCGACCAATGATGTCTTAGTCGGGCGTGGACGAATCCGCGGTTTTGTTTCAGGAAGAAAAAAAATATCTTTCTTAACTAAAAAAAAAGTATCTCTTCTCTTTCCCTTTTCTTCCTCTTAATGGTGTTATCATTTCTCTGGCCGCGAACGGGACAATATGACAATGGCGGTCATAACTCTTGTTCTACACGTGGTTTACGTCAGGTATTTTATCGCTAATTATCAGAATGTGTGGTCTTCCTAACACGGTCTCAAAAAGAAACATCTCCAAAGTTTCAGTCAGTCCTTCGCCTCGAAGAAAGAAAAAAAAACACTTCCAGGTTCCCATTGATTTTCCTTCGGTACATATTTCTGATAACATAATTTTATTATCGCAGGCCAAGGATGTTCCGTCGAAGGAAAATCGGTCAACGGACATTTGTAGGTGGTCCTTAATTTTTCATATCTGTCCAAAGTCACTTTAGTTGCCTGTTTTTCGTCACTCATCGAAATAACATTTTCATTTGATTTTTTTTTTCTTTGGCCAGCCGGTCTGTAGTTGATAATAAGATGTCTCCCCGTACCAATAGTTTGTTTTCATATCCTTAGATAACACAGCCGATGCCAAAACATATCTGATTCTTTCCTTCTTTTCCTTTCTTTTTACTCAGAATTTCCCTGTCATTGTAATGACACTCTTTCGCCATTTGTTACTTATCAAAATATCCTTTTATCCATTGTCTCTTAGCCGTGTGTGTGTTCTTGCTTATCACTCACGATTCGGTTCTTAGCCTCTCCTTTTCTTCTTTTCTTTCTTTTCTTTTTCTGCCTTGTTAAATAGTGCCACAGTATTAATTGTAGTTAAGCAAGTCTAAAATGTTTTATGAGTTCTAAAATTATTGGAAAACACTATGTCCAATTTAATCTGGAATAAATCCTGAGAGTTTCCCAAGCATTTACCTTCCAAGTTTAACCGATGCGTGAATAAAATAGACGTTTTCCATCCGAGTCAAAGCCAGCGAAAAATTACTATATCACAAATAGTAGAATAGTTGAAAGATGATGAAAGCATCAGAACACACAGTACATCTAAATTTATTGTGTAATTCCCTGCGGTATCATATAACCAAACGGAATTATGATGTTTTCTGATGCCAATCGCCAAAAGTGTCATAATTTCGTACATCTATTTATCAATTTAAAAAGTGGCCTGGTACAAAGAGTCTAACGTTGGACTATTATTCTCATCTTCATTGCCATATTGACAACGTTTCGGACCATAGGGTAACCTGATGGAGATGCCTACTTTCTGTACGCAAAATATACTTCGTAGAGGTATCAGAGATATATCGACAGGATGAGGGGTTAGCAATGGGCTCGCCATTATAACCAGTAATGGCAAACCTAAATGAAATATTTGAGGAAATGGCATTAAAATTAACACCACTAAATCCAGCTCTGTGACAGAGATATGTAGAATCAACGTCATCCTCTGTTTACACCAGAAAGACGTCAGGATACTACTGGACCACGTGAACTCAGTAAGATCATTGATACAGTTGACAATGGAGCGTGAAAACGCAACAAATTCGGCTTCCTGGATGTGCTAATATCTCGAACAGAGCTGGGGTTCAAGACATCTGTATACCGCAAGCCTAAATTCACCGGTCAATAACTCAACTTCAACTACCACCATCAATAGTGTGTAAAGAAAAGGATTGTCCGCTGCTTACAGCATCATGCAGAATTCATAAGTGGCGACCCAGAAAGATACGATTCAGAATAAGCAGTACCCTACAAAGTAACAAATACCGCGCGTACATGGCAGCGGCTCCAAAAAACTGGGATAGACGGGTACAAGAGGATAA
>OZ010582.1:86015922-86068422 GCA_963932145.1 Acanthosepion lycidas | reverse complement strand
ACACCATCACGTTCAGCTCATCACCTCTCTCTAATCTTCACTTGTCGTTGCATACATACTCACCTTTTCGCATCACATATACATGCACTGCAATTACTATCTATGTTATATAGAAATATATCAGGTGAGGATGAAAAGTTTGTGGCCCGACCAAGACAAACATCTCCACCAAAATTCGACTGGTGATTTATTTAATTTTTTTCAATATCTTCTTACATATATATATATATATGTGTGTGTGTGCATGTGTCTGTGTGTATGCGAGTGTGTGTGTAAAAGTAAAAAAAAACAGGAAAACTGTATTATTAGCCGACGCATTTAGTCCAATGGGGAATTTTTCAAGGCAAAATCGAAATGAACATATTGGGCGAATAACAGAGTTTTCCTATTGTCTTTTACCTTTATACATATTGTCTTTTTCTACAGGTTAGCTCTGAGAAATTTTTCATATATGGTTATTCACACTAGAATACCTACATACACTTGCATACTTACACTGCAGTTTACGCTACACGCTTATTTCTTGTCGCCAGCAGATACGGTGACGGTAGTTATAATATTAGCCGTTTCCTTATAAGGAGACATTTGGTATTTATTGAGCGAGCAGGTTAGAACCACTGTCGGTTGGAATATATATATATATATCTATATCTGTCTGTCTGTCTGTCTGTCTCTCTCTCTCTCTATATATATATATATATATATATATATATATATATATATATTGCTTTACAGACAGTTTTTTTTTTTTTTTAGTTATTCGAATCCGTGATGAAAAATCGATTTCATTTATTTTGATTTGATATGTGCAGTTACTCAGGACAGAAAGTTAGAAGGTTAGATGGCGAAGTTCATCTTGAATAAGATGGAAAATTATTCTGAAATAATATGTATATATTTGGACTTTATTTCAATGCTTCATGGGTTTCTGATCCTTAGCTTTGATAAATTAATGATTAATATGTAATTTCCGTTTATGATCGATTACATTATGATTCTTCTGTTAAGCTTGGTGAGTAATTATATTATTATTATTATTATTATTATTATTATTATTATTATTATTATTATATTATCTTATTGCTCAAAGTAGAGTCGAATAGTTTTATAAAATCCTCGGACTATATATAAACACCGGCATAACAGCAAAATTGTCCAATTCGTGTAAGCAAAATTGTCCAATTATTAGATTTAGTTTTGAATCATTGTATCTTAGAAATGATTAAAAATATCTCCCTGGAATTCTCTGAGGTTTATATATATATATATATATATATATATATATATATATATATATATATATATATATTAGGTTGGTGCAAAAATAATGACGTAATAATGTCGTTTTTTGACGTTAAAAAATGCGTCAAAAACGACATTATTACGTCAATATTTTTGCACCAACCTAATATATATACATATATACATACATACATATATATATATATATATATATATATATATATATATATGTCTGTGTGTGTGTGCCTGTGTGTGTTTTGTGCGCAAGTATACCGAAAAATAGGAAGGAACACGTTAGGTAAATAATCCGGAGTTCCTTAGTATTTTGTCTTTATTTTTAAGAAGACAGTGCTCCATACAGAAGTAGAGCTTATATTATATATTTTTTTAAATATGATTCCTTCGCTACATAAGGGTTCAAAAACGAGAGCCGAAACAACCAATATATTTATTAAAATTAAGTTGAATTAAGGTGTTGAGTCCCGTTTCATCCTCAAGCGAAAATTTACGAATAAACTATCTTGTGGTTTGCGTGTGTTTATAAGTATGGTCCATTGCAACATTAATTACTATGGAAACGCCTGAAGTGGTCAAACTGTTAATTCTTATCTACAGATTCGTCAACTTCAGAAAGGTTATGCCAAGGTAGAGTGGGATATCTATATCAAAGCTAATGGTGGCGGTCACCGTCTCGTTTGTTTACAGCGACTTGCCGTCCCGCCATGAAATATCTTTCTTACGCGCAAACCACAAGATAGCTGTTTTCTAAATTTTAGCTGGAGGATGAAACGGGACTCGACACCTTAATTCAACTTAATTTTAATAATTATATAGATGGTTTCGGCTCTCGTTTTTGAAACATGAGAACTCTTATGTAGCGAAGGAATCATATTTTTAAAAAATACTATATATATATATATATATATATATATATATATATATATATATATAACAGACTGTTGCTCCTGGGTGTTGACCTCAATATCCATTTTTATGTTTGCATAAGCTCTGTCACTGATACTGACCACTAACCCCATAAATATAATATAAAAACATATAAAGCCATATTCTTATCCAGGCTGCAATGAATGAATTGTCGTCTAAATAACTGAAACAAATCAAATAACACTGACATCTAATTTTAACAGATATATTTACCAAAATTACAGAGAAAATATCTTGAAATTCTAAATACGGCCTCCAGACGACTACGAAATCTTCTGCAACACTTTTAGATGATATAAGCTTGCGAATGTTGTCATAATACTTGCCCCCCATTTATCTTTGGTGTTACACGCAGTTTTGTTGGTCTCTTGCTTAATTGCACCACACACATAATAATCAATGGAGCTATGTGGGCTGATGTGGTCTCAGAAATGACAGCCATGACTGTTCTCCTTGTGTGGTATGGAGCAGAGTCCTGTTTCTAGACAGAGGGTCTTCCAGCAGCCATCTTCTTGACCCACGAGAGCACCACCTCCTCAAGGCACTTGATGCAAGCCTCCGTATTGTGTATGAGGCCCCGACTAACAAATTCAGTAGTTCTTTTCTTATCAGAACGATCAAAGTGAGTTTTCCATGTTGCGGTACCTTCATAATCACCATTGGACTCACCCAAATCTTTCCAAATCCTGTGCAACATCTTCAAATTGGCATCTAGACATTCTTAAATGTTCATATTGAAGCTTCCGGCACGAATGCCAGTGTAGCATGTCGTTTCCAAATTTCTAGCAGAGTGAATTACGTCTTGGTGCTTCTTTTCTCATGAACCGTGCCCAACTGAGAAAAAAAAAAAAAAACAAACAAACAAAGCGCATGCGCGAAATTAAAAATATAAAATGGCGGAAATTTTTCCCATTGTATATATCAGGAAAGAAATATATAAAGAAAGAAAGACATTAAATTTAATAAAATATAAGATTTTTGGGAGTTACATTGTTGTCTCTTGTAGACATTTCCTCAGCGTAATGGATAGTTGCTCATAAGCAGATTACTCTACGTTGTAGCCTGACATTTGATTTTAAATTATTGTCTTTTAACAAAAGGCAGCGCATTCATGTCATTCGATTTGGTATTGTCACTGTATTAGCTTCTAAGTATCAAAATCATTTTGTATGGTTCTTCAAGAGGCGAACGATCCTCTCTAATTCACCGATAGCATAAGTTTACAGCCAAACATCGTTAGAGGAGCTTTACTAACACGAACAAACTAAATGAATATCACAATGCTATGTGACATGATCAAGATGCTGACATTCCTCAATACTTCAAATAAAATTCTAGGAAGTAAACTCCCATCGAGAAGAGAGCTACTGGAATTGAGGATCCTATTTTCCTAAAAAAATGTTTTAAGGGAAAGATTTTGTAAATTTCAACCGACAGTGGTTCTAACCTGCTCACTCAATAAATACCGAATGTCTCCTTATAAGGAAACGGCTAATATTATAACTACCGTCACCGTATCTGCTGGCGACAAGAAATAAGCGTGTAGCGTAAACTGCAGTGTAAGTATGCAAGTGTATGTAGGTATTCTAGTGTGAATAACCATATATGAAAAAATTTCTCATAGTTAATCTGTAGAAAAAGACAATATGTTTAAAGGTAAAAGACAATAGGAAAACTGTATTATTAACCGACGCGTTTCGCCCAATGTGGACTTTTTCAAGGCAAAAACAAAATAAATATTAACAACAAAACAAAATGTCCTTAGCAACTAGAAGAATCTTAAAAAATCTATAGTATACACATTGTTAACTGAAAATTACATCAACTACTATCACATGTTGAAATATTGTTTTTATTTTTGTGTTGACGGATTCAACAATTTCTTGATACAGTTGTGTACGTTTGTTTGGGAGAGTAATAATCATGTTAAGAAAGAGATATTGGGAAAAAAAAACCTGGGTGTAGATTAATATTTCGATAATATTCAATGGCAGCACTCTCGAGGATTTTCCTTGCGAGTAAGTTATTTTCTTTTTTTCTATGTTTGTAGCATTTTTAAAATCAAAATTGTGGTTGAATTTATTTCTATGTATGACTAGTGAATTAGTTATGACAGGACCCAAAGAGTGTGAGCTCAATACCCGGTTAAGGCAGTGGAGAACTTTCAGAGGAAAATTAACAGGAGATAACTGATAACTGACATCCATCAAATCACGGCACGTGGAACTAGAAGAGTCTGCCTCAGTGAGTGAAATAAAGGGTTCAGTTCGACATTCCAACCACCTGAAGAAGGTCGGAGCGTACAACGGCCGAAACGTTGTAAAAATATGGCGACAAAGATGAGGACAATAGTCCGACTAATGTAAATGATTTTCATTTTTTGTTGTCATAGTTTCCGGTGAAATAAAATTCCTCTAATAATCTACAGGGTCTCCCCTAAATATTGACATCATTTTAAAAGCAATTATCTTGAAAACTACTAAGTCTAGCTCAATGAAATTGAGCAGTTTAGGTGCTGAACATGTGTAAGTTTATCATGGGACCGATTTCATAAGTGTTCAATGTGTGCACCGCCTGTGACACGGCACATGTCAAGTCAATAGTTATGTTCTTGCCAAACATTCTGTAACATGTCTCCGGTAAATTTATACAGTGCAGAAGTGCTTGTTTGCTTGAGTTCATCAATGTTAGCAAGAAGAGGGGTACATAGACCAGTCCCTTCACATATACCTATAAAAAGAAATCACATGGAGACGTGTGTGGTGACCGCGGCGGCCATCTCATCAAAAAACTGTTTTCATCTTCACAACGTCCGCTCTACAGATTCTCACTGAGATAAGCATGTACTAACCCTTTCCGTTAAATATAAAATCTTGATCTATTTCTATACATTCTGTGAAAATTTGAGTTTATTTCAACAGGAATTGCCAAAGTTATTAGCCTGCGAAATGATGTCCATTTTTTGGAGCCACAGTGTACTATCAAATTTTCTTTTTGTGGCGTGAGACCGTGTTTTCTTTTTCACGAGGGCGTTTGCTAAATAGTTCTCGGTCCAAGCCTAATATATATTTTTTTTTATGTAAGATTGTTGACGGAAATGTCATCCATCCTTGAGAGCATTTCACCCCCGTATACAAAAAGAGTGAATGCCTCTGTGCATGTGTCGTTGCTAGTCTTATCTACATGTGCAAGTGAATATAACCATTTCTATGTACACAGTTCCCTGCCGTTAAACTCAAAAGACGATTCTAGCCGATCTTCTTTAAAAATCCCCTGAGTTTTCTGGTTGCCAATCTTAGAAATCAAGTCACGTTGGAATGCCGTCACTTCCGGTCAACTTCCGAATTCCACAAACCAAATTATTTTATCCCCACTCAAACAGCACAAATTCCTAATTACAACAACTACATATAAAACCCAAGGGTTTAAAGGGGATCACGTACACACACAAAGAAGTTAGCAGACACATACATGTGTCCACACAAACGCGTATACAAACACAGACACTCCTATCGAAGAAGCCACTCCACAAGAATAAGTAATGTTTAATAAACTTTTGCGACCTATCTTGTAACATTGTAAAAAAAATTAATACACCCGGCATGGAAATGTGCTTACTATGGGAACGCGATCGACTCTGTTTTGAATTCAGCAAGTGTTAAATTTGTCACCAAAAGTACGGACACACATCCATGCGTCCGCAGAAACATATGCAAACACATCGTTAGCCCCATCCAAGAAAGCATGTCCACATCTAAGTAAACGTAATGTTTAATCAAATTTTGCGATCCATCAATACATCCGACATCGTAATGTTTTCCATAGGGATACAGTCTTTTCTGTTTCAGCAGGAGTGAAATTAGCGCCCCAAACGTTCAAACTCTAATAGTTGTCAAACACTTTGACACATTTAATTAAAAAGGGCCAGTTTATAATTTATAGCACATGAATTTTCTGAAATTCTGACCTTATTCATTGATATTAGTAGTAACTTGTATGTAACTGATTATAATTTTCTCTCTCGTATCAGTCAAACCAGATTGATCCTCAGGGAATCAATTACGCTTCCTGAACGGGAAAGCGGTTCGCTGGCTGGATATCAAGCAACAATGATCGAAGGATTGCAGATATAAATGGACAGCTGTATTACCCTAAACGCCTTGACGTTCTTTATGGAGAGACAGTGAGAAAATAAAGAAGAGGCTAGTGTAGAAAATATTACTTGTTATCGGGAAATTTCTTGAACTCGGACAAAAATGTGTACCTTGTCTTCAGTTGATAATATATCTTATATATTATTTTATTTATTGATTTTTTTGTCTTTTTTTCGTAATATTGTATCTTCACACTTATAAAAATATCGCGTCTTCTCGCGAGAATATGTTTTACTTTTGTATCTTACTTTTTCTTTTTGCAATTTTAGCCATGGAATATATTTGGGATGTTTGTGCCTAAATTTGACATAAATTATATTGAAGATACGTTGTTTGCTTGTATGTTTAATGCTTTAATTAGGAGATCTTTTTTTAGAGTTTATGTGTTATAGTATTTTTTTTAATTTTTCGATAATTGTTGTGCATTGTTGTTGTGTTGATTGAAATAACTGGTCTTTAACAAAATTGTTAATATGATCAGTCATGAGTACGCCAGATTATCGTAATAAATATATAAATTATCATAGTAGGCTCCTTTCCGACGTACTTTTGTCGATTAATATATATATATATATATATATATATATATATATATATATATAAACATTCTTAGTGGTGCAGAATTTGAATATTGCTGTAAAAACATTACTTGTATAACATATATATATATATATATATATATATATATATATAGAGAGAGAGAGAGAGAGAGAGAGAAAGTGAGAGAGAGAGAGAGAAAGTGTGTGAACCAAAATTAGGTAAACATTAAATGATAAAATTTATTATGAGATTACGTATTAATGCAATTAAATTTTGGTAAACAATTATCACATATACAATTAAAATTTATTGAATACATTAATACAATAATAAAATAAAACACACTGAAAATGTTATTAAACCGCGGTACATCACAATTTACACAGGTTTGAAGGTTACCTTTGTTGTATCGTCGATGTGAATGATACACAGAGAAGAATGAATGCTTAATATATTTATTCAGCTCCAGTATCTGGTGCTAACAGCATACAAACAAAAACACAGAAAAATAAATTACAAAACAATTAACAAGACAACTTACAAGGAATAGAGGAGGGTCAAATGCTGTATAGCCAAACGAAGTAAGATCAGTCCGAATATTAATCAGCTTAGTATCAACTTATTAATCAACTGTTGAAGTCCTTAATCGTAGATTATTTAAGGCTACGAGCTAAGCCATCTGGTAGAGTGCTGAAGGGGTGTTAGCTACTCTACAACAACCTTCGACAAAGATTTTTGCGTAAGCAGCTTTGTGTATTAATTTATTGAAATGCATCTCTATTTCTTGGAAAATGTTTTATCAAGATACTCACTGACTGCTCTTATAGTTATAATATATCACACAAACACTATTCAACCTACTGTCCACCTACTATCATTATAGTGCTCTGCAAACTACATTGAGCTCTCCCTGGATTTATATTACCCTCGAAATTACCTCTTCCAGTCACAAACTGGTAATATATATATATATATATATATATATATATATATATATATATATATATATATATATATATGAAGAAAAATATACGGAAAAAACAAACAAAAATCCTAATATGCAGTTATGTTGTTTTAATGTTAATATAATGTCAACGTCGGACGTTTCGGTCTAGTATTCCATCTTCAGGACATATTCGTAAAACATAATTAACATTAGACTATATTTAATTCAACATGAAAAGACGATGGACATAAGAGTAAGACTAATCAAAACAGTCAACTGAAATTTTTCAAGATCAGCGTTCCGTTTCAACATGATCACGTCGGCGTCACGTGGGCGATGTTGTGAAAACGTATTCCTAAAACATAGTATTTTGAATGAAAAATGAAAATAATTTTATTTTAATCTAAGACTTATATGTACGTTTGTCGAGCATTACTCTTGCTAGAAAAGGGGAAATATTAAAAAACCCAGGTGTAGTATTCACTGTGCAAGATTAATGTTTTATGAATATGTCCTGAAGATGGTTTATTAGACCGTAACGTCCGACGTTGACATTATATTAACATTAAAACAGCATAATTGCATATAAGGATTTTTGTTCTTTTTTTCCGTATATTTTTCTTCATACTGTCGGATCTATATCCATATATTTGCTTACATACATATATATATATATATATATATATATATATATATATATATATATATATATATGTGTGTGTGTGTCTGTGTGTGTGTGTGTGTGTGTGTGTGTGTGTGTGATGGTTAATACTGTTTATTCTAAACAGATCATTTACTTAAATACTTGTATCTATAAAAAGAATGCCAAACATAACAATGTCTTAAAATAATTGTCGGACTTTGTCCATTTCATAATGTGTGACGTCATTTGTTTATTTATCTGTGTGTGTGTATATACATATATATATATATATATATATATATATATATATATATATATATGTGTGTGTGTGTGTGTGTGTGTGTGTCTGTGTGTCTGTGTGTGTCTGTGTGTGTGTGCGTATAAAGTTTTCATATTATTCAGACTAGCTACTTTTAACTTCGTAGTACGTTTCTCTCTTAACGCAGTTCTTCCTTTTAAATCCTCTCTTCATACGCACACACATCGAAACATTTTCCGTAAAGAAACACAAGCTGATACTTCTTACGATAAATCAACAACTTACGCGGAGGATTTCAGAACTAGTTAATGATGTTCATAACGTTGGAGTCACACTGGGCGAGGTGAAAGCAACGTCCCCGGCAGGTGGTTGAGTCATATCATTGAGAGCCATGCCAACATGGTATTAACCCACGCATTACCGTTGTCCATTACTTGTTGTTAGCAGTACCAGTATGGGGGGGGATCGGCATTAATTGTCCTCCCGGGAATCAAAATCCATAACTATCAGCGCTGTACTTGTTTGATAAGTGATATTGTTCTTGGGCTAACGAGGGCGATGATTATTTTCCTTCGTCGACGCGGGCATGGATCACTGCTGTTTGCTGACTGGTGACTAAATAATCAGCAAAGGAATTGAAGGCAATTACATGAGGCAGTGGCAAAAGTCCAAGACACTTCCTATTCCTAAGATTATTTCAGAAATGCTACTATTAACTGGGATGCCTTACTTGAATAGCCTGTATTAAAAATGATCCTAAAATGACGCATGAATCAAGAATATACATATTTGATTTCACTAATGCCATCTTAATTAAAAAAAAAAAAGAACATAATTCATTAAGGATGATATACATTGAATACATAATATTAGGTTTATGCAAACATAATGACGTGATAATGGCGTTTTTTGACGTATTTTTAACGTCAAAAAACGACATTATTACGTCATTATTTTTGCACCAACCTAGTAATAACAGTATTACCAACTATAAGCTCACGCCTAAAACATTACATTACATCCCCATCTTTCTTTGAATCCATTCTTAAATAATCTAACATATCTGATATGTCCCGGAAAGGGATATATTTGAACGAAGTAGCTCAGTGGTTTTGGCTATTATAACCAAGTAGAATACGGTAGCAGTAATCGACTGGTACGCGTCGTAGTCGCAGGTAAGAAGTGTAGATCAATGGCGTAGGCCAATGGGCGTCGTTATAGACTTAGCTCTCAGACTAAGGCTCTTTGATTCTCCTACACGTCCATCGATATTTATGACGGACACCAGCCAATCATATTCCAGTGAGGGGGAACACAGGTGTACGCATATTCCATTATATCAATATCTATCTAATACAAGGAGACCATTCTTAAAGAAGCTATCTTATTTCTATCTACTATAAAGAGAACATGCTTAAAAATATTTAGTTATATGACACTACACTGCGTTAGCTTACTGCACAAAGGTGAAGATATTAAAACTCCCAATAGACAGACAGACATACACAATTAAAATTCATATTACCATCTGTTGCCCACTTAGACATACAAGAATCTTCCCAAACCTACATACACATAATATTATCCACAGTTTTATTACTTGACACGTGTTTGACCAATGACAACTGACCCAAACATAACTGGAAATACTAAAGTTTATTTCTTTTAGCCTGCTTATTCTCAATCTCTAACGTGTTAAGTTGATAAACGTTTCCCATTCGTTTTTTTATTTTATCATCCTGTCGGATTATAATCCATATTTCATCTGCATTTGATCAGTAACTTTAAAAATATTAAAATACCTTTCGGAATATTTTAAGTTGTCAGATTTTTTTAAGATAATAACAGTTTAGTAAAACAAGTCTTACTAATTAACATATAGCTGGGGAATAAGAGGTGGATTCTCAACCATACGTAAAGGTATGTTCCTCTTAAGTGAATATAACGAACCTAACTGTAATTGAAACTCGTCTCTCCGATTAACATTTCTTGGCCAGTATCCATTGCACCAGTGTACACATTAATAGAACCTAGTATTACTAATCGGTCATACATCTAGATACTGACCAGACTAAACGTTGCTTAATTTTGGTAATAATTTCGGTAAGTGGTGTCCAAGCCTGATATAGCTGCAAACCAGGAAATTTTAAAGAATAAAAAAGAAACTTGAAATGCACTAGGATTAAAGACAGTTCAACATTCTCATTGACATTCCGAGGAAGGACATCTTGGAAAATTTAATACTCATAGGAGGAGTAGGATGGTAACTTATAAAAGCGGACAGTTTATAAAATCGAGCCTTCTGAATGAATTTCAGACCAGGGATAAGCAGGGGTGGTAAAATATCAAACGTTGTTTAGAGCCATAAATGAAGGAAGTTGTGCAGAACCATGATCGCCCTCGTCCCGATGGAACACGGCATATAAATGATAATGCATATTAGGGAACGGGTGATATTATTTGACTAATATTTCACGACCAGTGTTTTTCTCATTAATTTGCATTGCCTTTATCCCTTGGGAAATATTTTATTTATTTGTTTATTTATTTCTCTTTTTTTTTCTTTTCTTTTTTTGTTGGTGTTGTTGTTTTTGCATGATAGCAAATTCCCAGACTGAGAAAGAAATGCCGACACTTGATTAATATCAAATCCTCGCATACTCTCCATTTTATCGTTGTCATCGTAGAATCCGTTACCTGGCAGCGATGCTAATTATGAAACCTCTACTAATTTCGATTTAGACAGTGCATAATTGCTCGGATTACGGAAACTGAGAGCCGAGTTCAGTCCGCTACATTCTCTTAATATGCAAATACCCTTAGGAAAGTTAAGAATCCATCTATTCTCCTAACTCCTGCTATGGATAAATAGCAGGACAGAATAGGTCCTATAAGCTTGATTGCCAGCAGTTCTAAGAGAATGAAAAATTCGAATTCAAACCAGTCTAAAGAGGAATGAGCCCCGTCAGGTTATCATACCCAAGACACACCCCTGTAGTGACCCTACGAACCTAATGGATTACTCGTGAATGAATTAGTATGAATTTCGGTGGCTATATGTTGTGCGTCTCGCCAGGTCTGCAGAGTCTGTATCACAAGATGGGAAAGTTCTCTGTCCGCTGGAGAAGTCTCCCTAAGCCAAAGTTTAAATTAAGATATAAACATACACAAGTCATATCCTGTCGAATCAGCGCTCCTCTTACGGTCACCTAACGTACTTAGATCGATGACCTCTTGCGAATGACAGTTGCTGTTATGGAAGCACTTTGGAGTAGTGAATAGCGGCTCGGATTGAGAAATCGGGGAACAGAGTTCGAATTCTAGTCATGTTCATTACATTCCTTGACTTGCTAATACCCGTGGGAAAGTATGAATTCATTTTTCACCCCCAGGGTAGAATGCATCCTGGAGCGTCGTTGGGTGGCAACAGGTCGAGGAGAATGACAACTCTGAATTCAAAATATGCGGTTCTATGATGACCCACACCCTATTCCATGATCTTCAGCTGTTTTGGAGAGGAGATGGACGCTACCAATCTATCTAAATCCCAATGAAAGAATTTATGTGGAAGAAAATTTAAACTCTGTTTCTTCTCCCACGGTTGAAGGTGTCGATGGATTGATGATGTTGCAAGCATGGATGTGCGGATGGTATGATGGACAACGTGTTGGAATTGTTAATTGAGGAGCTGGTGTTCAATTCCAGTCGTATTCTTTACGTTCACTTAGGCGCAAATACTCTTGGAAAAAGTATGAATCTATCTATTGTCCCCCTGTATCTGTTAATTAGTAGGACTTGTATTACTAAATCATTACTATCTCCAAAAAATTCTTACAGTCTAAAAATATATCTTGACTTTAAATAACCTGCATATGTTTTCTAAGCCGTAAAAAGTAAATCAGTCTATTACACTATTCAGGAGTAAAATAGACCATAGTGAAAGTTTGCTATTAACTGCCCCGAAGTCCATTACCCTTTACCTGCGACGTAGTGAGATTTAAGATATAATCTTGCTTTAATTATCACATGAACTGATCTCAAATTCAGTTTTCCTTCTCCTGGAGTGGTTGCCAATCACGACTAAAGAGCCCTGTCAGATCTGTTATTTAGTTCAAAGCTAGGTGTTTAATGCAAACTCACCCGGAATTCAACACCCCCAGCCAATTCCTCCTTCATACTTACATCCCTCACTATTTACTCCTAGAAAATGAACATCCTCCTAAATGCGCTGCCCGTACAGGTGAACGATATTATAACATGACTGGTGTAGGGGATATTTTCAAGAAGTCAAAACCAGAGATTATTCTAGACTGCTTGAAGGCTCTTGATGTATATGATAAATTATGGCACTAAATAACTTCTTTCTGGAGGCGTAAATGGAGAGTAATGGAACCAACCACCCAAAGGATTGTTTATAAGCCATATATTTAATTTAAAAATATATTTTCGGTATTAAATAATCGACGGAGCTGATATACCGTTAAAACAGAACAATCGATCTGTCAATCATTCCGAGCAGTTACGCGACTCACAATTGTTTATCATTGCCAGTCATCAGACCGCCATTATACGGTCTGGGTATTAGTCATGGTTCAACTTACTTGATTTAATAATAGAGACCCAGGCGAGATTCACCGTTATTCTCACGGATGACAAAGAAATTTTATATTTTTGCCGAACTATTTTGAATATATCTATTAGTGCAAATCATTCTACGACTACCACTGGGGCCATATAACTCAATACTATCTGCGGCGTGTTCAGTTCATCGGCGAATACTCTGGTTACCACGCAATGCTTTACTGATGTGTAGGGTGTCTAGACACCTAACAACATTAAAATCAAGGCCTGTTAATTAACAGATGATACTTCTTGTAAAGTCAACGGTCTCCCGTTGCACTGGAAAAGACTAGACTTCATATCTGTCCAAACAGTAGCAGTGACGACACGGCCAGGCCGGATAGTTATCCGACGGAATCAACGGCCACGTGACCATGACCAAAGCGAGCCTTCGAGGTAGAAGATAACGGCTATGGTTTGAGATTGAAAGATATGGATCCCGCAAGTGTACTTGCCGACGATATGATACTCAGCAATGTATATTTCTCCGGCTTTCAGTTCAGATATGTGAAGGGAACTGATTATTTGTTAATCTTCACAGTGACTCTATAACAACAGACGGTCATAGACCTCATGGTTGTCGGAGGGATATTGGGAAAAAAAATTGCTAAAAACTGAAGACTTCCTAAAAAGCTTAAAATACAAAAGAGAGAGAAAATATAACCACCCGCTAAAAACAACACTTTATATCGGGAAATAATATATAAGGTTTTCTTTTTACCATCTGCCTCACTATATTGCACATTATACTAACATTTTTACTATCTACTTTACTATGTGTACCAGTATGCTAATATTTGTATTATCTGCCTCACTATGTGGATAAGTATGGTAATATCTTTACTATCTGCCTTACTATGTGAACCAATATGCTAATATTTTTATTATCTGCCTTACTATTTGGACCAGTACGCTAATATTTTTATTATCTTCCTCACTATGTGGATCAGTATGATAATATTTTTACTATCTGCCTTACTATGTGCACCAGAATGTTAATATTTTACTATCTGCCTTACTATGAGAACCGCTAAGCTAATTTTACTATCTGCCTTAATATGTGGACCAGTATGTAAATATTTTCACTATGTGCCTTACTATTTGGACCAGCATGCCAATATTTTTACCATCTGTCTTTCTATATGGACAAGTATGCTAATATTCTTACTATCTGCCTTACTATGCGGAATAGTATGCTAACATTTTACTATCTGCCTTACTATGAGAAACAGTTTGCTAACATTTTACTATCTGCCTTACGATGTGAAACAGTATGCTAATACTTTTACTATATGTCTTACCATGTGGACCAGTATGCTAATAATTTACTATCTGCCTTACTTTGTGAACCAGTATGCTACTATTTGCCTTAATATGTGGACCAGTATGCTAATATTTTACCATATGCCTTACTATGTGGACCAGTATACTAATATTTTTGATTCGGTGCACAATATTTCGGCGGCGGTTTCCTCCGGCCTTGTTTCGGGTTTCTTTTACTGTACCTGATAACTTTGTCAGAAATTTGAACACAATCCTTTATTTAGTCTGCAGCAAAATAATCCCATGCTTTAGGTATACAGTAAGTCCCCGGATTACGACAATCCTGACCTATGACGAGCCAAGGTTACGACGCAACCTCCATTAATATCGTTTCGGTTTATGCCGTTTGCCTCGTACATAAAAAAGCGTGGGTCCGTTCCTAGTTGTACGCTATATGGGATTGTTGTGCATTCACTCTCTTTCGTTTGTGTTGTGTTTAGAGAAACTTTTTGCCCTTCGTTATGGCTACCAAGCGTTGTGTAACCTCTTCTGATGGAGGTGCTTCGAAGAAAAGGAAAGCCGTCACCATGAAATTAGACAATGTTAAACGCTTTTAAATGTGGCAAACACCGACAAGCATGGTTTAAATCATTTGACTGTCGCTTAAAACATGTACATATGTGTGTAGATATCACATTACGCATCGTAAAAACGGAAAGCTGACGTAAGCCGAGGATCCCCTGTGTTCATAGCCATTAATATTGAACTGGAGTTGCTTACGTGTCTCCTTCACTGAAACAGTGTATCTCTTTTCAATTACCTCTACTCGCTAAATTTAATGACCTTGTAAGATATAGTAAGGTTTTCTTTTTAAATTCTAATTTAACGAATTTCCGATAAAAAAAGAAAAAGAAATTTATGTTTTTCTTTTTTCCCCAGATTTGCTACTGCTTACGATTAGTCCAAGGGAGACAAGATTTTACGTTTCGTCATACCGATAACCAATGGCATCACTTTCAATTAATACACAAGCAGCTGAAGACAATGTTATATCAATCTCTAAAATCCACATGCATGGCCTGGGATTTTACACCCGAGACCATCTCCCACTGGCTCGGGAGCTCTTTCTTGAATCTCAGACCATCCATGTATGTGTCTCCGTTTATCTCCCCTCAATTCTCTTAGCTATCTTTTCTTTCTCTACCGTTCCCCTTCCTCTCAAAACTGTTGGGTACTCGATAGCATTTCCGATAATACAGACAAGGCTATCACTCTACATCCGTTTGCACATATATTCATGTTCGGTGACTTTAACGCCCATAATACAACGTGACTTAAACACTCTATAACTGACCTCGCTGGCATACAAACCCTTATCTTTTCAATCACTCATTCCCTCACACAAGTAGTTGATTTTCCTACGCGTTTCTCCAGTAACCCTGACGGTAAGCTTTCCCTTCTCGATCTCCGTTTTATTTCCATCCCTGACTTCTGTCGTGTCACGCAGCTCTTCCCTCTTGGCAACTCTGATAATGGCGTAGTGTCTGTTAACATCTCCCTCTACACCTCCTCCAGCAAAGAACCTCCTAGTAAGAGAATATCTTCCTGCTATCAACGCGTAGACTGGGACTCGTTCCGTGATTTCCTTCGCGATGTCCCCTGGAATATGGAAAATTGTGCGTCTGAGTTCTCCTCCTGGGTAAAAGCTGGAACCGATGCTTTCATCCCTGAAAGAAAATACAAAATTAAATCGCGCTCATCTCCTTGGTTCACAGCCGCTTGCTCAGCTGCTATTGCCCATAGGACTCACTTCTTCCATCTGTATCGAAGTGACATGTCTGATCGCAACAGACGTCTCTTTGTCTCTGCCCTTAATGAGTGCAAGCGTGTTTTCAATGAAGCAAAGCTATTTGCTGGAAAAATGTAACAACGTATTGCATCTCGCGAGTTTAGTTCTAGAGATTATTGTTGGCTCTGCAAGAGCGTACTGAACAACAGCAACTCCTCAACATCTCCGCTATTCAATCAATTTGAGGTACCGACTTGTTCAGCTGATAAGGCTTTGCTTGGAAATTCTTATCGAGTTCAACGCTCGACTCGACTCGTCCGAAGTACCCACACCTGATCATCTCCATAGAACTGAGGCTCTGTTGAGTGACATGAAAATAACCCCATCGATGGTTTTGGACATCGTCGCAAGATTAAACTCCCATAAGGCTAGTGACAAGGACGAGATACCAGCCATTGTCCCGAAGAAATGTGCTCCTGAACTGGCACCAGTCCGCTTTAAACTATATAGCTATTGCCTTACTGACCCTTGCTTTCCTGTCCTCATCTGTTGTCCCTGTCTTTAACAACTCTGGTGACCCTTCTGACCCATCAAACTACCGTCCTATAAGTTTCCTATCACTCTCGGGCAAAGTCTTCGAGGCTTTAATCAACACCGAAGTGGTTAGGCACCTTACATCCCATGATCTGCTCTCAGACAAGCAATATAGTTTCCGCTTTGCCCGGTCCACCGCTGACGTCATCACGATTATAACTAAATTTATATACCAAGCACTTGACAATAACGCAGAAGCATATCTGGCACGCTGGCCTTCTTCGTAAGCTTCAGGCACAGGGCATTACATGACGATTATTTGACTTAATATAATCATTTCTGTCAAACTGTGAAATTAAGGTCGTCCTAAACGGGTTCTCCTTAAGTTCCTTTCACACGAACGCTGGTGTTCCCCAAGGCATTATCCTGGGTCCTACACTGTTTCTGATTTTTATCAACGATCTTCCTGATGTAATCAGCTCCCAGGCTGACATCTACGCTGACGATACTAGTATTTGCTCCTGCCTTAATAGTAGATCCAGCATCGTCGACAAAACTAACCTGGCCGTAGGCATCAAGTAGGACCTCCAATCTGTGCTTGACTAGGGCAGGATATGGCTTGTAAAATTTAATGCCCTTAAAACGGAACTGCTCTCAGTTACCCAACATAGAGGACCCTACCTTGCCTCCCATCAGGATGGCTAATGCCTAACTCTACGAAAGCGCCTCTCTGCACCTGCTTCTTTTCACGCTGTGCACTGACCCGAAGTGGAACAACTACATTGAATCTATAGTTCATCTACCGCATGGAAAGTTGGTTCTCTGTGCCGCACCAGGTTTTTATCACCTGAGTCCATCCTTGAAATCTACAAATCAACCATTCGTCCTTGCATTGAATACTGCTGCCATATATGGTCTGGTGCTACCACTGTTCATCTCGAGGTCCTAGACAAAATCCAGAGACGGATATGGAACGTGATTGGTCCTGATCTGGCATTCCGTTTACAGTCGCTATCTCAACGACGTGCTGCGGCTTCCCTCTGTCTTTTCTACAAGTACTTTCATGGCAACTGCTCCGACGAGCTACTTTCGCTGGTTCCCAAACTGCATGAATTTAACCTTTCTACTAGCTTGGCATCTCCGTTCCACCCCATTCACTGTCGAAATGATTAAATGTAGCAATCTCTTCTACTCCAACACCTTCTTATCTCGCACCTCCCACCAGTGGAACTCCCTTCCTATCACTTGCTTCCCTGATAGCTATAATCATCAAAATTTCAATCGACATCTACTGATGCACTGACCTTGATATCTGTCCTTTTCTTTACCGTTTCTCAAAGACTGACTCTCACTCACTCTCACTCTCACGCTTGTAGCACTCTCGCCTTTCTCGGGACGATTTGCTTAAAAATAAAGAATTTGCATTTCACTTAATTATATGTATCATGTGTTTTTTTAGACTTAATTATGTTTGCACATGTCATAGAAATCATTTGTTATGTCCTAGATTATTACTTTACTACTGCGTTAACATAGGTGAGCGACGGGAGTGGTTATTCACCGAAAATGGCGTTCCGACGCATCGTAAAAACGGAAAGCTGTCGTAAGCCGAGGATCCCCTATGTTCATAGCCATTAATATTGAACTGGTGTCGCTTACGTGTCTCCTTCACTGAAACAGTGTATCTCTGTTCAATTACCTGTACACGCTAAATTTAATCATTATAATTTATACTTTTTTTTTTTTAAACATTTCTCTTGATTTTTTTTTATAGTGATTTTGATTGATTCGGTGTACGGTTATCAACTCTCCATAAAGCCGAAATATATTTTTGAATTGTATAAAAATATTTCTGTTCCGTTCGAATATTATTTGAAATCAATTTTGGGAATAAATATAAATTTAATTTAAATGATTTTCCAGGTGCAACTTGAGTTGTACTAAACATTATCCATAAAAAATATATTGTTAGAATTTTCTAATTACAAGCCGTATAGAAATAAATCATAAAATTATATTTTACTATAGAAGCCAATCCCCTTTACGGACTGCATAATCTCAATTGTTTTGATATGTTCGAAAAGTTCCTTTCAGGTAGCTACTCTGTAGCTCATGATTCTTGTTTGATGTAATTTCCTACACAGCTGGATAATGAAGTTAGCGGTAAAAATAGTGTAATGTGGAAAACTGGGACCAATCCCTTTAACGGGGGGGGGGGCGAGCCTCTTACAACTTTATCACTACTTTATTGGAAAATACTCGGACAAACTACATTCCCTGGTCCCAACCGGTCAAATCTCCACGGCTAGGACCCGACATCCCACTTACATTTTAGCAAACCACCCACATTCTCTCCGCATTCGATTTGCATGAAGCAAGTACCACTCCAACCGCTCATTCCCGTGAGCCACTGCGCAGTGGAACAGACTCCCAAGAGAAAGTTTCCATACCACCCCAATCTTAACCTGTTTTCACTACCACCAGAATCTTATCCAGTTAACTGTTGTCTTCCTCTCCCGTCCATATAAACTACACATTAACGTAACCCTCTACCTCGGGTGTCCTTCGGTCCTTGTACAGGATGAAACTTACAGTATATTTTTAATTTCCTTCGTAGAATAGCAAATATAACTTGTGAGAGATTTACGGGACCATACGTGAGAAAATCCCTCAATTCATTATTTAACCAACAATTTACCGCGAAAACTGTTCAACACTCAGCAGCAATAAAGGTATAAGGGTTAATTCGCGTAGATGGAAAAAGTATAATCACTTTATGCAGCGAAAATGTGAATTTAAAAATTTATGTTCGTTTATTCGATGAAGTATTAACTCGGATCTCTCTCTCTATATATAAAATTCTGTAACTTCCGTTAGTCCGTATGTCCTTCACACTCTCTAAAATAGACATACATAGACCGAAAGAAACTAAATTTGGGGGAGACATTCAAAGAGGTAAGAGGGTAAAAAACACATTTGGTTTTATCAGTGTGAGTAAAAACCGATAAGTAGGATTTTTTCTCAAATTATTTTCCAAACAAATCAGCTTATTCAATTGTAATCGATTCTTTTGCTAAATTGAACGAAACGTAGAGTTTGTAAATCTGAACAAAGGAAAAAATTCTAGTATATGAAAATTCGTACATTTTTTTTTAGTAGGATTGTCCGTAGTTTGATATTTCGAAATTAACCCTAAAATATAACATAAAAAAACTAAAGAACATCTCGAAAATTGGCTAAATTCGATCTCCTGATCGGAAAGTGAAGAATATATTTTTGGAGATTATAGACCTAATTTCCGGGATCACAAAAGCAGAGCTGGAAAATATTAGGTTGGCCAGAAAATCCTGACTCACTTAAGAAGCGGAAAGTAAACAACACAATTTTATGGATCAACACCGACATCTATTCTTCAAAATAAATCTATTTTTTATAAGTGAAAATTTGGGGATCGTACGATACACGAGATCGTATGTTGCCCATTTAATAAGATAAATATTTTTTTTTTTGTTTATTGATTAATTAACTTGTCCTTTTACCACCTTTCTTTGCTTTGTGATGTTTATTTTGTCTCCATTTTGCTCACACCCCGTCTCCACGGCTTTTTTCGTGTGTGTTAAATTCTTCAGGTCTTCTTTCCTCTTTATTTTATTTATTTGCAAAGCAATCTTGATATTTTGTCATGGAAATATTTATCTTTAGAGGCCTTATTCACTGGATCATTAAATTGAGTGCCCTCAAATTCTCATTGCTTTCATATGCCGCTTAACTCTGTCTTTCGAGCTCGGTTACTTAATGCATAATTATGACTTAGTCATCGCAATTTAACGAAAACTATTCCTAAGTTACTACACAACGAATTAAAACAACCGCATTTAATAATGAATATATATATATATATATATATATATATATTTTTTTTTTTTAATATACGCTCTTTTAGCGCTAGAGGGCGTCGTCAGTAATGTTCTGGAGATGGATCATTGGGCAGTTTCGGGTCTTTCAAACATCATACTGACCTCACCAAATCGACCCCTTCAGAGCTGATCAGACTCTGAAACGCCCTCTAAAACATGCTCGTAGACACTGACTTCACACACTTGATTAGAGATTGACCAACAGCCAATCACAACGGTGCGAATTCTATTTAAGCTGTTTACGGGTAATTTTTTTTTTTTTCCTTTTTTCTCGTGGAAAATTACTATTTACAGAGATAAGACAATACGACCATTAAAAATTAATAAATAAATTACAGCGAATTAAGCCGAGAGTGCTTAATAAAACGTTTAAAATGTTTACGAATAAATAAACATAAAATAAAATAAATAAATTACAGCGAGTTAAAACCGTGAGATCTTATAAATTACATAATAAATTTAAAACATATTGACGAATAAAAAAAAATAAATTAACATAAAATAAACAATTAATAAGTTACAGCGAGTTAAAACCATGTTAATGAGTAAAAAAAAATATAATCTCGTTTATGCGATTAAAATGAATAAATACAACGAATTAAACCAAGAATGCTAATAAATATCTTATATATATATATATATATATATATATATATATATATATATATATATATGTATATTCATACACGTTTCATTAAATAATATAGACAAGTGTTGTCTATTTATTTTATGTAAATTTTTTTCGTAACTTCTGATAAGTTTAATAACATTATCGTTGAAAGAAGAAAGAAATTCACAGTAGTGATCCATATTTTTTTAATACAATCTAAGCTTTCAGCTTACTTAAGCCATTGTCAAAGATGTCAATTACAACATATTAAATAATATACGGACACGACAGTGATGATAGTCTTTAATGAAACATGTATGAATGAAAAGATGCTGCCTAAATACACAATATATATATATATATATATATATATATATATATATATATATATATATATTATGTGCGCTATTTAGTGGAAAGTGTTCAATATCTGTATTATGTGCTCTTTTTAGTGGAAAGTGTTCAATATCTGTGATAGAGCTAACGTATTCAGTTATATGGATATGTGTTTGTAACCCTGGGTTTGCGAACATCACACAAATGATCACAAATCGTGAAACCCAGGGTTACAAACTCATATCCATACAACTGAATATATATATTTTAGGGTGGGCCGTTTTTATATTTTATCGAGGTCCCACTCCTCATATCACCTCAAGGTTCTAGAGTCATTGTATATCGGATCCCGTGGGCCTTCACTTTATAAGCAGAAGGAATGCTCACTGGGTCTGAATATTATTGGACTCTAGCTTTCTTGAAATTCCTATTTCCACCCCACTTCATTGGTTATCATTAATATCAATTAAATTTACACGTTTATTTTTTTTATCCCAGAAATAAACTTGATAAGGCTGGGACGAAACCGGTTGTTTTTTAGCTTTTGAAATATACATTAAAATGCCATATAAATTATGCTTATTCCTAGCTATCCTGAAATTTTTTAATACAAACATATGTATTTTCTATAACTTGTACTAGTGACCCCCAAATTTAAGAGAAATTAATTACCAACGATCCTTCCTCTGTAAATAAGAGAGGATACTAAAACCTTCTCAGCGCTTCCAAGAAGTCTTTAACAAGAGAAACTATCATTTTTAGATATTTCTTTAGATTTCAGCAAGAAGTTCGCGTCAAGAACATCTCAAAACCGATCATATATATTCGTACAAGAGGATTTAAAGTTAAAAAGATTTTTGGTGTATGAAGCACGGAAAATCTGATATCGAGACCCTCAATAAGTCTCTTTTGGATTTTAGCAAATACTTGAAGACCAGTCGAATGTGAAGATGATAAGTTCCAGGTGGAAAAGTCTTTAGGAGAATGCAGAGTAAATGAGGAAAAAAAAAGCTTGTACCTATTATGAGGGCCGACGCTGTATAATGCTTATATATTTGTCTTATTATGGAGCGTCCCTTGGAAAACATTCCTGACAATATGAAGACACTTCACGTTGATAGCTGAGTTGTCCCACAATATTCTTCTTCTTGAATAAGGATCGTGGTATCAGTATCACTTGTGTCTAGACATAAGATCCTTTCAAGTTATAGATTTACTTTGATTATTGATAAGGTCATGCGAGGAGGGAATAAGAACTTCATTTATTATAGAATATAGATATTATATATTATATTAGGTTGGTGCAAAAATAGTGTCGTTTTCTCACATATGTTACATTTATATGTAATTTCTGAATTAATTCATTGATATATATATATAGCCATGTTATATATCATTTTGAAGCGCGTTTTTCGCTCTATCGAATCATGTTATTCGTTACCGTTACTCAATCTGTTCATTCATTTTTTTGCAGGTTTTTCGACAGCATGGACAAAATTCAAATCCGCACGATTTTCTTGTTCCAGTTCGAACTAGGCCGAAAAGCTCCCGAGACAGCTCGTGATATCAATGATGCGTTTGGCCCAGGAACCACTAACGAACGTTTGGCACAACGGTGGTTCAAGAAATTTCGCAATGGTGACGAGAGCCTGAAGACGGGCGCGGCCGACCGACTGCGGTTGATAACGAACATTTGAAAGCCTTAATTGAAGCCGATCCTCGCAAAACCCCACGAGAAGTTGCTGTTGAACTCGAGGTCGACCACTCAACAGTCGTTCGCCATTTAAAGCAAATAGGGAAGTCAAAAAAGTTGGATAAATGGGTGAACGATAATCAAAAAAAATCGTCAAAAAACGACATTATTTTTGCACCAACATAATAGAAGGAAAGACTTGAAGTTTCTAAGATCGTAGTGACGAAGAAACATATTCCCGGGAGTTTGGTCCACAAAACAACTCTCCCGAGGAATAATTTCTCTGAGTGGAACTTCCTCATTACAAGTGGAATACGAAAGGAATGAGATTAATTTGTACGTGGCATGGCGTGTCCTAGCTTCAAAGGTGTGAACTGCTGGAAATAAGAATCGAAGTATTAGGTTGGTGCAAAAATAATGACGTAATAATGTCGTTTTTTGACGTTAAAAAATACGTCAAAAACGACATTATTACGTCATTATTTTTGCACCAACCTAATACGCCAGAACATCTGTAATGGGAATATCGATAGATCACTCGAAGACGAACAAATTGTCCTGTGTGTGACAAGGAAATAATTCATCACTCAGAAGTCGCATAAACGATTTTAAACTCTCTCATGCCTGGAAAATAGGGATTGGTCTGCTCCAAACCAGACTAAACAGAGGAGTAATGTAGTCGTATAACTTTAGACTAGTAAATAAACTAGAAGTGTAAAGGTATATTTTCATAATTTAGAAAACTTTTGATACTACGGTGTATTAGTCAGTGTGTGTGTATGTGTGTGAGAGAAAGAGAGAGAGAGAGAGAGATAGTGTGTGTGTGAGAGAGAGAGAAAGAGAGAGAGATAGTGTGTGTGTATGTGTGAGAAAGAAAGAGAGAGATAGTGTGTGTATGTGTGAGAAAGAAAGAGAGAGATAGTGTGTGTGTATGTGTGAGAGAGAGAAAGAGAGATATAGTGTGTGTATGTGTGAGAGAGAGAAAGAGAGAGATAGTGTGTATGAGAGAGAGACACACACTATCTCTCTCTTTCTCAGAGATAGTGTGTGTGTGTATGTGTGAGAGAGAGAAAGAGAGAGATAGTGAGCGTGTGAGTATGTGGTGTGAGAGAGAGAAAGAGAGAGATAGTGTGTGTATGTGTGAGAGAGAGAGAAAGAGAGAGATAGTGTGTGTGAGGGTGAGAAAGAGAGATAGTGTGTATGTGTATGTGTGAGAGTGAGAAAGAGAGAGATAGTGTGTGTTTGTGTGTGTGTATATGTGAGAGAGAGAAAGAGAGAGATAGTGTGTGTGTGTGTGTGTGTGTGTGTGTGTGTAGGTGTTTTCTGAGTTCTCCACTTTGAGCGCTTTTCTATGCGTCTGTGCATTTATATCTTCAGCGTTCTTAAGATTAAAATAATTGCAAGATGGCTATTACATCAAGTGCTAATATACGGCGCTTTTTTTTTTCTACAAAAATAGCGAAGTTAACTTCCTAAATATGAAAGAACAATCAGCGTACACGATTTTCAATAAAACTTGGATTATTGATTTCATTTGCAACGTCTGCCAGCGTGATAATTTGGCAAGATTATGTTCCGGCGTTGTTTCAACTGAGCCAATATATTTGAAACGAATTTACTCCCCGCCTTTAGAATATTTTATTAACCCGTCGTTTATAAAATATTCACTTGATTGTTTGAGGGCAACCCAGAATCAGATCACACCCATCTATTAACACATATTTATTTTTACTGCCCAAAAGCATTTAGGGAAGCAGGGATCGTAATGCCAACACATCAGTTTATTTGTAAATGGATAGAAGATTGTTTTTTTCCCCTCTCTCGCTAAATGTAGAAACCAGGTGATGGCGTAACAAAAATTCCTAATAGAAAAAGGTTTTTTTTAAATGTCTGATTATCACATGAGTGGCTTCATTAAATAGTTTTGTTAGTTTAATATTTCCATGGAAAGTCTTCTGAACTCTTTAGGATCAGAGAGTGGCAGCTCTTTCGATCGAGCACAAACTACTCAATGGGGAAAAACTGGCTGGTTACATTCAAGGCTTCAAAAGCCAAACTACTTACATTCTATCATCGCGAATCGGACCACGAACGATCGAGAGGCACGATAAACGGATGTCCTCTCGGGAATGTTACCGTACCTTGAGAAACTACTGTAACTTAAACTCACACCTGACCTCAAGTCTAACTCGCACATACGATTGATTGCTTAAGATGAACGTAAAATGGTCGGCTTTCTGCACAATATATACGAATATAGATAATTTAAATAACAGTATCGCTTTTTCTCAAAAATAAAGAAGAAACCTGGGGTAATATCTATCTATCTATCTATTTATCTATCTATCTATTTTTCTCTTTTTTTTCTTTTTTTTTTTTTTTCGTTTTTTCTCTTTTTTCTTCTTTTTTTCTCTTTTTTTTCTTTTTTCTCTTTTTTTTCTTTTTTTCTCTTTCTTTCTCTTTTTTTCTTTTTTTCTCTTTCTTTCTTTTTTTTTTCTTTATATATATATATATATATATATATATATATGATGTAACCTAGGAAAGGTTGCTGAATAGAATAATCAGTCGAAGGTTGGTAATGAACGATAATACTTAAGACAAAAACAACACATATAGGATTCGCCAGCGGCGCGTAGAAGTAGTAGTTAACTGCTAGAAGTGAGTCAAGTGAATTCCACAATGAATCTCTAACTGCTATATATCTATCAACTGCCCTACGCTGCCACGCGGTCATATGGAGCACAATGTCGACTTTAATGTCGGGTATCCGAGCCCATAGGCTCAGCCAAATATTCGTCGTAAACCCCGTACAAAACGAGGTCGAGTAGCTGTTTCCCGAGACGAGACTCTGCCCGTCGACATAGCCTGGAGGCAGAGAGTTTGACCAGTACAGCTGGAGACGAATTTCTAACCAACATACAGTGTTTACTACTGTATCTATGTGAATGGGGACATACCCATTGTCGTCCTTAGGTATACTACAACAATATATATATATATATATATATATATATATATATATATATATATATATATATATATATATGATGCAGCAATGAATAGAAGCTCGGATTGAGGAATCGGAGAGCCGAGTTTGAATTCCAGTCGAATACATTAAATATCGTTGGGAAAGGTGTGGATCTTCTTCTTCTCCCTACATCTATGTGTGTATATAACAGGAAAGATTGGGTTCTATAGTCTTGGATGGCAAGTGAATTCAAAATCTGCGGACCTTGTGGCACGTAGTATCTATTGTATTCTACCCTTCAAAAAGTGTGCACGATTCTACACAAAACCTTCACCACTATAATCAAATATGTGCTGGTGTCGGGCTGACGGTTTCCTAGGAACTGATCTGCTTGACCCTGATATGTCGAATTCGATGGGAAAATCATATATATATATATATATATATATATATATATATATATATATATATAGGTTCGCCTATGCTCCACACTCCTCTTTTAAACAGGAGTAGAGGCTTATCCCTTGTTTCCTATTTAGGATTTTTTTCTCGTTCCTTGTAAAGTCTCCTCATTCTTTTTCACCCACTATATTTTTTCAATCATTCCCCCCCTTGCAAAGCGATAATGCCACTATGACACAAGTTTTCATTGTGAGAGAAATAGAACGAGAAAACTAATGTGAAAAAAGGACAATAAAAGAATGGATTTCAAGAAAACAAAAGGTGGCGATTAACATTGCATTTGAATCTTTAAATATTGCAGATGACAAGAACGCATGAAACCGGAAATGAGTTCCGCATCTGAGAAAAGAAACTATTAGAATAGAACGTACTGTTACATCTAGTTAATTCAATAGTATAACGATGAGACCTAATTGCCAATCTAGTAGGGCGCCCAAAGTCATAAAGTCGAGGTAGCGAAGAGGAAATATCTTACCAGTGTCTAAATTATTGTCAGCAAAAGAGGTAGCCTAAGAAATAAGGTACCTATTGGAGATGTCAAATTTATTAGGTACAGAAAGTATTTAAGTTATTCAATGACGATAGATTAGTCTTAATTATAGAAGCTTCATTGATCTGATAATGTATGGTTGGAGGAAAATATTCGTGTAATCAGGAAACATTACTTTTTTGTCAATTATTTTGCACCAAGCAAGGTGATAATGCCAATAGGACGCAAGGTTTTACCGTAAAAGAAAGAGAATGAAAAGTCCAGTGAGGAGAAAGGCCAATAAACGAATAGTATTCAGGAAAACAGAAGATGGCGACTGATGTTACATTTAAATGTTTGAAGTGTGTAGGTGGCAAGTAACCAAGAAACCCGAAGACGAAAACTACAAGAAAAGAAACTATTAGAATAGAACTTACTGATATATCTAGCTAATTCAACAGTAAACACATAAGACAATTGGCAGTATAGAACGCTTAAATTAATGCGGACGAGGTAAGAAGGAAGAGAGCTTAGATATTCAAAACGTCTCTTGCCAGTTTGATCTCTAGCTTCGATCTTCCATGGAAAGTATACTAGACATAATGAGACATCGTTCGTTTAGCTGGCAGTTTCTCATATCTTGTCCATTATCGTTAGCAAATACAAGAGATGGAAATTACATATGGCACAATATATGTTTTTCTTACCTTCATTTATATACGTCATAGTAAAATTCTATATTTTAGTTTATTTTTAATATATTTTATTCCCAGTGCCGGGTTATTCCTGTGTGTCGGTTTGGGTGTCAATTTAAATGTAAGGTATTTTCCATAGTCTTAAATATATATGTTTGTTTTCTATACACACACACACAAATGCGTGCACGTTTTCTTATACGTCTTGTGTAAGCATGCCATAAAGCAATTTACTATGCACCTTTGTACAATTGCTCAAGCCATTTCAAACAAGCAATCGTTTACCTTTGAGCGCTTGTATGCGATTTTCTATATGATGTATCACTCGAGATTCGTTTCTAAGCTCTGTAGATTCTGCGCGTTCGCTTGCTCGCAACCGCATTGAAAACCATTATTATTTTTCTTCCCTTTGCTTTGATGTAGTCAACAAGTGGATGAGAAGTTTTCCTGTTGAAATGGAAAGCTCTATCCATTTCCTAATGGACAGATGTAACCATTGGCTATTCAAAGGATTCTAACAACGACCATCACCGGCGTCATTACATCCGATATAACAACGACAATCGTTTTTACGCATGCGCTATCTTAGCCTCAATTCGCTTGTTATTGAATTTTTTTCTCTCTCTCTCTCTTAAATTTTCTATTTAATTTTTCCAGCGTTCTTCACCTTCATCTTATTAAATAATTATTTTTCATCGTCCTGCATTTTTTTTTCTTTTCTTGTTCCTCATAGTTTATCCATTCTTTATTATTTATTACCATGCATCCATTTTACTCCGTATATTTCTTCCTTTTTCTTTTCACTTCGTAGCTTCTTCATCGTTTGAATCATTATCTTCTTCTTCTTCTTCTTCTTCTTCTTCTTCTTCTTCTTCTTCTTCTTCTTCTTCTTCTCTTTCTTGCTGTTTTCCACGACCGTCTACTCCATCATTTTACCCTATTTTCTCTTCGCTTTTTCTCTATTTTTGATCTCGTTTTCCTCATAATTATTGTTATTTTTTCGACTATCATTATTATTATTATTATTATTATTATTATTGTTCTTGTTATTGTTGTTGTTGTTGTTGTTGTTAATTTCCTTCCTTTTTATTTTCTTCTTTTCCCACTGATCGTTCATAACCTCTTTATCCTTCATTTCTCATTTTCGTCTTCATATTACCCGATTCTTTGCCTTCTACTTCCTCTTTATCTGCTTGTATTCTTCACCTTTTTCTCTTTCTATTTCTCTCTTTCTATTTTTCTTCATAATTTTCTTCTCTTTCTTTTTATCTTTCCTGCTGTTTTCCTCGACTGTTTACTTCATCATTTTACCCTGTTGTCTTTTCCTCACCTTCTCTTCCCGTTTTCTTCATTATTATGATTATTACTATTGTTGTTGTTGTTATTGATGAATTTGAATCTTGTCGTTTTAATAGACTTTTTCCTTTATTTTTAATTTTTTTTCATTTCTCGCTATGGACGAGAGCTCATAACTCGTTGTTTTATCATCTTTCATTTTCTTTTTCATATTACTCGATTCCTTGTCTCTTACTTGTTTTTACTTGCTTGTATTTCATCATCATCATCATCATCATCATCATCATCATCATCATCATTTCATCCTCTTTTCTTCTTCTTCTTCTTCTACTACTACTACTACTTCTTCTTCTTCTTCTTCTTCACGTCTTGATATTTCATCTTCTTGTCTACGTATACATATTCCATCTTCTCTATGTTTTCCTATTTCTTCTTCGTCTTCTTCTTCTTCTCTACGTCTTCACATTTCATCATCATCATCACCATCTTCTTCTTCTTCTTCTTCTTCTCCTCCTCTATACCTTCATATTTCATCTTCTTCTGCTTCTTCTTTGTCTTCTTCTTCTTCCTCTTTACATCTTCCTATTTCATCTTCCTCTTCTACTTCTTCCATACGTCTTCATATTTCTTCTTCTTTTTTGTCGTCTTCTTTCTCTCTACATCCTCACATTTCATCATCATTATCATCTTCTTTATCTTCTTCTTTTTCTCCTCCTCCTCCTCCTCCTCTATACCTTCATATTTCATCTTCTTCTTCTTCCTCTCTACATATTCATATTTTATCTTCCTCTTCTACTTCTCCCATACGCCTTCATATTTCTTCTTCTTTGTCTTCTTCTTCCTCTATAGCTTCATATTTCATCTTCTTCTTTGTCTTCTTTGTCTTCTTCTACTTCTTCTTCTTCTTCTTCTTCTTCTTCTTCTCTTCTTCTTCTTCTCTTCTTCTTCTTCTTCCTGTTTACATCTTCCTATTCTACTTCTTCCATACGTCTTCATATTTCTTCTTCTTTTTCGTCTTCTTCTTTCTACATCTTTACACTTCATCATCATCAGGATCGTGATCATCTTCTACTTCTTCTTCTTCTCCTCCTCCTCTATACCTTCATATTTCATCTTATCCTCCTCCCCATCCTTTCTTCTTTTTGCTGTTCTTCTTCTTCGTCCATTTAATTCCTTTTCGCCAATCTGCGACCGTCTTCGCCATTATTGTGCCTATAGGCCTTTTTTTTTAAATTCCTGCCTTTCCTTTTCTCCCTTATTCTCTTTTGTTAATATCTCATCGTTTCCTTGCCATTAACTCGTATTACTGCTTCTCGTTTTTTATTTTCCCTTTTCGAACTGTCTTTTTTCTTTACCTTTACAATTCAATTTCCACGTGACTTTCTCTTCCCTGCCGCAACCTTCCACGATGTCTCAACTTTTTAGAATGATAAGACGATATTGAGATTTTTTCTCCCTTTCTAAACATCATCTCTCCATCCCCCTACCTACAGCGTCCATTCTTTCTTTTTCATATATATATATATATTGAGAATGTACTACTGGCATCCATTTTCTACGTAGACTTTAATATTTCACATTCTTTGTTTGCTTCTTTCTCTTTTCTTTTTCTTTAAATTCCGATTTGTACTCGTCAAGATTTCACACCAATATTTTCTCATGGCTTTCATGTGGACGAAATACCAACAAATCTTTACACTTCAGCAATTCCTATTATTTTATACATCATTTCGTATGACTGAGTTTTTTTCATCATCATTACTATTATTATTATTATTATTATTATTATTATTATTATTATTAATAATAATAACAACATTGTATTCGAGTATTCATTCATGTATTAGCGTTCTTTAACGATTAAACAAGAGAAACGCCTCCAAATTTTCCAGTACTCAGTACTGAGTCGATTGTTATTTTTATTATTAATTAGGAGAGCAACACCTCAAAAATGTCGCTGGAATACGAAACCAATATGCGCATAGTGACAACCAGTTAGAAAAGTGCATACCAGGCATAATCGCTATTTTTATTTTTATTTATATTATAATTTTCTTGGATCCCAACCAGAGACCTAAGGTCAGGAATGGCTTCATGGCAATTTTCACGGCTTTTTTTTTTTTTTTTTTTTTTATAAACAGAAATAATCCTAAGATCAAATTTTACATGGATAAAGCTCTTCGTAATGCGTAAGCTGTACATGTGAGTACAAATTATTATTATTATTATTATTATTATTATTATTATTATTATTATTATTATTATTATTATTATTATTATTATCTGATCTGGGCATATACAGACGATCAACATCAGCCTTAGGATGATGCATGCGGTGACAAGGGAGACGGTTTCTCGTTTTGACATCCATTCGCTTAATGTCAGCTATGGTCGAATTAAGCAAGTTGAAACTGTATTGCACCTCAAGGACAGCTAAAGTGTTTATGGCTGATATTCTGATTATTATTATTATTATTATTATTATTATTATTATTATTATTATTATTATTATACATTTTTGTTTATCTCTGCCTTCCGTGTTTTGATGTTATCATCTACTTCTCAGCTTCTTCTTCTTCTTAGTAGTAGTAGTAGTAGTAGTTATAGTAGTAGTAGTCAGAGTTGTCCACCAAAATCAAATACACGCTAATGGCCTCGTCAAACTCTCTTTCATTCACAGTTATCTCCGCCACTGGCACTAGTTGTGGGTGGAAAAAGGAAATATGGAGAGAGGATAACGATCCCGAATGCGAACGAGTGCCGACAACAGATATTATTACTATACATTTATGTTTATCTCTGCTTTCAATGATTTTACATTATTATCTTATTCCCCTCTTCTTCTTCTTCTTCTTCTTCTTCTTATTATTATTATTATTATTATTATTATTATTATTATTATATAATTCGATTTATTTCTGCTTGCAAGGATTTTACGTTATCATCTTTCTTGTTGTTCTTCTTATTAATATTCTTATTATTATTATTCTTATTATTATTATTATTAATATTCTTCTTCTCATTATTATTATTATTATATAATTCGATTTATTTCTGCTTGCAAGGATTTTACGTTATCATCTTTCTTGTTGTTGTTGTTGTTGTTCTTCTTCTTCTTCTTATTTTCTTTGGCTTTATATTTCTGAAGTATAAATATTATTTGTCATTGTCGTACTGTTTATGCCTCAGTCAGTCGCGTCATTTTTTCTCTATCCTTTCTCCCTAACTTACTTTTTTTTATATGCCATGTTTTGTTTTTTAAATCTTTTTTTTTTTTTTTCTATTTCCGTCTTCTTATTTTGATCTGTTTGCAATAAGTATTGAAAAAATATAACGACTGATAAACGTGAAGAGTAAACAATTTATACCGCATCCACGTTGTGTCTCTGGCTTCGGGCACATTTGACTGCATGCTGGACTAAAGAAAAAACACTCAGATGAATACAATCGGAAAAAAAGGAGACGGAACAAGAGGTGGTTGCCAATAGACCAAGCTCAATAATAAGGAAGCTAACAGAATGGCCGACGAAATGAGTCTCATTAGTAAGCCTGACATTAAAAAAAAACGGTGTTTTCAATAAGACTGTAAGATTTTTAACAGGAAGGCAGCCATACTGAGTTATGGTTTGAACTGAAAACATAATCACTACCTACTACGCAAAACTTGTGTTAATAGTTCTTTTTTTCGTGCGAATTTAGGCGCAAGCAGGTTTGTGCCAATGGAAGATGTTATTTTTTTAGTCATTTCATCCCAAGCAAGACGATAACAGCCATAAAGGTGTTCTTCTTCTTTTATATGCCGTGTCCCTTCAGGAAGTTAGCGATCACCGCTCTCCACAGTTTCCTGTTCTTTGTAGCTCTTAATTGTAGACTTTTTACCATTTCTTCCAAATCCTTCACCTCCGTCCACTGAAGCTTGCTAGGTAGATTCTTTTCCTCGGGCCCACTCACCATCTATCTGTTTTGTGGCTATCAAATTTTCCAAGCCCTCTTTCCGCATTAGTTGTCCCAGAAATCCATCTACCTCTTCCTGATGTTAAGTAGATATTTACCCTGTTTCCCTACTAAGACGAGATGCGAGATAAGGTCAGTTTTTAAGGTGTGGGACCGGAGCACGTACACTCCAGCTAAAGACAAAAATTCACCGAGCCCCTCCAACTGCCACTTGTGCTTGCCTCGTTGCGTGCACCGATTCTTCTCTCTAGTGCAATGAGAAGGTGCAGCCATATTCATCTGCTCCCCAGAGCTAGGCACATCTCAGTGTAATTATCCTCAGCTGTTGCACTTTGACCGAAGACAAAATCGCAACTGAGAGATGATAATAAAACCTACCCAAAATGATTTTAACTATAGATGTTCTTTTTGTTGTTATTGTCTCTAGAACTTCTTTACATGTTCGATACACTCTATTTTGAGTATTCTTTGGTAGAACCAGATTTGTGTTGCTTCAAGTGTCTTCATTTGTGTGAAGCTTGTCCAGCATCCATTGCCAAATAGGAGGGCTGATACTACATAAGAGATTAGCACTCTTTTTTCTTTTTCTTTTTTTTTTTTTGTTTCTAACGATTTTGTTTCTGTTTCTTAATACTTTGCTCAGTTTTTGGAAGGCATCTTTCGCTATCACATTGCGCCTTAGGATTTCCCTGTCGCACTTTCTGCCCTCAGTTAATACGCTTTACATATATCTAAATTGTTGCAACTGTTTAATTTTGGTATCTCCAATTTGTAATTTTCATGTTACACTGCTCTTTTTGCTAACAACAATGAATTCAGTCTTCTTGATATTAACGTTTAGTCTTCTCATTTCGTTTTCTTTAACCAGCGTCTGTAGGAATTCTTGTGGTTTCTTTTTTTTTTTCTGTCTGCCACCCAAGATGTCAGCTGCATATCTTATTTCGTTAACAATTTGGACGCCAATAATTTATCATTATTCTCTCAGAAACCCTTCGCTGTACAAATTGAAAAAATCTGGTAAGAAGACGGCACCCTTTACATACACCACGTTTTTATATTTCTTAAATTAATTTTCTATTCGGATGCAGGCGGTTTGCTCCCAGTCTATGCATGGGTTATAGCTGTTCTTTGTGTCGTAATTTATCAAACGCTTTTGCATAATCTATACCTCATAGGTAGATAACCTTTTCTATAGATGTTAGATTATCTAAAAGAAGGAAAACACTGGAATTATAGGAGGACTGTTATTACATCACGGCTCAGTATAGTTTTTTTATTTATTTTTTTTGCTTCTAACGATTTTGTTTCTGTTTCTTAATACTTTGCTCAGTTTTTGGAAGGCATCTTTCGCTACCCCATTGCACCTTCGGATTTCCGAGTAAATACACTTCCTATATATCTAAATTGTGGCACCTTTTGATTTTGATATGTTCCATCTGTAATTTGCATATTGAGCTGTTTATTCTGCTAACAACCATGGATTCAGTCTTCTTGAAATTGGTATCTCGCTTTCCTTCACTTGATTCTGTCGGAATTATTGCAGTTTTCTTTCCGTATCTGCCATAAACACTATGATCTCTATATATTATGTTGTTAAGATTATGGCCGCAAAATTAAATCCTGGTAGTACTTTTAATTTTCTCAGAATGGTCTCGCTGTAGAAAAGATCTGGCGAGATTTTTTTTATTTTGTATATTTACTGAGCACATTTTCTATCCGTATGCTGGTGGATCGATGCCAGTTTCGGTCCTGGATTATTTGAATATCATTTCCACACGTCAATATTACCTAGAATTTCCAGCAGTTATTTGTGAAGTACTTATATAAAACACTATTGCATAATCTATAAAATATGGGTATACATCATTTCCATTTGCAGTGTCCTTTCTAACATCAGTCTGATCATAAATACACCATTGCTTAAAAGAGTGAAGAAAGCTGAGAAAATGTTACTGAGAAGAAAGGACAAAAAGAAAAACAAGATCCGAGAAGACAGTAAATGACAATTGACGTTACATTTATTTTTTTTAAATATCATAGTTGACAGCACTTAACCGGAAGAGAGTTCCACTAGCGAGAACGATAAATGAAGAATCTATTTGAATATATCTTACGGTTATATTTAGAAGGTACAACAGAAAAATATGGAGTCCCAATCTATTATTTTACGCTTAAATTGATTCGAGGTACCAAAGACGATATCTCATCAGAACAATTGCCATGCAAATAATCGTAGAACAGGTATAGGAAAGTGACGTTATAGCCGTGAAAAGATGTTCGTAACAGAAATGCCAGGTGTGGGGGGGGGGGCAATAATATTTTAGATACTGTTGTTCACCAAGTACAAGCCCCTAGAGCCACTGAAGGTAGACGGTTACTGAATGAGGTTGTTGCAACTGCGTATAAGGTTTGAGTAAGAGCTCTTATAAGGTGTCTGAATGGAATTTCTTCTTTATCAATGGTATACGAACGCAATCATGATGAGTCAATATTTTTGCCCTTCCTTGCCTTTAAAGGAGTGTCCTTTGCCGTGCTGATGTTGCTACATGCCTTACTTCTTGCCTACCTCACACTGCGAATTTTTTCTAAGCTCTATACTAAACATTAAATCTGTTACAAAAAAAGAACTAAACAAAATGAACACAAAACGGTCAGCTTTAAAAAAGGACTCGTAACTGGAAAAACCGAATGAAAAAAAGAATGTTAACAAATACTTTTTCACAACCAACCCAGTTCTGTGGAATCAGAATCAACGTTGTGTTTAAACAAGCGAATCAGCCAATTGGAGTAAAGTGCCATGCAGATTTAAATTTTTCCCACTTGTGGAGAATGCAGCTATCGATTTTTTTTTGCATACTAGCATGCTAGTTAACATTCGTGTCAGTCAGCTGTTGGCTCTCACGCTGGCCAATAGAATCTTCCTGCCTATTCGTGGCAGCGAGCTATAGGCTCTCACTCTGGCCAGTAGAAAATGGCTGCAAACTACATGAAAACTGCCGTAGAAGCATGAAAATAAAATCGATTATTTCCACTATCGATGGGAGTTGGGAAATGTCGGTCCTGGCCTTCCTGCTAACTTGGAGCATGTTCATGTAAATTTTGGTGCCAATCCGTCGAAAAATGAAACCGTACATTCGTCACACACACACACACACACACACACACACACACACACACACACACACACACACATCCTGCCTTTTATAGATACAGATTATGTTTATAAGGATAAAGAAAAGCGTTTTGTACATTTTTATAATTCTATTTCTTGCTTAAGAAAATTGTATCTAGTCCGAAAATACCACACTGAGATCTGAACATGCATTGGACTAGCGAACGAAATCTGTCGAAAACTAAGAAATGTATTGAGAACGAAAACAAAATCATTAGAGAAAAATTAAAAGATATCTGGATTGCCATGTGATATTCATCCTTTTATATGGTAATTAGTGCTGACCAATTTCCTCACGGATGACGAAAAATCCAGAGGTAGCAGAAACATGGCTCCACGGAAGGATACTGAATAATACGAGTAAGAAACAAGAAAGAATTAAAGAAAATACTAACAGAAAGAACACTCCTGCTAAGACTTTGGATAAGACAGCTTAAATGAGTAGGACTTGGAAAATTTAACCCTCACTGTGCATATTGAGGGCAAGATCCATAGGGGAAGGTAAAGTGTCACTTACCTAACGAGCTTGCACGGATGTATGGCGGAACGGGTCAGGAAGGTTGACTTTAGTAAAGGTGGGGGAATTGCTAAGATCCACACGAGATAGAATTGTAATCACTTCCTCGGGCCACGATAGATTCGCCGAAGAAGCAATCGCCCATGGCTGTGAATAATACCAAAGGGATGAAGTTGAGGAAAGATTAACTCAGTCGACTCACAGATAGCAATAGTCACCCTTTGATAAAACATCCTACCTCTCTTTGGTCGACGGCAATTTATACGACGGCGGTGCACTTGGGTTCGACGGTGCCATGACAGACGACTCGTACAACGTGACGGAATTCTCTGTACAGCCTGATGATTACCAACCTTTAAACGGCGAATCGAATCCCGACCGCCGTGACGAGAGCGCAGAATCTTAACTCTCCTAGAATACTTGAGATGTCTTCTTTCATGTAAATTTTCACACTGCCTAAACAATAATACATCTAATCTTTGTTCGATCTGTTATGAGCCGATTTAAAAATTTAAGTAGACAATATGTTTCACCGCATTTGATAGACGTGTTATTTAAATAATTCTAGATCAATTAATTAGGTGACCTAATTACTAAGAAATGGAGCTAAGTGTAATCAACCACAGTGTTATTGGATGTTGTGGAGAGCCATGATCGCCTATATTCTGAAAAACGCTGAACCCAGAAGTCGCTGGTTTAATCTTCTACATTTTCTTCTTTTTCTATTTGAAGTGTCCCTACGGGATTTCAGGGATCATGGCTCCACACAGCTTCGCATATATTGTAGTTCTTAGTAATGTTTGTCTTTTTATTATCCATTCCAGGACCCGTACATTTGAAGCAGCTCATTACTTAGATAATTCGTTATTTTCAATTCCCATCTTGCTTCTAATATATCCTACGAATATCTTATTTATTAAACCCTGTTTCTTCATGTCCACTGGAGGTTTCAGCTCTCACTTATTTATTCTTAGTAGAAGCGATCTTTTCGTTCTAATCTTCCTTAAAATTTCCTCGATGCTTGCATTAGCCGTCAATGATATTCCGATCATCATTCTGTAGGAAAACATCGTTTCATGTCTCCTCTACATCTGTGTGGAAATAAACCAGTAATCAGCGCCATATAAAAGGCTTTGTATTCCATAGCAGTTACGCATCATTTCTTTGTTTCTAGTGAAAGAATGTCCAGTTTCTTAATATTTATTTGTGTTTTGGAAAACATCGTTCGTTGTTCCAAACTGCCTTTTGATTTTGATGTCACAGTTGTGGTTATTTTTAATACACTTCTCAGACAATGAAACTCACATTCTTCCTTGATTTGAATATCGCCGAATCATAGCTCATATCTTGGCCTGTTTCTCCGGCTTACAAGGATAATTTCTGTCTTGTTGATAACTATTCCTTCCTTACTGCTTTAACTATATTATCTATGAGACTAGTTGCACTTTTATTTCTCCTCTTCTCACACTGAACATGTACCTTTCTGGAGATATTTGTTAATCTGATATTTGGCAAAAGGTTACAAATCTTTGCCATTCAATGAAGTTCCAAATCATACTAACTCTACTGGACTGCTAGTATGACAATTCAATAAGTACGCAGAAAGCAGGATATCTATTAGTGGAGTTTATTAGTCTCTCTGTGTGCCGTGTCCAATTAGGACGACGGTGGTCATGGATCCGCACAATTTCCGGTCACTCGAAACTCTTAATAAATGTTGTCTTTTTATTTCTCCTAAAACATGTTCCATCATCCATTTACTCAAGCTCACTAAGGAGGTTGTGTGCTGTTTTCCTCTGTCTCTCTTGCTCATTATAAGTATAAGTTTTCTTTTTGCTTCCAAATGTTTCATCCATGGTATCCTAAGCATCCTTCTGTAGAACCACATTTCTGTTGCTTCAGGTATCTTCTTCATCTGCGAGAAGATTGTCCAATATTCTCTGGCATATAGTCGGACTGATATCGCGTAACAGTTCAGTACACTTTGTTATTCTTTCTAACTAATCTCACAAGAGATTTCTTTGGCACTGGGTGTTAAGTAAAAAAGTCGACCATATGCAGTTACTTGCATTTTCTGTTGTCTATAAATGTAATACAGCAGAGATATAGAATCAGTTACAAGATGGAGGCTAGACATTATTTTGTTTGGTTACACGCGGCATAGTAATGGTCATGGTACTATTAGATGTTTCCTTATAAGGAAACATTTGCCATTTATTCCTGAGCCACAATTTGTTGAAATTTATTAAATCTTTTTTAAAGCGACTGTTCGTGAAAATAGCTTCAAAAATTCAGTAGCTGTTATCGATGCTTCCATTATTAATGGGGGCTTCCTTCCTAACATTTTTTGTGAGTAGTGTGAAATATTATCATCTTGATTTATAATTTTCTTCTCTTGGAGTTACATTTCATATTCATTTCAGATTTTGCTGTTGTTGAAAGTCATCAAGTGATCCCGCTCCTTTTATTTGTCACAGATGATTGTATAGCACTAGACCGCAATTTTCAAATAAGAGTAGTTTTCGTTAAGTCCTATGGGTTTAATTCGCTCAAAGCCATTGATCGACGTGTTTTTATACAGTTGACTGCTTAGATATTTCTGGACGAACTTGTCGCCATGTATGTCTTGTCAAGGCTATTTAAGGATATGACTCGAATTTTAGGTTAATGTTTAATTTTCTAGCGATCTGCGGTGATGGGCGGAAAAGCCTCTAGCAAAGCTTATTCTATATTCAATGTTCTTATCTCCTATGCTATTTTTATAACTGATCGATAATCAGTTATTTGAAGTGTTTAGTATTTATTAAAGACACGTCATGATTTTTTTTTTATGCTGGATTGCCTGAAAGTGCTATCACTTCTTCATATTCAAATTCCAGATAAAATTATGGACTAGCCAATCAAAAGACAGGTAAAACCAGATCAAAATATGGACTAGCCAATCAGAAGACAGGTAAAACCACATCAAAATATGGACTAGCCAATCAGAAGACAGGTAAAACCACATCAAAATATGGACTAGCCAATCAGAAGACAGGTAAAACCAGATCAAAATATGGACTAGCCAATCAGAAGACAGGTAAAACCAGATCAAAATATGGACTAGCCAATCAGAAGACAGGTAAAACCACATCAAAATATGGACTAGCCAATCAGAAGACAGGTAAAACCAGATCAAAATATGGACTAGCCAATCAGATGGATAAAACCAGATCGTTCTAGGGAAAGAACATTTTTCGAGTTCCGACTGCAAAGTGATAATACATGAAAAAGAAAACAACTATGGATGATAGCTAAATGTTTGATGAGAACTCTCACGTTTAGCTGTTAATTGATCTGTTTTTTTACGGCTTATAAAACTTCATGATGCTACTTAAAGCCGAAATATATTTTTGGATTGTAAGAAGTTTTTTTGAGATAATAATGATTTTCTGATACAATTTATACTATTTAACCCATAGCTAGGGAAAAGAGAATTGGCTTCATACTCTATGGTATTTGCACGTAAGGGAATGTAACGAACTCGACTAGAATTCGAACTCCTCTCTCCGATTTCTCATTCCGAGGTTTTATCCATTAGACTACCTTTATATCCAGGTTTCCACACCTGATATTCCCTAACGGTCACACATCTAGGTATTGTAGTATTAACGTGATTAAGTTTAGGGCTGGAGACTGGAAAATATATAATTAATTCATGGAATAGTTTTTAATAAATAGCACTAGTGATCATTCAAACCGGTTACATTCATGTAAATTTATGATTTTTAAACGCGTTATTTTGAAAAATTATTTCTAATTCCGAATTCTGTCTCCCTCGATGAAACCACCTAGCAAGATCCGACAACCCAAACCAATATCTGAGACATGGTACTATGATTGCTTACATTATTTACTTTATTCAGACTGTTATCCTCATCTTCATTGCATATTTACAACGTCCTCAAGGATACATGGCCCAGAAGATAAAGGGGTTGGTTAGATCCAGTGATTAGTCCCAAAGAGTTGTGGGTTCAGTACCAGGCCACAGCAATCGTGAATAAAAAAAAAGGGGGGAGTTGAGTTAAAATGAAATAACTGAGACATCGGGAACTAGAACAAACTCCCCCGGTGGACGAAATAAAGCGTTCGATTCGAAATTCCAATCTCCGGAGGGTACAACGACTGAAACGTTTTGAATATGGCACTGAAGATGAGGATAATAGTCCGAATAATGTAAATAATGTAATCAAAACAATATGATAATCAATTTTACTAATGATGATCATATTTGCATTAATGAGATAGAGACGATTAGTATATCTATAGATGGTACCTGGGACCAGGAGTTGATCATATATTTATCGAGTTCCTGAGATGAACATTACATTATCAACTCAACCAAACAACTCACGTAATGAACGGTTTCGTTACATGGTGTGCTGTGTACGAGGCTAAGTTCAAACTAGGGAAAAAAAACCCCAAAGAAACAATCCCTTCAATATATGCGCTTATTTTAACTTCGAAAGATGAGCTTGCTTGTCATGGCGAAATGACAGTGGTTTTCTCCTGGTTTATCATCGAAAGCTGTATGGGCTGCCTTAAAGAATTGCTGACGTATCTTTGTAATTCTTAGCATTAGTTTCTCGGATATGTAGGTGGCAGAGAGGATTGGATAAGGGACGAGGAGCGTAGTGTCTGATTTATTGGCCTTACAGTCTAAGTGAATATCCGAGCGCGTTTTGCAGCTAAATTTTGGGTCTGTCTGCTTTTGAAACAAGAGCTTGAAAAGGAGAAAGGCCCTTCCCTTACGCACAAATCAAACCAAATACATTTCTCTCTAATAAATCAGCGTCAAAACCTGGAATCAGATGTTGCTGCGTTAAAGGTACCGCCTGCATTTCAGACACCCCATCATACATATAAGAAAATGGCAGGCCGGCTTTTGCCACGCGAATGGTTCTTCTGTATTACTCGTCTCCCGCTGTTTGTGTTGGCATTTCTCTCTTTCGGCCGTTTGTTTTACTACCTTAGTTTCTATTTCGTTCTCTTCATTTTCCGCTAATGTGTAACTTTGTCCTTCGCATGATTTCGTTTTCGATCTCCTTTCTTGCACTAGTTTTCAAATATTTTTATTTTCTTCGGTTTTCTAACCTTTATTTTATTTCTCCCTCTGTTACTTTGTCTGCACTGTGGACCAATAGCTTTTCTTCGCAATTTCCTGTCTTCTATTTCGGGTGTCTTCTCTTTATTATCCATATTTCTTTCTTCGTTTCAGTTTACGTCCTCTTCTACTGCTGTTTCTCTCGAGTTGCATTGCTTTTCCACCGCCCGAAGCCGTATTGTAGGAACCACGTCCAGTGATGCGTGGCTGAACACCAACACAATTGCCAGGCCCATCAGTCGAAAGCGGCAGCTTCCCTTTCATGCACGGTCGGCAAGTGAACATTTCGCATCCACCACAGGCCATTATCAGCACACGACCAAGTGCAGGTTTGTCGACATGCCAAGCAGACGAGGAATCATCATTCTTCTCATCTCGGAGTGCCATTCTTTCCAGCACACATTCATTTTATACTGTCTATCCATAGCCGTCTTTTAACTCTTCATTCTCCTATCACTGTTTCGCTCTCTGTTCTTTTCAGTTACTATAAGAATACTATACTGTTTAACTATATTTCCCTCTCATTATTCGTTTTCATATGTAACACATTTTCCCACCATAAAATTCTCTGTATCATTCACGCTTTCTTTAATTTTTTTATTCTGTTATTCTCCTCTTTTGCTTCCTGGATCTTTATTTCCTTTAAGTATCATGTCCTTTCAGCCCATTGGTGTCCAAGCCTCTCCACAATTCTCCTGTTCTTTGTAGTTCTTAAAAAATGTTTTCTTTTTGCTATCTCTCCGTTATTCACGAGCTGTTTTCCTCTGTTCCTCATACCTTCAATATGTATTGTAAGTACTATTGTAACCTAGAAATGCTTACTGAATGAGGAATACACAAAAACGGAGGTTGGAAATGAAATGGTATTCTTTATAACATCAACGAAATACAAAATACGGCGTGAAGTATGTAAACCACTGATATTGATGAGCTGTCTATATTTCTGAGATGAGGTATTATGTACATTATTTACATTATTCGGACTATTGTCCTCATCTTTGTCGCCATATTTATTACAGCGTTTCGGCCTTTGTACGCTCCGGCCTTTTTCAGGTGGTTGGAATGTCGAACGAAACCCTTTATTTCGATCACTGGGTTAGATTGTTCTAGTTCCACGTGCCATGTTTAACAGAGTTATCAGTTATTTTCCCTCTGAAAATTCTCCACTGCCTTAGCCGGGTATTGAACTCACACTCTTTGGGTCCTGTCACTGGATCTAACCAACGCTTTTATCCACTGAGGACATCTGTGTATGAATTTCTGGGTATTATAAACCTAATGTCTTCAGCAACCATTTTTACCAGTGCTCATATTGCAATTTTTGCTATTATCATTGCATGTTTTTTTACTAGAGCTCATATTGCAACTTTGTTGTTATTATCGCTTTTCTCTGGCAATCCTTATGACTGGTTCCCATATTGTATTTATTTCTATGCTTGGTCGGCTCAGGAGATTTTTGTGGCCTAGCATATGTGCTGATTCCTTAAGTTTACGAATTTTCCAATGGTGTTCCTTGTCTATGATCTCAACTTGATCCCACTGATGGTGGTGATCTCACTTCTCTCTCCATATGTGGTCAGCAACGCCTGATTTTTCTACTTCCCCTCGTGTTACAGCTTTCTGGTGTTCTTGAAGCCTTACCTTGAGGGGGCGGCCTGTCTCCCCTTTATGTTTCTTTTATGGTTGCTGAAGACATTATGTTTGTAATACCCAGAAATTCATGAACAGATGTCCTCAAGGACATATGGCACAGGGGATAAAGGCGTTAGTTAGATCCAGTGATAGAACCCAAAGAGTGTGAGTTCAATACCCGGCTAAGAGGGAAAATAACATCGCGGACATCCAAGCACGTGGAACTAGAAAATGAGCGAAATAAAGGGTTCACTTCGACATTCCAACCACCTGAAGAAGACCGGAGCGTACAACGGCCCAACCGTTGTAATAAATATGGCGATGATGACAATAGTCTGAATAATGTAAATAATGTACCCCAACTTACAATAGTGTCCAACGTATTTATGACGACTGGGGCATACCAATGAATGTTCATAGATATGTTATATAACAAGTATCAAATTCTCCAAGCCTTATTTCCTCAATTTATAGCCTAAAAATTTTCAACCTTTTCTTTCCGATATTATGTATAAGTGTACAATTTTTGTTTCCATTTACTCTAAAACGTTTTTATTACTTCCAATGTTTCCTCCATGGTATTCTCAGTATCATTCTTCAAAAACCACATATCTGCTGCGCAAGGAGATTGTCCAATATTCACTAGCGTATAAAGGAACTGGAATTACGTAACAGTTCAGTAAGCTTTCCTCCGTTTCTAACGAAACTTTCCTGTTTCTTAATGATTTGCTTTGTATTTGAAAGGCATCTTTTGCTATCCCAATGGACCTTCGGATTTCGGTTCCGAGTTTTCCTTCATCTATATTTACTTGCTGCTGTAAATTCTTTGTTATGCTCCTGGAAGTAATTGACACCTCTTCCATCATTGTTTTTTTTTTTTCTTTTTTTTTATGGGGGGTTGTTTTAGTCACAGTAATAATATCGGAGTATTATTGTTGTAACCTAGCAAATGTTACTGAATGAGGAATAACCAAAACGGAGGTTGGAAATGAAATGGTAATCTTTATAGCATCAACAAAGTACTATACTTGCCAGCGCCGTGAAGTAGGTAAACCACTGCTAGTGATGGACTACTTAAACAGCATATAACTCCCATTTACAATAATGTCCAACGTATTTATGAGAATTTGGTCATACCCATTAGGTAAAGTATATAACACATATATAAGTATTCAAAATTAAAGGAAACGATTTATATCTAACAATTCCCAACGTATACTCGAGTAAATTATTGTGCTGTTAAATTAATTCTACTTTGGGCATTATCCTGTTAATACCAACCATCTCACATGTGAGACAGTGGATAATAATGTATGACGTGTAGAAAAAAATAGTACCGTCTATTATCAAAACCATACTTTTGACAAACCTAATATTAATATCGGATTTAGTTTTAATAATTAATACCTGATTTTCTGTAGATATTAATAGGTTATATAAGTAGGCACCTATAATTAATATTAATCTGTTTTTTTTAATTCTATAATCAATACATTTTCTTATAACAAACACTGAGCTTTACAGATATTATTATAATTAATACGAACTTTTAACGGTTTAATTTTATTAATGTCGCTTAACAATATGTTGATGGAAACAGTAATGTTAGCCGTTTCGTTATAAGGAAACATTCGGCATTCATTGACCGAGCAACCAGTACTACATTCGGGTGAAATGAATAAAACCTTTCACTAGAATAATTTTCTCAGGAAAGTAGGTTTCTTAAGTCCAGTAGCTGTTATTGCTTTTCCCAGTATTGAGGTAGGCTCCCTTTCCGACCTTTTCTTTGAAGGAGTGTGGAACTTCAACATCATAGTTATGTCGTTATTTTCAGTACTTGTAATTTAGGCTACATCAAGACAGCAATGGTCGGAGGAGGAAGAGGGGCAGTAGAAGGTGCATCAGTAAATACGTAGCCCTATCATTGCCAAGGAACGTAATCCAAAGCTACTCGACTCCTTTCATATATCGAACATTACCCACTGAAAATTCTGAAATTTTCAATGAATAATATTCAGAAATTAAGCTCTCAATATAAGGATTTATTAATCAAGTGGCTGTTGTTGTTCGTAATCAGGATACGAAAGTGAAAGTTTATTGTAGATTTTTATCAGGAAGGAATGTTTGAATGTAATATTTATGGTTTGAAAAATAGATAAGAAAAGGGAAATTGTCTCCGTTTATCAAACAATTGCTATATAAAGATTCCGATGCGTAAATTGACGCCATTTTATATGTTTAACTTCGCGCATGTGCGGTCTTTGTTTTTTTTTGTTGACTGCACAGTATAGTAGAGTCAGCTGGACACCGTCTGAAACAAATGAGCACCAGGATGCAATTCACTCCGCCAGAAATTTGGAAACAGCATGCTGTACTGTTTGGCATTCGCGCCTGAAGCTCTAATACGAACAATTCAGAGTGTTTGGATGTCAATCTGTGGACAGTGCAGAGGGTTCGGAAAGAATTGGATGATATATTCATAATGGTGTTTGGAGTGATCACTAGTGAGGGCAAAGTTATGACTCTATTTATCTTCCCACAAGGCTTCAGACAATACGGGGGACTACATCAAGTGTCTTGTGGGGTAGTGCTGCCCTGGATAAAGCGGGTGCCTGATGGAAGACCTTATATCTGGCAATAGAATTCTGAACCATGTTACAAAAGCAGGAGAAAACAATCATGGCTGACAGACAAATTATACGACCACATCACCCCTTACATCTGGCCACCTAACTCTCCAGACAGCAAACCCTTGGAGCACAGTTGAGCGTGAGCAAAACAAAACCCCTTAAACAACAAAGATGACCTTATTTATTTCAGCTGTCTCACACCGCCATATGTCCTTTTGCGCTGCCTCAATGAATATATAAAGAGTTGATTGATATTATCGAATTTTTACCCTTAAAATACACACAATGCTACTACTTTAAAATTTGTCTCATATTTCGTTAACTAAAACTAGTTTTTTTTTTCTTTTTTTTTTTGTCCAAACCCTCATTTTAACTTTAGTTCCTGGATCTCGATAAATCTGAAACGGACAACGGGGCATAGATTTAACCATCATGGCACTGACCCTTCTCAAGGAATACAATGTCTACAACACTCACCAAATAGCACTTGAATTTCGGGCAAATAAATCGTGCTTTTAAAACCAGAGTTATGGATTTATTAGGTTGGTGCAAAATAATGTCGTTTTCTCACATATGTTACTATGTGCGAAAACGACATTAGGTTTGCACCAACCTAATAGTTTAAAATGGCGTCACTTACAGTATTGTAATCCTCAGAATTTGCTTAGATCTAACAATTTTTAACATTTTTAAGGCGATGCAAGAGAGCTTAAGGCGATTAAAGACGGCATGAGGTGGTGTGAGTCAGCGTGAGTCAGCGTAACGTACTGTGGGGCAGAGTGAGACGCCGTTAAACAGCATGAAATAGCAATATCCCTATACATACATGAACATGCGTTCAGCCTTTCTCCTTATTTATTCTTGCTTGACTTAGAGCTTTCATTAAATTAACAAGATTCTACCAGTAAAATTATATAGAACACCGGTTGAATGAATTTTAACAAATGCCAACCGCCTCTATCATTCTCTCAGCTACGCTATGTACATTATATTCACTGAAGTGAAATTCATATTACCATATGTTTTGCTATAAATTCCTTTCCATATCTTTTCTCCTTTGTTCAATAATGTTCTTTCCTTTGTTATGATAATTGGTACGCGATAAGAATGACGTCTGTACGAGTTGAAACACGAGAGAATTCGTCCCAATTAAGAAGCTTTAACACTAGATTATTTAAATCCGTTCTTGTTACCATCTCGTAAGATATTGCGTGTCATTATTCACTCGGTTAGAGAGCTTTATAAAGTGACGTGTTTTTTTTTTATCCATTGTGATACAAGATTCTACGTTATCCTTTGTATTTTATTACTGTGACATTAAACATAGAAAAATTCCGGACGACACTCAAGGTAGAGGGTTACAGAATTTGGCGTAATTTATGCGGATATATGAAGCTTAATGTTATAGGGATCGGGGAAGCATTGTCTTTGGAGTCGGTTGCACGAGGCAGCGGTTCGTAACAAGAATCTGCTCTATTGGAACTTACATCTAATTAATGGAGTTGGAAAGGAATGAAGGCAGTTTACTACAATGAGCGTGGTATGACAGGTCTAGGTGTGAAGGTAAGAACTGGTGGAACTAAAGGATGTTCTTTGCCTGAAGAGTTTCCAGGAAAGACTCGCGTCGAGAGACTCGCGGCGTTAAACCAGCGGCGAGAAAATCGCGGCGAGAAACCAGCGGCGAGAAAATCGCGGCGAGACAATCGCGGCGAGACAATCGCGGGGAGAGACAGGTGACGTGAGACTAACAGTGAAGATTCGTGGCGAGAGACCCGCGGTGAAAGATTTGCGTCGAGAGACTCGCGGCGAAAGATTCGCGGCCAGAGTCCCACGGCCAGAGACTCGCTGCGAAAGATTCGCGGCGAGAGACACGCGGCGAGAAACCAGCGGCGAGAAAATCGCGGCGAGACATTCGCGGCGAGAATTGTTATTTTTTGGTTGAGGGCTCTACCAAATTGTTATTTTTTAGTTGAGGGCTCTACCAAACTGTTTTTTTTTAAATGTCACATTCTTGCAAATTCGAGTTTCTTATATTTTGAACGTTTCGCAATACCTTTTACAGAGACATTATTATCAAAACGGAGGGTCATAGTAAAAAGCTACATAGACTCTTTTTTTAACTCTTTATTCTTAAATCTAGCCTATTGAATTGCATGATGTGGTTGCTATACGAGGTCTTATTTAAAATATCGGAACTGGTGTTATAAACCAATATATCAACACGTATCAATTTTGCATTTAATCTTCTTCGAAATAGTCTTCTACGGAGGCCTTAAATTTTATCCAGTTTCGTTATTTACTGATTGAAGCATTCCTGGAACTCCCTTGGGGGATAGCGATCAGCCGCCTCGTCGCATTCTCGTCATATCTTAATAGCGGTCATTGGGAACCTCGGTCTGGTGTAATGTTTTGCAAGTTTGTCTCGCTAGATCGGTTACGACTGAAAAGTGAGTTCGATCCTCACTAGGTGCCCCATGCTCTCGGCCTTGTTCCACATTTAAGCTAGGCTTAGAAAATAAACCATAATAGCGGTCATAATGTGTGTTAACCCCTATTTAGACAGATGTCTTCAAAGCTGATTTTCAAAACAGATATAATTCTCCTAATGCTTTGACTGGTGAAAAAGTGTTTTCCTAACAATTATTTCACTCAGAAAGCTAAACTAATTTTTGCTAAATATTTAACAGGTGTTTGGTGTGTTCATTGACATCAAATATGTTTAAACAAGATATTGGCATTAATTACTTTAGACCGGAAAATACAAAACGTGTACTTTAAGTTCGGCTGATGAATTTAAAGATACGAAGACTGATCAAAAGTTATCAGACCTGGTACTATATGCTATAAAAAGAAAACTACAGCATATATGAAAATATGTGGTTCTCAGCAAAAAAAAAACAAAAAAAAACCCGATGATCATACAACAAGCATCGGCATGAGATTGATTTTTACAGTATTTGACGGCAAATAGGGCACACTTTCTTTTACTAAAAATACATTTTAAATTCTCCTGCGACAAAAAATATGCCATATGTAGATTTAAATTTCGCAATAATCGGCCGAAATGACCTACCTGGCAGCTCCTATTAGTTTAGAATTTCGAGTAGCTTTCATATATCCATTGTCATTATTTAAAATCTATTATGCAGATTAAAAGTGTTATCATTGATAATATACATTATATTAATTCCATCACATTTAATATTAGTACTTTGTTTCACTAAAATTATATGCAATAAATTCAAATTATATATTTGTAAAATATATCTGTTTCATTAATAATTTTCTTGCAATAATTTCCAGTTGCATTGGTATAAATAATTATACCCTAATAATTCCAATATGGCGTTTACAAGACGCAGGTTGTACAGAAAATATAAATGATATAATAAAGTTTTATAGGCTCGTGTTTTTTTTTTCCTTTTATTTTTCTTTTAATTTTAATCATGGCTTGTTTTACCAAAAGGATACCTCATAAATATAACCAAGGCTCTACCATTTACTAATAATTTTATTAATTTTACTAATTACTAATTTTTTCTAATCACTATTTTTTTCTTGATTTGACCTGTTGAAATCGGGGTGCTTCCTATATACATATGAATCTTGTATGCCGTCAAATACGATAATTTATTTTATTCTATTGCTATGTGGGTTATTTGAAGTCGAAAGATAATTTTGTATTTTAAAAATAATGTTTTTTCCGAGTGTTACTGAAGTAAAAATCTTCTGAGAATAATAATGATTCTCCCTGATAGAAGTCTAGGTTTTTATACGGACCAGAATTGGATCCCTAACTTCCCCTAGGATATTTGCGCGTAAGTGAATGTAACAGCCTCTACTGAAATTCGAACTTGGATCCCCGAGCCACTCGTAAAAATAAAAAAAAATGTAAAACAAAACCTAGGTCACAATATGTATTAGGTTGGTGCAAAATAATGCCGTTTTTCTTTTGAAGTTGAACGTCAAAACACGACATTATTTTTGCACCAACGTAATATGACTGATATTTATTAAGTTGGTGCAAAAATAATGACGTAATAATGTCGTGTTTTGACGTTAAAAAATACGTCGAAAAACGACATTATTACGTCATTATTTTTGCACCAACCTAATAAAATGTGTGACTCGCAGAATGATACGCATTTCTTTAAACAGCGTCCACTTCCCCAAAGTGCGTATGAATTGTGGTATGTAACTCTTGACAGAAATGATATTTAGTGACATATGAATAATTAACATCTGATGGCCAGTGGTAGCAAAAGAGTTGCACTATCAGCCGCATTTAATTAGACTCACAGCTATAAGGGGTGGAAAATATTTCAAAGTGGGGTTTTCAATTTCAGGAATTATTGACACATCTACGGATTGAATTAAGGGCCTGAGGATAGCTAAGGGAATTTACTATTCAAAACACATAATACATCTATCTATCTATCTATCTATATATATATATATATATATATATATATATATATATATATATATATATATATATATATATATATATATATATATATATTTGGTTGGATATGTTAGCTCTATCTCTGATATTGATCGCTTTCTAATAAGTACCGGGCATATAATATATAAATAATTATATATATATATATATATATATATATATATATATATATATATATATATATATATATATATATATATATGTATATATTTATTTATATTTATATACACACACTTTTCATATATATATATATATATATATATATATATATATATGAGTCCATTATATTGAAGGTATCTAAAAAGTTGGCATGACTGAAATACTACTCAGGTAAATGACAAATTTCTCCATATTAATTCTATACCTTTTGATATCGAGAAATTTATGACAAAAATCTGACTGCCTAAAATACTTTTTTCACCAGTAAACTACACGAAAAAGAACCAACAATTTTGGCACCTAACAATACCACACTTTAATACTACACACACAGAGACATACAGACACACACACACACACAGATACATATGTTTTGAACAATACAAAATATTGAGAAATTAAAAAATCAAAATTTTCAGACACACTAGTTTGTATATTACTATTTTTTTGTTTTCTTATTTCAATTAGTTTCCTTGACTAGTTTAGGCCATCATCAGGAGAAAATGGTCTGCTTTTTAGTACTGGCAGCAGTCAACTACAGAAAGGATTATATTTCTGTTTGTTAGTATCAGTGAACTACAGGAATATATATATACAGTAGCGTCCAAAACTAAGGGACAAATTTCTAAAGCCTAATATTTGTTAGAAATAACAACTGTGAAAAGATGAAATTTTGACAACAGGTAGTCGTTATCATTCATAATAACATACTAAAATTTGAATCATTTGCAAAGGGTAGAAAAAGAATTATAACAATTATTTTTTTTTATTTTCAAAATAGGATCGTCCAAAAGTAAGGGACAAATTGAAAATTACATACAATTTACCACAGTCAGGATTTTATTGCGCTTTTCTTGTAAGTCAAGAAATATTCTATATTTTTTAGTACACATATTTTCTGAAAATTCTTCTTCTCTGTCATTATGCATCTCACATGAATCAAAGAGACAGCTGTTTTTTTTTGTTTTTTTTTAAATTTTGTGTAGATTTTCTATCTCCTCTCTAACTATGAACGATCCATCTCATATACTGATTACTTTTCTACATAAATAAGACTAGTAAAATATGGCGTCCTGTTCGCCTGATGATCGCAGTTGCCTGAAACTCGAGTAGCGAATATAACTATGTCGTTTTGGGCTTCGTGTCGCTGGGTAGCCTAATTGTTCTGTCTTGCTAATTTAGACATTGAGCACTGTCATTTACACTTTTGGGAGGTCGTGGTATTTTGGTCTTTTATTAGAGACTTTATGTTTCCTTTTGCTTTTTTCATGTTTTTTTTTTCATATATTCAAATTTGTTTTTTCTTTCTTTTCCTTTTTATTTACTTTGGTCAGTTGGCAGTTTTTTATGTTGGTTTTACAAATACTTTTTGTTCACTCTATAACTCTCTTTCCTTCTCTCTCTCTCTCTCTCTCTCTCTCTCTCTATATATATATATATATAT
>OZ010582.1:85968422-86010922 GCA_963932145.1 Acanthosepion lycidas | reverse complement strand
TGTGGCATTTATTTACACCGACTGAATCTATCACTAGTTTCGAAAAGTGTGGATGGTTCTGCACAAACCTTCACCACTTTAATCAAATCACTTGTGTGGATTTTCTGGCGGTTTACCTTGATTCGCTCTGATCCACACAGTTCACTTGTAAGGTCCGCTGGTGAGAGCGTGAAGGCGACGGGGTCAGGTAAAGGATATTACTGGAAGGCTCTAGCTGGACCTCTACACAGTGGCAGATCGATGGGTGATGGTCGTTCTTTCACAAACCCATGAGCAATTGTGATGTCCGTGTCCTCCATCGGTGAAAAAGCAGCCCTATTTAGGATTGCACTGCTTTCCCTATTATGGGGAGGGGGCGATAAAAGGATCCCTAAACATTGCTTGCTCACACAGTGACTTGGCAGCCCGCTTCAGCTGTCTAGTTATCCAATAAAACAGTCGAAACAGCAATGAATATCAGTAAATATAAGAAGAATTTCTATTTTGGATCTTGGAATGTTCACACTCTTCAGGACTCTGATTCTGCACCAGAGCGTAAAACAGCTCTTTTTTCTCTCGAGTTAAAGAAATATAACATCGATATAGCGGCCATTAGTGAAACACGTCTGGCTGGTAATTCTCAGCTTAGTGAAGGAAAAGGCGGATACGTATTTTTATGGGCTGGCAAGACTGAGAAAGAGCCACGCCAGTCTGGTGTTGGCTTTGCTATCAAGTCAGACCTTGCAAGCTCACTGTCTTCCTTACCTAAAGATGTATCCGATCACATAATGGACTTAACCCTCAATCTTGAGTGCAACACCCGTGTGATGATGGTTAGCGGCTACGTGCCAACCTTAGGTTGTTCAGATCAAGAAAAAGATGATTTTTACAATCTCCTACGGGATGTCATCTCCAGAGTCCAACATAAGGATAAATTAGTCCTTACAGGTGATTTCAATACTCGTCTTGGCAATGATTATCATTCTTGGAATGGCGTTTTAGGCCGACATGGTATCGGTCATGTGAATTCTAATGGATTACGCCTTCTCACTATCTGCAAGGAATCTGAGCTTAGTATCACTAATACCTTTTACCAGCAACCCAACTGTTGTAAGACCACGTGGATGCATCTTCGTTCAAAAGACTGGCAGCTGATCGACTACGTTATCACCAAAAGACGGGACATAAAAGATTTTAAGATAACACGTTCATTCCACACAACATGCTATCTGTCAGATCACGCTCTACTTTGAAGTAAAGCTACACTGCATCTGCAAAAGCGAAGAATTATGAAATCTACAGTACCCAAATGCATTAGCGTACTGAAACTTAAATCGACTGAAGTGAAAACTGAGCTCTCTAACAAACTTGATGCTGCACTCCATTCTGTAAATATTACCAATGATATCGAATCATCTTGGAAAGTTCTGCGTGATGCAACATATTCTACATCCTTGGAGGTTCTCGGCCTGCCATATCGTAAACATCAAGACTGGTTTGATGACAATAATAGAATTCAGCAGATTATAGATCAATTGCTCTCTTCTCATAAAGCATGGATTGAGGACAAGAACTCCGATTATAACTCGTCTTAAAAGAAGTGCAAAAGTCACGTTCAACGAGCTCTCAGGGCCATGAAAGAGCGTTGGTGGTCTGAAGAGGCCACTGAACTCCAAGAAGCTTCAGATAGAAAGGATCTAAAGGCTTTCTATGCTGGCCTCAAGAGCATTTTCTGTCCTCAGAAAAGTGGTGTTGCTCCTATCTCCACAGCAGATGATGAAACTCTCTTGACGGATAAGTCAGACATTTTAAATCGCTGGAAAGAGCATTTCGAAACTGTGTTAAACACCACTTCGGTTAATGATGAGGAAGGCATCACATCAATTGAGCAAAATCCTGAAATTCCGGAGTTGTCTTTTGAACCTACTTATCAAGAGGTAATTGACTCCATCAAGCAAATCTCATCTGGAAAATCACCTAGTCCTAAGGATCCTATTCCACCAGAAGTGTATAAGCATGGTGGCCAAAAGTTGGTAAAAAAGTTACATCTTCTTTTTGTGGAGATATGGAAGGCAGGCAAAATCCTAGCTAGACTGATTCAAAACAGAATCATTATACACTATGTTGATGACATATATCCTGAATCGCAGTGTGGTTTTCGGTCGGGTCGGGGCACCATTGACATGATATTTTTTCTTCGTCGTGTTGCAGAGAAGGTTCGCACTAAAAACCAGGAGTTATAAATGGTGTTTATGGTATGACGAAGGCCTTTGACACTGTGAATCGAAAGACACTTTGGCGAGTCTTGAGGAAAATCAGCATCCCTAAAAACATGCTAAAGGTCATCATCTCCTTTCATGAAGGAATTAAAGCTAATATGCTGTCTGATGGTATGATGTCGGAATCCTTTAATGTCATAAATGGTACCAAGCAAGGTTGCGTCACGGCCCCTGTCATTTTTGCCCTTTTCTTCTCAGTGATGCTGAAATATGCATTTGCAGACACAGAGAGTGACGTCAATTTTCAGTTTCGAACAACTGGTGGTCTCTTCAATCAACAGCGCTTCAAAGCCAAGACCCACCTTCGTACGCATATTATTCGCGATTTGTTGTTTGCTGATGATGCGGCTCTTGTAGCGACATCCTTTGAGGAGGCTAATAAATCGTTTCTCGGCTGTATGTAAAGCCTTTGGTCTTACACTTAGCATAAAGAAAACTGAAGTTGTGCACCAACCTTGTCTTACTCCGAAGCAACTGCGTGGTGAGAAACAAAAACCACCAGTCTACAAATTTCCAGAGAGACCATTGAGAGTAGAAGACAAAACCCTGAACTATGTAAAGTCTTTCACCTATCTTGGTAGCAAAGTCAATTACAGTGGAACTTTAGATGATGAAATCATCCATCGGATTGCTAAGGCTACCAGTGCTTTTGGCAAACTTCGCCATCGCTTGTGGAACGAGCGGGGTATTCACTGGATACGAAAATTCCGGTTTACAGAGCTGTTGTATTAGGTTGGTGCAAACATAATGTCGTTTTTTGACAGTAAAAATACGACAAAAACAGACATTATTTTTGCACCAACCTAATACTTGCCAACCTTTTGTATGGCTCCATACAGGTACCATATACGCCAGCTAGATGTTTTCCAGAAAAGCTTTCTGCATGCAATCTGTGGAGTTAAGCTTCAAGATAGGACATCTAAAGTAGACCTGTTTAACAGGTGTAGTATTAGAGGAATCGAGACTTTTATCATACAGTCTCAGTTACGGTGGACTGGTCAGGTCTTGAGAATGTCTGATGACAGGATACCCAAGATCCTAACGTACAGCCAGTTAGATCAGGGCTACAGGAATGTAGGACGCCCATGGCTAAGATACAAAGACAAGCTGAAAAGCAACTTGTCAGCAGTCAATATACCACATAACACCCTTGAGCGCTTAGCTTTGGAGCGGGTAGAATGGAGATCAACGTGTTTTAGTGGACTCAGCAATTTTCAATCTGCTTGTCTGAATCATCTTCAAGAAGAAAGAGCAAGATCTAAAAGGTCACCCAATCTAACAGTTATCTCATTTCATAATCCTCATACTTGCTCCATATGTGGCCTTCTTTGTAAATCACTAGCGGGTTTTAAACGCCACTTAGGATTATCGCACAAACTTTCATAGCTGAATCAATAAGCTGTCAGATCCTCATACGTCGAAACCAACGGGAGAGTCCATTATATATATATATATATATATATATATATATATATATATATATATATATATATTAAGAAATGGACAAAGTCCGACAATTTATTTATTAAAGACATTTTTATGTTTAACGTTCTTTTTATAGATACAAGTATTTAAGTAAATAAATTTATTATAAACAGAACATTTACTTAAATACTTGTATGTATAAAAAGAACGTTAAACATAAAAATGTCTTTAATATATATATATATATATATATATATATATATATATATATATATATATATATATATATATATATTGTGTGTGTGATTGAAGATGTATAATAGTATCCAAAGCAGAAAGTCGAGATGACAAGAGAAATTGGAAAATATTATTAACGACGCGTTTCGCCGGAGATCGTATTGCCCTCTTTGGTTTCCTCGGGTTAAAATGATAGAGAAACAAGACTGTTTGAGGAAAAGGCACTGGGATCTCTGAAGATAACTGGGAATCATAGATCAAATTAATTATTCGTCTTTATGTGCTGTGTTCACTCAGGACGTCAGCGATCCACAATATCCTGTCCCTTGTAGCTCTTAATAATTTTTTTCTTTTTACTCAAACACATCAAGTATGCGATGTGCCGTTTTCCTCTACCCATCTTTTCCTCAAACTGTCCTGTAAGTATTAAATTTTTTAAGCCACCCCCCTTTGAGTATCAGAATTTTCGTATCAGATTATTCTACGGAAACTGAAGTGGCCTAACTCAGCATCTAAACTGCAATACGACAGACTCTTGAACGACCCGAATCTGAAGGCGAAATATACGCACAGTGTGAAAAGATACAAATGTGGCACCATTTAACGAGGCAGAAATGGAAAAGAAAGAAAAGAAGAAAAAGAGATGGTAAGTACTGAATCGTGAGTGTTAAGCAAGAACACACACACAGCTAAGAGACAATGGATAAAATGATATTTTGATAAGTAAGAAATGGCGAAAGAGTGTCATTACAATGACAGGGAAATTCTGAGTAAAAAGAAAGGGAAGGAAGGAAAAAATCAGATATGTTTTGGCATCGGCCGTGTTATCTAAGGGTATGAAAACAAACTATTGGTACGGAAGACATCTTATTATCAACTACAGACCGACTGGCAAGAGAAAGAGAAAAAAATTCAAATGAAAATGTTATTTCGGTAAGTGACGAAAACCAGACAACTAAAAAGACTTAGACAGATATGAAAAATTAAAAAAACCACCCACGAGCATCCTTGGCCTGCGATAACAAAATTTTGTTATCAGGAATTGTGCCGAAAGAAAAGGAATGTTTTTTAGTTTTTTTTTGTTTTTTTTTCGAGGCGACACACCGACTGGAACTTTGGAGATGTTCCTTTTTGAGACCATGTCGAGAAGACCACACATACTGATAATTAGCGATAAAACACCTGACGTAAACCACGTGTAGAACAAGAGTTATGACCGCCATTGTCATATTGTCCCGTTCGCGGCTGGAGAAATGATAAACCATTAAGGGGAAGAAAAAGGAAAGGAGAAAGAGATAATTTTTTTTTTTAAGCAAGATATTTTTTTCCTGAAGCAAAGCCGCAGATTCGTTCATGCCCGACTGAAACATCATTGGTCGAGTGGTGATCACGTGATGCACGTGGGAGGCTGTTGCCGCCCATCTGGAGGATGAGTAAGAGAGGTTGCCAAGAAGATGTGGGGAGGGCAGTTCACGCCCCTCTGAAGTATGATGAGAAGGTGGGAGTGAGGAAAGTTTCCCAAAAATGGAAAAAGGTGGAAATTCCTAACCAGATAGGTGGACATGTATTTAGAATTATCGAGGAACACCCCGGCGCCGACAAACCCACCCCGGTTTTGGTCGGCGCCCATATAAACGAAGCCACAACGAGCAGAAATGAGTCGAGATCCAGCAGTCCCCAGAGTCAGTCTCCGGTTGAGGCAGGCCTCGCAGATAGCTGACCAAGATTCCCGCACATTTTCCAGACCCACATCTTCAAACCAAGAACAATTATTTTGAAGAGCGACTTAGATCCAGATCACCGAAATAAGTTTTTTCTTTTGACTTTCGTCCAAAGACCCTCCGAAACACCAATTTCTTAGAGAGCAGACGACTTGAAGTGTTAAAACTTACCTAGCGGAAAACGACGTGTCACAATCCATAGAACGGGTCGGGAGATATGTATCGAACAACTAGACATAAAATCAAATCACAACGTGGGTAGGCAGACTGGGAATCAAAGTAGGACGTCAAAGTTGGTGCCGTGGTAGACTGGGATACAACGACACGGTTGGCGCTGCGATCAGGGGACGACGTCACAACTGGTGCCGTGACCACAGGAGAGGACCCTGAAACAGCCACTGCCACAATTAGTACCGTGACAGCAGGACAGGATCCTGGATCGACCGTTGTTGCTGAGAAATTTCGAATAGGACTCAAAACGACCCGTGACCGAGAGGAACGAGAACAGAATCGTCTGTAAGGTAGGACACTTTGCTTGATTTCCCAACCTCGATTGTTGCTGCGTAGATTGTCTTTCTGTTTAAATGTGTCGGACTATGATTCAGATAGAGCAGTGGGGGATGAAGAGGGGGTGTCAGCTGACCTGAGAAAGTTGTTGGGTGGACCGAGGGTCCCAGCATTTGACGGCAGTGGGAAAGATTTCAAAAACTGGCTGGCTATCCTGGAGAAGAGCCGAATCATATATGAACTCACAGATCAGGAGACCCTGTATCTGGCATATGATGCCACAAAGGGGAAAGCCTCTGAGTTTATGAAGGAGCTCTTAGAGAGTCAACCCCACTTGTCTTGGGAAAGATTAAAGGGAGTATTGACCAAAGAATTCACCGACGAGGGCACGGCTATAGAGGCCATGAGGGCCCTCTTAAAGCTGACACAGCTGCGGGACGAAACCCCTTGAGAATTGGGGGCCCGAGCGGGGAAGATGTCATCATTGGCCTTCCCAGAAGTGGTTAGAGACAATGGGTTCATGCAGGCCTAGTTAGCAGACCTGTATGTGGAGGCCCTAAGTGACGAGCGTGTTCGTCACGACGTGCTGAAAGAGGGGCCGGTGAGACTATCGGCGGCAATAGAGCTGGCCAAGCAGAGCCAGGGCATATGGGAAAAGGTAAAAAGGTGTGGAAGGAACCAGATACTAAGTCAAGAGGTCGGAAAAAGGGGGAAAGGCGGAAGACCCCCCGCGTGGAATCGGGGGGTCAAGCTAGAAGTAGATCAGCCTGAGGTCTGGGAAGAAGACCCCAAAAGAAAGGCATGGTCAACCAGGCATGGATTTTATAAGCCCACGCCGGTTAGATACGGGCTGGTCTGCTGGACCTGTGGACACGAGGACCACAGAGCGGCGGTAGGTCCGACGAAGTGGGGTTTGCCCCAAGACTTCGAACAGGACAGGTGCACCAGGTGTGGAAAGAAAGGACACCTGGCCAAGTGGTGCGGGATGAGAAAAGGCGCCCCACCGATATTAACAAAGAAGGCCGAACCCAAGAGACAAGACCAGGGAAAAGCCAGCGGCCACCCCAGAATTAAGAGGGAGGGTGGCCCAGTTAAAAAGAAGGGAAATAAAAGCTTGGACCAGTGGTCGGGCGAGCCGCTTGGGTAGAGGACAGGTCCCCCCGGGAGTAAACGAGAGGTTAGCCCAGTTAAAAAGAAGGGAAATAAAAGCTTGGACCAGTGGTCGGGCGAGCCGCTTGGGTAGAGGACAGGTCCCCCCGAGAGTAAACGAGAGGTTAGCCCAGTTGAAGAGAAAAAGAGCAAAATGTTGGACATGTGGTCAGGTGGGCCACTTTGCGGCGAACTGTCCGGCAAGAAGGTGCTGGTTTTGTAGGAGACCAGGGCACTTGAAGAGAAGCTGTATCCTTAGGAACAGCCGCGGGAGACTGGGAGAGGTCCAGCCGGGCCCGCCCAGGTGCGAAAAGCGCAGAACTTCCCCCCGTAAGAATAATGAAGGTGATTTATTGCTGCCGGCGCCTATGGCTGGGATGATCCAAGGGTGGGGGCCCAGGAAGAGGAAAGCCCAAGTGTTCTCTTCGCTGACGCAAGAGAAGGAGCTATCATGTAGAGCAGAAATAGTGGTAAGGCGATGAAAGCTCTGGTAGACACAGGAGCATCTGTGCCATTGCTGAGAGAGGAAGCATACAGGCGGGTGAAACGGAAGATTAGGTTACGGGAAGCGGACATAGAGTTCACACAAGCAGATGGAGCCTTCCTGAAGATAAAAGGGATGGTGAGGCTCCTTGTGAGGATTGGAAAATTAAGAAGCACCCAAAATTTTTACGTAACCCCCGACCTGTGTACGGAGGCAATCTTGACAGAAGATTGGCTCCGGAGCCAGAGGGCCCAGATAGAGTTCAACTCCACTGTGCTGATAGTGAATGGCGAGAGAACGCCATTGGGATGCCCACCGGAAGAAGATATAATAATAGTGGTGGAGGAAGATGTAAAGCTACCCCCTAGAACGGCGGTGTCGGGAAAGGGTAGGTTAATGTCAGGGAAGAAAATAGGAAAAGGACCCCTGCAGTTGGTCCCTGTGGAGGGGAAGGGCCTAGAAGTGAATGAGGTAACTCTGTGTGAGACGGTGGTGGAGGCAGCTGAATTAGTGCCCATTATGATGGTGAACCAGGCCCAAAAGACTATAAAGGTTAGGAGAGGGGAAGAGATAGGGAAAGCGCTAACCCTACGGACTCTGAATCGGGTGAGATTCGAAGAGGAACGAAGAAAACTTGTAGAGCAAACAGAAGGAATAGTGGACGAAGATATATTAGCACCGGATCAATTTAGAACCAGGGTGGGAGGTCTGCTGAGGGATAATCGAGATGTGGTAGCCCAGTCAGACAAGGAATTGGGCCAGACCCACACAGTCAAAATGAAAATCGACACCGGAGATCACCCCACTGTGAAATTAAAACCCAACCGGACACCTATTCATAAAAGACCCCTTGTAGAAGAGGCTGTAGAAGAGATGTTGGAAGCTGGGGTGATCGAAAGATCGATCTCCCCTTGGAGCTTCCCAATCGTAATAGTAGGTAAGAAAGATGGCGGGCACCGTTTTTGTGTAGATTTTAGGAAACTGAATTCTATATCGAAGCCGTTGGCGGTGCCATTGCCACTAATAGATGACATATTGGCATTATTAGGGAAGGCAAAGTACTTCTCTACGTTGGACTTGAGGTCCTGGTATTGGCAGGTAGCCCTTGATGAGGCTGACAAGGAGAAGGCCGCATTTGCGTGTCACCTAGGATTGTTTCAGTTCAGGGTGATGCCATTCGGTTTTGCTAATGCCCCGGGAATCTTCCAACAGCTGATATAAATAGAGTTAGGAGGATACGAGAGCTTTGCCATGGCATATTTGGACGATATTTTAATATTTTCGGAGACAGTAGAACAACACATTTTCCATCTAAAACAAGTGTTGGGAAGGTTAAGAAAACACGGCTTAAAATCGAAATTGTCGAAGTGTCAGTTTCTGAAGGAGGAGACTAGATATTTGGGCTTTGTTATAAACGGAGACGGTATTAAACCCGACATGGATAAGGTGAAAGTCATAAGGGAAATGCCAGAACCTAAGACAGTGAGACAGGTAAGAGGTTTTATAGGAGCTATAGGTTACTACCGACGATTCGTCCCGGCATTCTCGAGAATTGCCATACCACTAGTAGCCCTGACGAAGAAATACGCTAAGTTCAAGTGGACAGACGACTGTCAACTGGCATTTGATACGTTAAAAGAACAGTTGACAGCCGTCCCACTGCTGACGTACCCAGACCTCAGCAAGCCCATGGTACTATACACTGATGCCAGTGAGCAGCGTGTAGGAGCAGTTCTTACCCAGCCGTGTCCCGATAAAGAAGGACCAGTGCCAGGCATACCAGAGGAAGTACTGATATACTTTCTCTCTCATAATCTCTCAGAGACACAACAGAGATGGCCAGTAATAGAAAGAGAAGCATATGATATCATGTATGCTCTCCAAAAACTGGACTACTACTTGAATGGTGCGGTCTTTACTGTATAAACAGACCACAGACCTCTACAGTACCTATTGCAGGCAGAGTGGACAAATAATAAGAAGATTCAACAGTGGGCCCTTAAGTTAAGTGGCTACCACTGTAAGATAGAGTATTTGGCAGGGAAGGAAAACACTTGCGCAGATTTACTCTCAAGAATACCGGAACAACTGGAAGAAAGATCTGTAAAAGTAGAGCAGGGAGTAGATGATAAAGCCTATAGAATTGGAGTAATTAACTCTAATAAGCTAAAAGATCGCCCTATGTTAGAATCGAACGAAGAAGGGGACACACAGATAATAACCGATCCCTACTGGACAGAAAGGATTGAGAAGGAGCAGGCAGACAGTGAAATAGCTGCCCTGAGAGAAAAGGTGAAGGCAGGAGAGACCACCAAGTATGCCATAACAGAGGAAAGGCTGTATTATCTCTCAGGCAGGGATGAGGAAGTCAAGCCCAAGTTGTATGTGCCCAAAAGTTTAAGACCAGATGTATTGCAACAGTGCCACGAGAGGTTGGGTCACATGGGAATTGATAGGACATGTGATCTAATAGGAAGAAAGTACTATTGGCCCAAATTGTACGGGGAGGTCACTAACTATGTTCGGAGCTGCGTAGTGTGCCAGTCGCAGAACAGAAGGCAGGAGATGGCACCATTGGAGGAGACGGACGTGCCGAACTTCCCCTTCGAGAAAGTGAGTATGGATGTATCAGGACCATATGGGGAAACTCCGCAAGGAAACAACTACATAGTGAGTTTTGTCGATTGGCTAACAAATTGGCCTGAGGCATTTTGCAGTACCAGACAAGAAGGCTAGAACTGTGGCCGGTTTGATAATAAGTGAAATCTTCCCTAGGTATGGCGCCCCTGTGCAGTTGGTAACAGATAATGGCACGGATAATATAAACAGCATAATGAGAGAAGTGCTGACAGGTTTGAATATAGAGCATGTAAAAACATCTCCATATCACCCCCAAGGAAATGCTAAAGTGGAAAGGTTTCATAGAACCTTGGGAGATGTATTGGCCAAGCTGGAAACACTGGAAACTGGGACTAGTATTTGACACAGGCTCTGGCGGCCGTGAGGTTTAGGATAAACGAAACCTCCAGATTTTCTTCTTACTTTATGTTGTTTGGCAGAGAAGTGGTCCTGCCTGTTGATAACCTATTGAAGCCCCGAAGAAAGTATATGGGAGATCATCATCATCAGCTGTTGCTAGAACAACAACATAAAATATTTGTTCAGGCCAGAAGAAGAATAAAGAGGGCCCAGAAGAAAAGAAATGAGAGAGTGAATGCTGAAAGAAAGGTAGTAGAATTGAAGGTTGGAGACCCTGTCTACTACAAAATCCACCAGAGAGAAGGAAAGCTGGACCAAAGATGGGAACCGTACTACCGGATAGTAGAGCAGACGGGTCCAGTATCATATGTAATATGGGATCAAGTGGCAGGACGAGCAAGGAGGGTCCATGCCAATGATCTAAAGAAGGCTGAAATAGCTAACCTGGAAATGAGCGAGCCGAGGCCTAAGAAGACAAGGACAAGGAGGGTAACTCTGGTTGAGCCGGAAGAAATGGAGACGGAGGAAGATTCCGAAGAAAATGAGGAGATAGATCGACTTGGCCAGATAGACGAAGCGATCCGAGTGACGGGGTTGGAACCCTCGGCGGATATCAGCGGTGTTCAGTCGTCGACTGAATCGTTGCAGAGAAGACCCTGCGAGGTCGCCATCGCACCCCCATGCCCAAAGGAAAGGAAGAGAAAGACGAGGAGATCCAATCAAGCAGCCAAGGGCTCTAAAAGGAGGCACCCTAAACAGGACGAAGGGCCCAGTGAGTGGGAGGACGACGATCTAATACCCCTTTCCCAGCTCAAGGAAAAGCTAAGGAACAGGAGAGATCTAGACATAGAGTCAGGAGGTATTAAAGTCCAGTTCGAGGACTCTAAACAGAAGGAAGAGTCAGGGGAGGAAGAATAGGACAAAACACCTCCTGGACGGGAATTAAACACAGAAGGAAGGTTAGAGGTTGAGCAGGGACCACCTCGGAAGATGAGATCAAGAAGGGTGAAGAACACCAAATCTCAGTAGAACAAAGAAGGCTGTGCAGAATAGAAACATTCGGTGTCGACAGGTAACGACACTGGCTCATGCAAAGAACCTGCTGGCTGACTGTGGTGGATGTGGATGGAGGGAATGGAGTCGCGGGCTGCATCTCACGAAGGACGGAAGAAGATTATTGGCATTGCTGACTGGCCATCAGTGGTGTCATGAAGTACGACCTTTGGGAGTGGGCGCCACGCACACCTGTCCGGGCCATTCTGTCTGCTAGGAGTTAGTTGGAGGAGGGAAGAGCTGAACGTAGTAAGAAATTATGGAATAATTGAGTGATGAATTGAGCAAGACTGAATGGTTGTGAAGAATAACAACAAGAGAATCTTGTTGCAGGAAAGATCAAAATGAAAGGGTTGATGATGATCATGATGATGATGGTAGCTACACGAATGATTGCAAGGTACAAGGTGGAAACAGAATACATAGCTTTAAATTCAGGGAGAACGAAATTCATGTTGCTAACAGCTGAAGAAGCTAGAAAGTGTAGAGATGATGCTCTAGGGACTTGTACCTCGCTAAGCCCTATCTATATAACTGGTAACCACAAGATGTGCATACTAGAATTGTTTGAAGGGAAGAGAGAGGGAATTAAGAGAACTTGCCAAGTAGAGGTATTAGCAAACACGGCATTACCACAAGCTATCAGTGTTTCAGACGAGGTGTGGACAGTAGCCACACAGAAACCTATCAGCTTGTCTAGGGTGTGTGGGGGAGAGTCCACAAGGACATTAAGAGTAAGGCCACCATTATCCCTGTTAAAATTACCCATGGGATGTTCGGCATTTGGGATATCTATTTCCTTACCCCCCCTATTACCAGGAAGAAGAAAAATATGAAGAAAAAGATTCAATCATAGAAATGATTGGCAATTGTATAGAATTATGGGAGCCAATAGTGAAGGGATTCTCCAATGTTACCTTGAATAAAATGCCAGAACTAATGAAGCCGATAGAAAAGAAATGAAGGTATGGCTTGGGAAGACGATGAGCTGATCGTGATAAGTTGGTCAATAGTGATGGGTACATTCATAGTTATAGCCATCGGGGGTATAGTAGTATGGAAGATTAAGAGTAAGAGGAGATTAACGAACGACAATCCAATGCGCATGCAGCAACTCGAGAGGGAGATGCCGAGCAGTGTTCCTTACTCTTACAGAATCGGCGAAGAAATTGCAGGAAGACCAGCGGAGGAGGCTGGCGTGAGACCGCCACGTGCGGCGGAAAAAACCTCCCACAGCAGTGAGGAAAACATTGATCAAGAAGAACAAGCCATAGTAACCACATCTGCACCCACAGGCACACGCACACATGATATTACATATAGAATAGAAGAACTTGAAAAAGAACATTACACTTGCATGTAAAACGGAAGAAGAAAAAGAACATTACATGCATGTAGAACAGAAGATGAAAAAAAACATTACATTGCATGTAGAACAGAAGAAGATGAAAAAGAACATTACACTTGCATGTTAAACAGAAGAAGAAAAAGAACATTACATTGCATGTAGAACAGAAGAAGATGAAAAAGAACATTACACTTGCATGTAAAACAGAAGAAGAAAAAGAACATTACATTGCATGTAGAACAGAAGAAGATGAAAAAGAACATTACATTGCATGTAGAACAGAAGAACTTGAAAGAGAACATTACGTTGCATGTAGGAAATAGTATAGAATTGTATGGGACAAATGCATGATGCATGTTAAATGGTGTATTTGGTTTAGGTGTCATTTACGGGTAAATGACAAACCGGTTAGGGGAGGATTGTGGCACCATTTAACGAGACAGAAAAGGAAAAGAAAGAAAAGAAGAAAAAGAGAGGCTAAGAACTGAATCGTGAGTGTTAAGCAAGAACACACACACAGCTAAGAGACAATGGATAAAAGGATATTTTGATAAGTAACAAATGGCGAAAGAGTATCATTACAATGACAGGGAAATTCTGAGTAAAAAGAAAGGGAAGGAAGGAAAGAATCAGATATGTTTTGGCATCGGCCGTGTTATCTAAGGGTATGAAAACAAACTATTGGTAAGGGAAGACATCTTATTATCAACTACAGACCGACTGGCCAGAGAAAGAGAGAACAATTCAAATGAAAATGTTATTTCGTTAAGTGACGAAAACCAGACAACTAAAAAGACTTAGACAGATATGAAAAATTAAAAAAAACACCCACGAGCATCCTTGGCCTGCGATAACAAAATTTTGTTATCAGGAATTGTGCCGAAAGAAAAGGAATGTTTTTATTTTCTTTCTTCGAGGCGACACACCGACTGGAACTTTGGAGATGTTCCTTTTTGAGACCATGTCGAGAAGACCACACATTCTGATAATTAGCGATAAAACACCTGACGTAAACCACGTGTAGAACAAGAGTTATGACCGCCATTGTCATATTGTCCCGTTCGCGGCTGGAGAAATGATAAACCATTAAGGGGAAGAAAAAGGAAAGAAGAAAGAGATAATTTTTTTTTAAGCAAGATATTTTTTCACGCCCGACTGAGACATCATTGGACGAGTGGTGATCACGTGATGCACGAGGGAGGCTGTTGCAGCCCATCTGAAGGATGAGTAAGAGGTTGCCAAGAAGATGTGGGGAGGGCAGTTCACGCCCCTCTGAAGTATGATGAGAAGGTGGGAGTGAGGAAAGTTTCCCAAAAATGGAAAAAGGTGGAAATTCCTAACCAGAGAGGTGGATATGTATTTAGAATTATCGAGGAACACCCCGGCGCCGACAAACCCACCCCGGTTTTGGTCGGCGCCCATATAAACGAAGCCACAACGAGCAGAAATGAGTTGAGACCCAGCAGTCCCCAGAGTCAATCTTCGGTTGAGGCAGGCCTCGCAGATAGCTGACCAAGATTCCCGCACATTTTCCAGACCCACATCTTCAAACCAAGAACAATTATTTTGAAGAGCGATTTAGATCCAGATCACCGAAATAAGTTTTTCGTTTGACTTTCGTCCAAAGACCCACCGAAACACCAATTTCTTAGAGAGCAGACGACTTGAAGTGTTAAAACATGCCTAGCGGAAAACGACGTGTCACAATCCATAGAACGGGTCGGGAGATAGATGCAGTCCTATGTATCGAACAACTAGACATAAAATCAAATCAAAACGTGGGTAGGCAGACTGGGAATCAAAGTAGGACGTCACAGTTGGTGCCGTGGTAGACTGGGATACAACGACACGGTTGGCGCTGCGACCAGGGGACGACGTCACACGAAGGACAAAAGAGAAATGGACGGTCGTAGTAAGATTCACTAAGTGAAGCATTACTGACATTTGAAAACGAGATCATCCTAAAGGAAAATAGACGAAGAAGAAAAAATGAGTAGATATCAAATGAGTAGATATCGACATGATGGCGAATATGTTAGTATTTATTATTTTTTGAGGATATTTTCATCTTGTTTATAATTTGAATGTATTTGGTTGCGATATTAAAGATTAACATATTTAGAATTGGTTGAAGAAGTTTTATAACTGAAAGTCTTTGTATTAAAATTTCTGGTCGGACATGTTATTTATTTATCGACAACATAATTAGGGACGTTATTAATAATAAGAGGTTGTTTAAATTTTTTAGAATATTTGTTTTGCGGATGAATTAATTTTGCACGGTTTGTTAGGTTCCTTTTGATTGCTATTTTATAGTCTTTGGATATTCTCTCTTATAGTTAAGAGTGCACGAATTTATGCTGATAGTTTCTTTGATGCGGAGATAGTGAATTATTGTTATTAGTGCTTCTCAATATATCTAGAAAAGGAAAAACTGTTAAATTCTCATTTTTTTCCCCAGATCTTTCGACTATATATTTAGCCATTTTCAAAGGAGAAATATATTAATTGTCAACAAGAAATAGTTTGTTGTATGTATGAATGTATTTATTTATTGGGAAGTTTTATAGAATTTATCTTCCGAAAAGAAAAAAGAATATTAGTTCACAAGAGAAATTGTATAAGAAACTAAATATGCAATCAAGCGTCCTCGAAGGTGACATCAGCACCATGGATTGTGATTCGTCAACGTGGTCGATCACTGGCGCGATCCTCTAGTTCTTTTGGTTCGAGCTGGCACCCCTGCACATTTGCTTTCACAATGTCCTTGTCTCAATTGTTTGGACGGACTTTGTTTCTCTTACCATGCAGGAGCTCTGAGTACAGCAGACATATTGGGATGCGATGGTCCTCCATGCGGATGACAAGACCCATCCGCCGCAGTTGGGACATAATGAGCATGGACTCAATGTTTGAGAAGTGAGTATGATCCAGGACATATATACAAATATATATTTTTCTTCACACACACGCACACACACATATATATATATATATATATATATATATACATATATATATATATATATATATATATACATATATATATATATATATATATATATATATATATATACATATATATATATATATATATATATATATATATATATATATTAGGTTGGTGCAAAAATAATGTCGTTTTCTCACATATGTTACTTTTATATATGATTTCTGGATTAATTCATTGATATATATATATAGCCATGTTATATATCATTTTGAAGCGCGTTTTTCGCTCTATCGAGTCGTCTTATTCGTTACCGTTCTCAATCTGTTCATTCATTTTTTTTGCAGGCTTTTCGACAGCATGGACAAAATTCAAATCCGCACGATTTTCTTGTTCCAGTTCAAACTAGGCCGAAAAGCTGCCGAGACAGCTCGTGATTTCAATGATGCGTTTGGCCCAGGAACCACTAACGAACGTGTGGCACAAAGGTGGTTCAAGAAATTTCGCAATGGTGACGAGAGCCTCGAAGATGAGGACGGTCGCGGCTAGCCGACTGCGCTTGATAACGAACATTTGAAAGCCTTAATTTAATCCGATCCTCGCAAAACCACACGAGAAGTTGCTGTTGAACTCGAGGTCGACCACTCAACAGTCGTTCGCTATTTAAAGAAAATAGGGAAGTCAAAAAAGTTGGATAAATGGGTGAACGATAATAAAAAAAAAATCAAAAAAGTCAAAAAACGACATTATTTTTGCACCAACCTAATATATATATATATATATATATATATATATATATATATATAATGTTAAGGATCAGACATGGAGACAATATTATTAAAAAGTTCTCAATACACGTGTGAAAAAAAAAAAATTAAAGTACCATGATGAGCTTTTAACTTTAAAAATAAGGAAATCAATAAAAATTATGCGTATCTGACGATTTCTACCTGAGGGTCTCTACGGGCGATATTTCAGAAACACACCACCTAACGTTTTATTTTTAAAAAGCCACAAACAAAGGGCACTACATAATTATTTTATGGCGTATAATAATTTATCTTATTTTAAACTGTAGATACTCCACAAAACTTGCCAGCCATATCTGGAATTTAAAAGGGGAAAAAAATGACAAGAATCCGATCGTGACGTAGAAATTTTATAAACCGTGTGTAACCCGGATATAAGAGACCCGGATTTAAGAGAAATCCGGATATAAGAGAGATTTTCTCTGGTCCCAAATTAGAGCCATACCCAAACAAAATAGACCAAACCCGGATATAAGAGAAACCCTGATATAAGATACTTCTTCTCGGGTCCCGACAACTCTCTTATATCCGGGTTACACTGGACCTGTATTTGAAAACTATGCCAACATGAGAAATTAGTGATTAAGACATTTCTTGATCCCCTAAATCTTTTAAACCAAAAATCTGAAGTTTTAACTCATTCCCTCATATCAATTTTCTTCTTTTTTTTTTTTTTAACTGAATATGAAGCCTAAATAAAATAAAACAAAAATCTAATCTAAACCCCACTGCTATTCTTAAGATACGCTCGCCTCCCTATGCTCCCTGTCCTGGTTATGACGATAAACTACACCCGCGAACTTGGATAAGATAATAAACTATACGTCCAGCAGCAAGGCCTCTGATCAGGTGGTTTTGATGTGTGTGGAACCACCTTTTAATTGCTGGTGTTAGGCACCCAGCTATGGGCTACGTGTTATTCCCTAAACTGGGGCAAAAAAAACTATGAAAGTGAAAAATATGTTTCAATATCAGAAATACTTTGTAAAAAAAATTATTTCCAGCAATAAATTTTGGAAGAAAAAAAAAAAAAAAAAAAAACTATTATTAGGTTGGTGCAAAAATAATGTCGTTTTCTCACATATTTTACTATGTGAGAAAACGACATTATTTTTGCACCAACCTAATACCAGCAAGACATTTTAGAAAAAAAAAAAAAATATTACCAACAATGTTTTTAAAAAATAAATATTACTAGCAATACATTTTTGAAAAAAAATTTACCAGCAATAAATTTTTGAAGGAAAAAATATTACCAGAAATTGACAAAACAAAATATTACCAGCAATAAAACTTCTGTCGGCATTAAATAACCCATTAAGGTTGATATGCCGTAAAACAAACCAAATCAAACCAAAACCCTATCCTCCCTTACATTTTTGCTACATATTTGATTTTCCCGTTTCTTTCTCTTTTCTTCACCCTCCTTTTTTTTATATATCTTTTCTGCTTCTCCATACCTTACACTCAATGTCATGTCTTTCGATCGTCATGCGCCTGTAAGTTTATTTAAAAAAAAAAAAATGTAGCGTTCTTTATGTGTGTTGTGTGTGTGTTTTAATAAAACATTATACTGGTCATGTTTTAAAAGAATATCGTTCGTAGAGACCGTCAGGTCGAAACCAAGGTCGCGTAATTTTATTTGTCTACTGATTTTTAAAGTATATATATGTATGACTCTGATAAAATGTGTGGCTCGCAAAATGCTACGCATTTCTCTAAACAGCGTCCACTTCCCCAAAGTGCGTATGAATTGTGGTATGTAACTCTTGCCAGAAATGATATTTAGTGACATAGGAAAAATTAACATCTGATGGCCAGTGGTAGCAAAAGAGTTGCACTATCAGCCGCATTTAATTAGACTCACAGCTATAAGGGGTGGAAAATATTTCAAAGTGGGGTTTTCAATTTCAGGAATTATTGACACATCTACGGATTGAATTAAGGGCCTGTGGATAGTTAAGGGTATTTACTATTCAAAACACATAATACATAATATTATATATATATATGTATATATATATATTAGTCAAACCTAGAGAGCCAGCCAAACCTAGGTTTGTCTGGCTCTCTAGGTTTGACTAGGTCTGCTCTGCTGTTGTATTGAGCACTTTTTTAGTTAGTTGATTACTCGTATCGGGGTTTTTTCTTGGGGCTTTGGACCTGTATACTGTACGATTATTTTCGACAGACGTTCATGTTCCTAGCTCTTTCTTTTTTTAAAACCTTTTTTTCCTTCGAAATTGATTTGATCATTAGCAAATCAAGAAACCGAAGGTTTTCCGAGACGAGTGTAGTTATATATATATATATATATATATATATATATATATATATATATATATTGTTATTACGTATAGCATATTCGCAGTAAAGGATACCAAAAGTTATTTTATTGTTGTACATAATATAACATGAAGTTGCTTTAGAATGCCCAAAAGAGAATGCAAAAAGATTATTCTAATGTACACAATGATGTACAGGATCGATGTTTACGCATACGGAGATTTTCTTATTGTTCGGTAATGTTTCATGTGCAAAGTCAATCTAACACAGTCCCATCCATCCACTCAAGAGTACTTTGATGGAAAATATTCAGAAGTCTTTTTCAAACCTCCTGAAGGTGTTATAATATATCTCTGCTAATCCGTGCAGTACGTTTATTTGATTCAATCGCTTTTTATCTCATTTACTTACTTTCCACATCTTTCATCTCTGCTACCCCCGTATCCTCTCTTGCGTTCTCTCTCTCTCTCTTCCATACTTCTTTGTTTTGTTCAAATCCCCCCACCACCACTGTTGTCTTTCTATCTCCATTTAGAGAGAGTTCTCATTCTGCTTCTGTGCGTTCACCACCAAATTACCTCCCCTTAAATTCCGAACAAGCTTCCGCTGTTCAAACGTTTGCTAAGCTTGTTTATCTGGAGGTTTAATAGGATTACAGGAACTTGACTTTGGCGTGTCTCTTGTGCAACTACCGTACACGGCGTGGCTTCCTTTAAGACGATACAAGGTGCACTCACTTACTAAGTCCCTGAAATCTCAAAATGGAGCGTCGTATCTTAAGTCGGAGGTTCTCCTAATCTCACTCGAAATCCACTTAACATTTTCAGTCTCGATTAATCCTAAAGAGAACGCACGCACAAGAATCGTCAATTTTATGAATAAACGAGTCTTGCATGTGTATTGCTTTTAGATAAGAAGAGACGAAATATAGCTATAGTAAATAGACAGTAGCCTAGAAAAAACTGAAATAATACTTTACTAAATAAAACGAATTTTATCAACGTGTAGAATTACTGTAATTTATCCAAGGTGGACGATACAATTCTTCTTCTTCTATGCCTTGTATAACGTAGGCGATCAAGGGTAACTATAATTTCTTATCCATTATAAAGTGTGTCACTAAAATTAAAACGCATAAGAATTCTTATTAATTATTATTTTTTTTTTTAACTCCACAGATTAAACATGGTTTTCTCGAAAGAAGAAAGAATAGATTACTTTTTCTGTGATATGGTAAAGGAGGAAGTGTACTTAATTAAAATCACATATGCAACACACTTGACTGAACGCATAAAGAGTGAATGTGATAAAATTAAAAGTAACGTAGAGTTATCGCGGGAATGTTGCAAAGCGCATCAGCCTTTGCATCGCAAATGACGGAAATCATATCGAAGATATTTATTAATATTCCAATTCAATAAAAATTTGTTGAAAATGTCTTTTCTTGAAAATAGGCGTTTTCGCCTACAGTAATGTAATGGCTAGTGCCTCGGATTGCAGTCAAATCCCATACGTTCTCTTACGTGTTAATACCCTTGAGAAAGGTATGCATCTTCTTCTACCCCTAGCTATGGAAAAGTAGCAGGGCAGAACGGCTTCTATAGCCTTGGATGTCAAGTGGTTTACTGCAGAAGGAAATGGTAACCTACGAAAGATACATTTTAGCCTGTACAAGTCTTTAGGGACACCTTGTAGATTTTTAAAATATTTGTCTTTTTACTATCATTATTAACCCCTGCCCGGCTATCTATTTAAACAAACATCAAAGGTAGATTACCTGCTTTTTCCATCAGTCCATCTTGCCTTCAATATGTCATGTAACTGTCAAATTCTCAAAGTCCTCTTTACTCATTTTGTACCATAGAAATATCAAGTCTCTATTTCTGATCTTAAGCATAAGTGTCCTTTTTGGCTCCATTATCCCTAAAATTCCTCGTTACTCACATGTTGAGTCTATGATCTTCTCATCATTATTCAGTAGAAGAATATATCTCTTAAGTCAAGTCTTTCGTTCATCTGTGAGTAGATTGCCATGTATTCACTGCCATATAGAAGGAGTGATGTTACATAGCAGATCAGTTTTTCTGTGATTCTAACGGATTGGTTTTTCTTTCATAATACTTGGTGTAGCTTTTGGAAAACATATTTTGCTATTACAATGTGCCTTCCAATTTCAAATTAACTATATTTTAATTATATATATATATATATATACACACACACACACACATATATATATATATATATATATATATATATATTCTATATATATATATATATTCTATATATATATATTCTATATATATATATATTCTATATATATTCTATATATATATATTCTATATATATATATTCTATATATATATATATTCTCTCTCTATATATATTCTATATATATATATATATTCTCTCTATATATATATTCTATATATATATATATATATATTCTATACATATATATATTTAAATATATATATATATAAATATATATATATATATATATATATAAATATATACATATATATATATATACAATATATATATTCTATATATATATACATTGTATATATATGTATATAGAATATATATATATAGAACATATATATATATTCTATATATATATATATATATATATATATATATACATATATATATATTATATATATATATATATACATGTATACATACATATCTATCTATATATATATATATCTATATATATGTGTGTGCGTGTGTGTGAAGAAAAATATGGAAAAACAAATATCCGAATGTGCAAGTATTCTGCTTTAATGTTGTTGCATATTCGGATTTTTGTTTTTCCATATTTTTCTTCATATATATATATATATATATATATATATATATATATATATATATATATATATGTATAATTGAAAAATAATCATAATTTTTTTAAGTATCATGTTAAATACCGCTTGTGCCGATACGGACACAGTAGGAATATGAATTCATGTAAATTTCCCTTATGAAATTAATAATGAAAACACGTGACCCAACCTCTTATGCATCGCAATCCATTTTACTGACCTCCAGGCTTATTTTATGCCAGCTTATGTGTGGTGTGTGACTTTCTCCTACATTTAGTCAAGATGTGAGACACATTCATTTTTTTTCTCTCTTTGGTGTTTAATCATCAATTATACATATAAAAGGTGTTCCAACAATTTGAATCGAATTTAAATGTGAATTATGTATAAGCGTCTAATGATTTTTTTTTTCTTTTTCTTTCACATTTAGCAACTTAAGTCTTTGGCAACTTCAACAGTGGAAAGACTAACAATTAAACAACGTGTTAAAGTTATCGAAGCCTATTACGGAAATGGACGTTCAAACAGAATTTGAATGAGAAATTCCCAGGTCCCATTATCTCTTGAAACAGCGAAGGCAGTTGGCCACGATCGGGCGACTTGACGTCATTAGATTTTTTCCTTTGTGGTTGTCTCAAAATTAAGGTCTATGCCAACAAGCCAACAACAATTCAACAGTTGGGATCGAGGAACAACTATGCAGAGACGTCATCAAAAATTTTGAACATCGAGTGGAAGTGTGCCGTTGAAGCCTTGGCAGACATTTGCTCGATATTATTTTTCACACATTAATGCCATGACTTAAATAATATGATCCAGTAAGGAAATAAATAAATTTTTACCAATATCACTGAATTATTTACTGCTAACTTTGATCCGTCTTATTGAAACACCATATATTTCCCCACCCATGTATTTCCTTGGCGCAGCAGCGTCGACCACGTTTTATATACTGCGGGTAGCAAATTATTAAGAAACACGAAAATTTCATTAGCAAAAAAAGAGTACAGAACTACGTAATATCACTTCTGTATGGCAGGGAATGTTGACCATGTTTGCCGCAGTCTCTGAATATGGAATCCAGTGAAGTCTGTAATCTGTTCAATATCAGAGGTCGGCAGTGAAGGTTCAGAGAAAGTAGCGGTTGTTAAGTAATTCTTTAAGTCTTCGATATCAGGTTGGCAGTGCAGACAATTTGGGAGAAAAAAATGCCTGCCTTTATACATGTCGCAGTGAATATTTTGAGCTTTCTGATTGGTTAACCCTTCTATTGATGAACTATAAAATGAGTCAGTTCATTTAGGCTAGCTCACTAGTACACACATATACACAAAAAACCGCAACAGGGAATACTGGGTAATCTCCTCACAGATGAAGAGACCTGAAGCAACACAACTGTTTTTCTGTAGAAGGATGGTGAGAATACCATGGACCGAAACTCTGAGCAAGGCGGGAGTTTCAGAGAAAATGGAAACAAAAAGACACTTATACGTAACATTAGAAAGAAACGGTTTAAATTTCTAGGTCGCATACCGAGGAAAGACGGTTTTGAAATTTGAATATTCACAGGACATATTGAGAGCAAGAGGAAAACAACGTGTAACCTAGCTAGCGAGCTTGTGTAAACTGATGGCGGAGCAAATTTTAAGAGAGATGCCAAAACAAAAATTATTAAGAGCTACAAAGGACAGGGAATTATGGAGAGCGATGATCACCAACGTCAGGGAGTGGCAATGCACATAGAAGAAGAATAGCTCCTGACATCGGGTTAAACTCGGATTTTTTCTTGGTGGCTAAGACCATCTTTTATATCCACCCGCAATGCAACTGGCTTGTCTAAATTCTATTTTAGCATGATCTGAGTCACATAGCACGGATATGTTTTAACGCCTGTAGTGAATTTTAAAAAATAAATTAAATCCGGCATTATTTTTTGTTATTCTAAACATCTTTTTGGGGGTTACACGTTGGTAAAGTGTCACTTCTGTGGATTGTTGTTTTCCTTTTCTTAAAAGATGAAATTAATTTTAACTGGCCTAGAAAAAGAAGCTTTAATAAAGCAAAATGTACCTGCTGACAGGAATCGAACCTTTATTCTTTTTTCCTGTTTTTATAAACGCGACACTCCGATAGTCGCAGCAGGGAATAACCAATAATGCCACATAAGACCGCTAGGATAAAACAAATTTGAATTACTTACTTAATAAAACCACATCAGTCGCTCAGATTTTTTTAAATCATTATCTGTTATCTTTTTCCCCTCTATCGAAATGTATACTCAATAATATTTAAGGGAATTTGTTTTTATTTTATTCGACATCATTTTTATTTTATTTCAGGAGGCACATTTTTCTTTAGTAGAAAGATGTTAAGGATAGTATGGACTGAATGTGAGCAACGTACGACATTTTTGAGAAAATGTAAACAAAAAGTAAACTTATACATAACACCTAGAAGAGATAGTTGAAATTTCTAGGGAATGAGTAGAGAAGGCTTGGAAACACTGATACTCACAGGACAGATTGAATTCTCGAAAGACAAAGGAAAAAAACGACCATGACAAACATGCCTTTTCTTAAAGAGTTGCCAAATTTTTATGAATTCATTTAACATTAGCTCTTTCATCAACCGGATAACTGAAATACATAAGTGCAGTGTGATTAAAAAAGCTTTAATAACTACTGATTACATAGAACAAATCTGATTAAGATGTCGTATTAATTGCTTTTGTAATATATATATATTCTAATTGTAAAGAGACTTTATGGATACCCTGTACAACCATTCAGCAGTTCAGGGTATGTCAATAAACTACACCCGGCAGCTCGTCCTTTGATCGGGATATTGGAGGTTTTGAGGAGCGTGAAAGCATCACTTAATTGTTGTTTCTAGATCCACCCTGGTCCGGGTTGATAGCACCTGTTATGGTCCCAGCTACACGCAAACATTGAACTCCCAAGAGCAAAAAAGATAAAACATTAAGAATAAAAATACACTTTAATATTAGGTTGGTGCAAAAATAATTTCGTTTTCTCACATAGTAACATATGTTAGAAAACGAAATTATTTTTGCACCAACCTAATAGTAAAAATAACAGCAATATATATATATATATATATATATATATATATATATTTATATAAAGTTACCAACGATACTTCTTTATAGTAAAAATACCAACAATACATTTTAAAATCAAAATGACCAGCAGTACATTTTATATTAGAATGACCAACAATACAATTCTATCTGTAGTTGAATGCATGCAATTATGCTCAAAATATTTACATTTCAGAATTAAATAATCCATAAAAGTTGATATACCGCAAAATAAATTCATCCAACAAATCCTTACTTAATAAATTGTACTGGTGGCTCTGTTAACTCATAAAATACTAATCATATCCGTACGACAAGTTATAATTGAAGAAACTAATTATTTCTTTTTCTTTGTCGAAGATGCACTCCTAGGCGCCTTTACTAAAAAAAGAAAATAAAAATTGTTTTCTACTGCATCCGTTACATGATTTCCTTCGTTTCTATAAAAAAAAAAGACACTGATTTTGTTCCTTTTCATTTAATATTACTATTCATCATTTATCGTTACTATGTTAAATATAATATCAATAGTTTTAAAAATAATATCTTTATTAATATCATCATGCCGTCCGATTCTCCCATAATTCAATGCTTTTTTCCCCACAAAGATTTATGACCTTATAAAACAGAGAAACGTCAGCACACCCAGTCGTAAATCTCGCCCAGTTCACAATCGGCATTTCGTCTTCATCCAACTTGAATTAAGAAGTCGTAAAAATATAATGATCGAGTAGAAATAATAACAATTCCTTTCTTTCTTATTCGCTGCTTTAACTAAGGATATTTTTTTATGTTATTTTAATTGTTCTTTTTCTAATTTTCTTCTTTATATATATTTTTTATTTTTATTTTCGCAAACTAATTTTCTCGAAGCCCGGGGGAATTATAAAACTGTCAAAATTTTAAATCGGTTCATGCTAGGAGCACCACGAAGAACGCTGAACAATGTACAATTCAAAGGAGCGAACAAAAGGCAGATCAAAGGAAAGCGACTTCATTTTAGTTTCAGCATGTTTGTCTTTTTTTTATATATATAATTCAATCAAAGTATATTATAGCGTGGGCAGAGTAAGGGTTAGTCGAATCGGCAAGTCGAGTTCGAATTCCAACCGAATCTTTTGAGTTAATTTCTCGTTATTATGCCTGCAAAAGGCATTAATACATTACATGGCTTCCCACGATATGTGTAAATTAGCAGGGAAGGCTGGTCTATCTAGCCTTGGGTGAATGCATGTCTAGGAGAATGAACTTTTCGAATTCAAAAGTCAGAAGAAAGCAACGGAAAAAAAGTATTCCGCTCACTTCTCAGAGAAGACATGGTAATTCACAGAAGATTTTTTAAAAATCTGTGAATAACCATGATCGGTCACATGATTATATATATATATATATATATATATATATATATATATATACATATATATATATATATATATATATATATATATATATATATATATACTCGACTCTCCCGTCGAAGTCGAGGTATGCGGGTCAAGCAAATCAGTTCCTAGGAACCGAAAGCTCGACATCAACACATGAGATTTGATTATAGTGGGGAATGTTTTGGGCCGAACCATGCACAATTTTTGCAGGACAGAGGATACAGATACCCGGTACACTGCACGCCACAATGTTCCCAAATGACCCTCCGTAGGTTTTGAGTTCAGAGTTGTCCTTCTCCTAGACCGATTTGCCGTCAAGACTACAAAACTCAGTCTGCCCTGCTATTTATCCGAGGCTGAAGAAGACGATTCATAACTTTCCCAAGGCTATTAGCACGTAATTGAATGTAATGGATTACTCCACCGAATATATATATATATATATATATATATATATATATATATATATATATATATATGTATATATGTGTGTGTGTGTGTGTTTGTGTGTGTGCGTGTGCGTGTCTGTGTGTGTAATCGTAAAGTACCATCCCCGGTCGTCCAAGACTTCCAACACAGCGGCTAATGGATGAAGATCTCTTCGCTCTAAGATCTGTCCTATCCCACGTTTTGATTTAAGTTTGATCATAAGGACGCCAAGATCGTATCGATCGCAGATTTATTTGAGTTGGGCGGGTCCAAGCTCGGCGAAGACGTTCAGAAAAAAAAACAAAAAAAAACACCCACATCAATTGAACAAACAATAAATACTCTTTTTATATCAGTCCTCGTACAATAATTGGTTATATCAGACCCGGCTCAAATTATTATTGTTGATATTATTGTTGACTTAGTAAAGTTTGAGTTGCTGTTTTGGTAAAGTTCGGCAGAAGGCTGAAGTCGGGAGGTTATCTTCGGTAGGCAATCACGTGTGGCATATCAGGACCGGTGGCTGGGATGAACTCTCTGCCGTCTCTCACCGTCTCTATCTCAGTTCTCGTTTGAAGAATTCTCTTCGCGCATTCGTATTTATTGATATTCGCTCTCTTTGGCGCGGAGGACGGCACATAAGGGGATTCCGGTAAATCCTTCTGTTGTCAGCTTACGTCATACTTATGGGGAATTCCCTTCTCTCACTCTCTCTCTCTCTCTCTTATTATATTTCATTAAATCTCCACAATGGATAACATATCCATCCCTCCTGTATTTTGAACTCAACTTTCGACAAATAGAAATCAACTCCAAATCCGTTGTTTACGAAAATGATGTTTTCGCTTTACAGCATGCATTTTCAGCTGCGTAGAACACATGACAATCATCATTGCCCTGGTAATTTTCAATTGTTCAAGCATTCAACACACCAATTCCCGGTGTTGTCTATATTTGAAGAAAATTGTGAGTCTTCTCCCACGGATTTTATTCATTAAACCTTCTTGTTTCAAAGTATTTCAGTATATATCGCTCCTTCTATCCATAAAAAAGACTTTCCAATGTTTTACCGCGGCAACAACAAATAGTATCATATATGTGTGTGTGTGTGTATGTATATATATATATATATATATATATATATATATATATATATATATGTGTGTGTGTGTGTGTGTTTAGGCAGCATATTTTCGTTCAGACAAGTTTGGTTAAATAATTTAGATGTATTATTTTTATTTCAGTTTTAAACTTTCGAGTTCACGAAATAATTTATTGCTGGGCGGCGTAGAAAAAATTAAAGGAACACTGATATTCACATTAACAGTTTAGACATATTAATTGAAAAGCCTCTTGAATTTGAATTTGAACCTGGAGCGCTGCAAATCGCAGTAAAACAAACAGGTGAAAAAATATTTTGAATTTACGGAACTACATATATACGCATGCGCATCTAGTAGCTTTTGCAAATTGTTTTTTGTTTCTAATGATTTTTTTTCTGTTTCTCAACACTTCTTGGTTTTTGCTGTGCAGCTTCTGCTAGTTCAATATCGTGTTTGGATTTCGCTGTCATATTTTCCATTCTCTGTTAAAACCCTTCGCACATGATTAAACTTCTGTACTTGCTTGCTGTTTACTATTCCAGTTCTGAAGTCATATCTTGGGTTTTCTCTTCTGATGACAATATTTTCTGTCAGGTTAACTGCAAGAAGACAGAAAATGGGGTGTCTTGTTATCTCCAAATTTTTGAGTACTCGTAAGTCCTAATTAGCAATTTGTTTCTCTCTCTGTCTACCATCTGATTGAATAAGGGTGTGTTTGCCCATTTGTAGCTCAGCGGTTGTGAATGAAGACGTCACTTTTTCTTCAGAAATCCTGTCACTAACGAAGGCACATTTTTATGATATATATATATATATATATATATATATATATATATATATATATATATATATATATATGCTCTCACACACACACACACACACACACACGCATATATATATATATATATATATATATATATAATAAAATATAGTTTCTAGATATGCTGTATTTATGAATTATTGCTCGATATCAGAGATAGAACATGTGTAAATATAGAAGTAGCCAATGATATCATCACTCTAAGGCGACATTGTGTTTCATGCTTAAAACCAACAATTATGGCCTGATGATTGTGTTTAAGTATGAAACAGACTGCCGCTTTCAATACCCACTATATATACAGGGTGACCCCCACCCCCCAAATAAAACCAAGAGTGATGAAAGAAAAATATTTTATTTATAGCAATTGAAACCTTAAAACCTGCCATTTAAGAAACAATGATGGAATTATCCTTTTTTTTTTTAATTACGTCCTGTAGATGGCGTTATCCTGTACGAATGCATTCTTGAAATCTGCTGTTGAGATTCCTCATTGACTGCTGCAACATCTCAGCTGGGATACTGTGAATTTCATCTTGAATTCTAAATGGCGAAATGTTTACTTGCTCAAGGTCACTGTCTCACAGTGTTGCCACTTGCTCATGTCTGGTAATACGCACTTCAAAAATTCCCGTTTTTTTGGATCACCCTATATATGTACATAGGTTGACCACTGAAAAACAGAAGTGTTTGAAAAAGACATCACTTGTTCGTTTTCAATCTTTTAGCAGATTAGAGAGCATCCCTTCGTGATTAAAATGGCTACGTATGATGTACGGCAACGAGTAAAAATCATTGTTTTTTTTTATTCCACTGAAAGATCAATTATTAAACTCAGAGAAAATACTGCCAACATTTTAATGTCAGAGGATATCCTACTGATAACATAATTCGGAAACTAATCGCCTGGTTTGGAAGAACTGGATCAGTCAGTAATCTTCCAGCAAGACGTCCTAAGCGCACTGTGCGCACTGACGCAGCGATGGAACCTCTACGGCAGAATGTCCTTGAGGATCCATCAGCTTTTCCCCGTCGTCGCTTTGCTAAACGAGGCATCCCCAGAACATCGCCTCAGATGATTTTGAAACTGAATCTAAATATGCTTCCATACAAGATACAAATGATCCGAATAAACATACCTCAAGGTATCCATGTGTTTGCAAAAGTTATTTCAGGGTCAACCATACATATATATATATATATATATATATATATATATATATATATATATATATAGTTTCCCTGAAATAAATGAAAAAAATTGCTGTTAAACGATTTGGACAATTTTGTTGGCACACACACACACACACACACACATATATATACATATATATATATATATATATATATATATATATATATATATATATATATATATATATATATATATATATTAGGTTGGTGCAAAAATAATGACGTTTTATGTCATATTTTTTAACTTCACAAAACGTCAATATTTTTGCACCGATCTAATATATATATATATATATATATATATATATATATATATATATATATATATATATATATATAAATATATATATATATATATATATATATATATATATATATATATATATATATGTATGTATGTATGTATGTATTTATGTATGTATATGTGTGTGTGTGCCAACAAAATTGTCCAAATTGTTTAACAGCAATTTTTTTCAATTGTTAGATTAAGCTTTGAATTGCTGTATCTTACTGGAATTCTCAAAACTTTTCATAACACTTCTAGACTCTACTTTGATCAAGAAGAATGTATAGTTGCTCTCCAAGCTTAAGAAAAGAATCGGTGATGAAATCAATCAGAAAGGAAAATGACGTGTTCATAATTAATTAATCACAGCTAAGGAAACTCATGAAGGATTGAAATAAAGTTCAGATATGTATATTATTCCAAGATCATTTTCCAATTTGTTCAAAATGATCTCCGCCCCCCTGTAAACGTTTAACTTTCTGTTCTATGGTAACTAGGTGCGTCACAAGTTTCGACTACGTTTTTTTTTTCAATTCTCTTCGGACTGTCATTGCTGAAAATTCACTCTGACGTGCCAAACGTTTTATGACTTGAGTTGGACCTTTTGAGATTTAAGTTGAAGTGATGATCCCTTTTTCTGTTGTGACCTCCTCATCTAGATTTCCTCTCTACTGATTAGACTTTTTAAAACATATTCGCCGTTCTCTTGCTGGTTCTGGAATGGACTTTGAAGATGGAATCCTGAGTATGAACGTTGGTACCATTACGATTAGCTCTTTCTAGCTGAATATCTCAAAGGGTTTTTCAGTGTTCTTACGATAAATTGAGTCAAGGTGGCTAAACGTTGTCTGAAACCCAGGAAAAATGAACCGAAATTAGTTTAGTGTCTTTTTAGATATTAAAAATTTTCTGGGATGGGCAATTATGCAGTTCAACCCGCTTTACACACACACACACACACACACAAACATTACCTACTATATAATCCCATATTTTGGCTATTTTTCATGAATAAAACTTTTCTCTCCTATTGTATTGGTTTGTTTCATCTACAGTTTGCAACATATTTTTAAGCAACAAAGGTTTTATAATTTTAATTTCAATGAGTAATTATATCTTCAGTTCAAGTTTTCATTTAATGTATATTGCAATGGAGATTATCTGTTAATGTTTTCAGCAGAAGGACAATATTTTGCATTACTGCATAAGCCTTATAACAATAAGCATTTTTGTATTGAGTTCTGTATACACTTCAGAGGACTATCCATTTTTTTATGAATGCAAATAGAAAGGGTTAACCAAGAAGAAGGAATGTATGAACTTTAGCAAGAGAGTAAAAAAGAAGATGAGAGTTAAAATAACACAAGTAAATAAATTTAAATATTTGGAAGTTGTTTGAACCGATAACGGAAAATGTTGACAGAAAAATTGTTGTGGATTCCGAGATGAATTCGGTCTCCAAGGAATGACAAACGCAATAATTAAATATAAGAAATAAAATGTATTTACACAATCATACAAAGACTAATACTGCTAGTAAGTCCAGGAACGTGGTTAGTAGCAAATACAGATAGATATATACAGTCTCGAAGTAGGACTTCCTTAGAGTCTACGTGCTTGTAACTGACTTCTACAAGAGGTTATCTCACACTATCCGACTGCTGACTACTACTACCGACCCTGGGTATTTAACGGCAGCAGTCCAGGTACACTTGGTAGAGTCCACTTATATAAAAAAGGGGTGGACCTCATAATAAAAATACTTTCAAAAACCCTAAGCAATGTATTAAAAAACAGAATATTTCATTGTAACAAAGAAAAGAGTGCTGAACTGAAATGTAATATCATTTCTTCTAAAGGGTGTTCCAATAACTTGGACCGATTTTAAGTGTCAATTAGAGATTAATTGTCTAACGATATTTTTTCTTTTTCTTTCAGATTTGTCAGACATTTGGGTGATATATTTTTTTACACATATTTGCCATGACTTAAATAACATGATCCAATAGATAGATTTACATCATTAACACTGATTTATTTGCTGCTGACTTTGATCCGTCTTAATGAAACACCCTTATATATAATCCGTCTTAATGAAACACCCTTTATATAGTAGTGAATACTAAAAAATTTTGTTATACACGAGGAAGAGATCTGATGCAAGAGATATGTAGTTAGACCGAAGGATGATGAGCATGCTATGTACGGAGCGTGTAAGCAACGATGAAGTATGAAAGAAAATGGAAATAATTCATTCAGCGATTAGTTGACATATTGAGAAAAATGTTTGGGAAATTTGACACTTACATGACGGCTTGAATACAAAAGGGATACAGAGAACGTGTAAATTATGCAAATGGATATCAGAGCAGGGTGGTAGGAATGATATTAAAAATAAACATTGTTAAGTGTTACAAAGGATAGGAATTTGGGGAGAGTCATGATAATCCACGTGCTGAAGGTACATGGAATATTAAAATAAATAAAACAAACCGGTAAAAAAATTGTTGTATCCTTAAAGAGATTAAAAACAGTCAAAGGTTGTACGCGTGTGATGTAACAGCAACACCCGCGTAGATGAAAGGTTTATTGTAAAAGAAAATACACTACTGAAAGACAGGGAATCGGGTAGCATGCTCGTAATTCTCGAAGCCAGCCCCAAGTATATCATTTGCTCACTATATATAGGAATTGATATAGTCAGTCCACATAATCGATAGGGAGTGTGGGACATTCCATTACATCACCTCCCCGCGACATAATTTTCCCATGAAATTTTGCTCAATATCTCTTTTTTGAAGGGTCAGGACGTAATTGCTTGACTTTTTACCTGTCCCTGTCACTTCTCCCTCTCATGTCTCACCAAAAATAATTCCCTAATAGAAATGAAAAGAGAAAAGAAATTTCAATCGACTTTTGTTCCATCTGATTGAAATACATTTTAGAGATTATACATTCTGCTCGAAATAAGTAAACTTTAAAATATTCTAGTAGAGGAATTAGATAAAGGTATATATATATATATATATATATATATATATATATATATATATATATATATATATATATATATATATATATATATTGTAAATCAAGAACAATTTTGGAGGAAAAATGTATGACAAAGAGGAAAAGTTTTCCTGTGACGCATTTTGTCTTTTGGACGTAATCGGAGTGAATTTGTTATTCTGTGCAAAAAAAAAAAAAAAAAAAAAAAACATTAAAATAAAAAAAATTAAATTCCCAACATCCCTCGTTCGTGCAAATTTAGTCTGAAGTCCTAAAGGACGAAACGTGTCAAAAGAAAAATGTTTCCACTGACATTTTTCCTAATAGAGGAATACAAACTATTTTTTTTAAGGCAAAATAAATTAAAAAAAAAATAGTTTTCTTTAATATGAAGACATTTGTGTATTTTGTATTAATTAAAACAATCCAATTGAATTTTTTTTTTTTTTTTGAATTGCACTTTTTCAAATGTACTCTGTTTGAAAGCATATATGAAGTTATGTTGTTAATTGGCTATTTGCTAACTAAAATCAAAAAACCAACATCACCCACGTATCAATATATATATATATATATATATATATATATATATATATATATATATAAATTTAACTCTCCATAGTGCTCTGCAGATTTTAGCCTTTAATTACTTTATACATTCTGTATCGTGTAAATCAATCAGGCGCTATCGATTTTGTTTATAAGCAAAGAAATACCTACTAGCGCATTGGGATTTCTTGTTTTCTATTCGACCGATTTTTCCTATTGACATCTGAGGTTTCTGGTAAGCAGAGAACAAAGAGGAATATTAGGGATTATACTTCAGACTGCAAATGGAATTTCTAGCTGATAGAGTCAGTAACGAATAAGTCTGAGAGGGTAAAGTGGCATGAAGTTATTAATGTGCTGATGATCTAAGAATACACATTAAATGTAGCAGCCTATAGAGAATTCTTGGTAAGAGATTTCAAGTCAGCAAAAATAAAAAAAAATAAAAAAAGAGGGAGAAGCAGTTCGTTAAATCCGTTGAGAGGAATAGATTATACATACTATTTTCATGACGTCAAAGATCGTAAATTGAATAGAAATACAAGACAATGCCGAAAATTTGTAGATCCGCCCAAGAATGGATGTTTAACAGACGAGACTTTCTCTGATTTTAGGAAATCAGTTGAGCTGAAAATTTCTCCGCACCTCTTTGTATTATCTACCCAGTAACAATGCCGAAATTAAAGAGGAAATTATTTAGTTTTGCATAGACTCGCCACAATTTAAAACTCGTTAATTGTGGTTAAATGGAAGAGTATACCAGGCTGATAATAAATCCCAAATGATGAAAACACTGAATTCAAGCATTGGATAAAAAAAAAAAAAACTGGAAACGACTTCGCCGTCGTTCCCATGAAATCACGTCATAATTATTAGGTTGGTGCAAAAATAATGACGTAATAATGTCGTTTTTTGACGTATTTTGAACGTCAAAAAACGACATTATTACGTCATTATTTTTGCACCAACCTAATAATAAGGCAAAACGTAACTGTGGACACTCATAACCAACTACCTTCTGAATGATTATTGATAGACTGATTTCTATGTTCAACGGTATATCAACTCCTTTATGGGTCACTTAATGACACAATTTAATTTTCTTGGGAGCTTTTAACTAATATAAATGTAATGTGTTATTCCGTTTCCACAACTAAATACAAGGTAGGTGATACTCAGCTTCTGTGCAAATACATATTTGTGTGGTCATAATAACGAGAAGCAGTGATCTGTGCGTTGAATGTTGTAGTTTTGTTGAAGTTATATGAAGTTTGATGTAAGAAATTGTATGTCATGAACGATCTTTTATGATAGTTATTTGGTAGTATTTTAAACGGATTTGCGTGAAATCGATGTTTACTTGTGACGCGTTTCGCCCTTCAGGCCTTCATCGGAGTACATTTGTCCTTTTTGTACAACTACACCAGAAGTTTTTGTAGATAGCCAAACAATTTGGCGTACCAAATAAGAATCGAACTCGTAATGTTGATTATAATAGTTGTCAGACAAATAATTTCAATAATCCACAACATCAAATGTTATATTTTTTATAAAAAAATATTTTTGAATGTCGATTTACTTTATTAAAAATAAATTGGATTACGATTTACTATTTTAAAAATAATTAAAAATCAAAACACTGTTTCATTTTATTTTACATTTTTCGATTTACTTTAGTAAAATATAATTAACAATAAGTGTGTTTTATTGAATTATTTTTTACATGTCAATTTACTTAATTTATTAAGAATAATTACAAAACAAAAATAAAACAGGTTCGTATTTTATATAATTCCTTTCCAAATGCTTTATTTCTAGAAAAAATAATCATTAATTAAAGTTTTAATCTTTAATAAATTACATCGATTCGGTTATTAAAAAAATATCATTTTTTTGGTGATGTGTTGTGTCGGTCCTGAGTTGTCAAAGCGCTCAGTCAGCAGTGTTCAATCGACTGTGCTGAGTTGACGGTGCTTAGTTGTCCTACACTCGTTACTAGAGGGATACAGGTAAGGGAACATTTTCCAGCACTTTTAATCGAATGATTGTATATACGAATTCCACTTGAGGCTGGGCTGGGTAAAAAATTCAGTAGACATTTAGGACAAAGGAGTCTTTGAAAGAGACGCCGTTCATCGCGATAGGCGAAAATTTATGGTCTGCTCGGTAATGATGGAACGTCGTTAACGTCAGATATTAAATGTTGCAACCCAGTCTTCTCCCCATTGAGCTGTCATACCTAGATCATATGAAAGATCAGCTGTAATGTTCTGATCATCCCGATTTCTGGAGGAGCAGCCATATACCATTGTATCACTTGCCTAGATATTCCTCTTACATAGATTTTTAATAATTAATTAATTTTTACTGCCTACCAACTCTTTGTAGGTTATTTAAAGCAAGAAAATATTTTTAGATTGTGTTATTTTATTTTGAGATAATAACGATTTAGTTATACAAGTCTTACTAATTAACCCTTAGCTAGGAGGAGAAGTGGTCGATTCATATCTTTGGCAAGGGTATTTCAGCTTAAGTGAAAACAACGAAACCAACGGGACTTGGAACTCGACTTTCAGATTTAGAGTTCCAAGTCATTATACATAACGCCACGTGCACACCCAAGCTTATATCACCTAGCATTCCCAAGTCGTCACCCATCTAATTACGGACCAGGCTCGACGTTGTTTAACTTCGATGATCATACGGGAACCGGTGTTTCAACATGATATGGACGTAAGCCAGATTATTAATATCAGAAAGCAGAAGGAGCGTAGGACCGGAAATCGAGCCTTGAAGCATGCTTATATTGATTTCCTGTGAGTTTGCCGCTCAGGAGGTTGGCTCTACAGAGGTGATGAACAATCCTTATTTTGTTGATAGCCGCAAAAATTTTACTGATGATATTAAGGGGTCTGATGGGTTGATATCGCGACGGGATTGCGTACATTCTTGAAAAGACATCCTACACTTTACAGCATTCATATTTTTGGGAAAGATTTTTTTCTTTCAGTTAGCGATTAATCAGTTTTGTCAAGACCGGAGATCCCTTTTGGCTAATGTTCTTAAGAAGAACCAGAGTAATATTTTGTTTTTATTTATTTATTTTTTTATTTTTTAATGGCGGTAAGATTCTTAGGGTCAAATATTTGCGTAAATCTGGAAATTTCTTGGGCCATGATAAAGATATTACAAAGTTTGGGCTTCCTGAGAACTTTGACTTATCTGACGCTGATGAAATAACCCCTAGGTCATTTGTGATAGGCACTAATGCTTTGATTTTATTGAGAATTTTCTTAGAGATTTTTCAGAACTCAGCAGATGCAAGTCTGTTGCATGCGACGCTATCTTTGAATGTCTGTGTATAGCTCCACTTTGCATCTTCTAGAACTCTTAAGCATTGTTTGCGAGCAGTTGTAAATGAAGCATGGCTCATAATAAGCCGCTCCCTGTGGTCGATATTGTATCAGTGGTTACAGTTCCGTAGAGAGTAAAACTGAAGATGGTCCTATGTACAAGCACATAGAATAGAAATCAAGGTCCTCGTTTTGTGGATCTCTGTCACGTGATAATGTTCTTTATTTATGTGCCGATTCTGTGGCCGTGCTGATTTCGAGGGTCATGTGCCACTTTCTGCACTGTGTTAGATAGACCGGTACCAGTTTTGGATAGGGAAAAGAGGTCAGGTTTGATTTCCTAAAGATGGAGTTCAACCTCTGGATTCTTTTTATTTTTATTTTTTTTATTTTAGACTCATTGGTGTAGGTGATGGTGAAAGTAATGTCTGACATTTTTATTCACTGGTAAGTCTTTTCGATTTCGTTGTTGCCATAGTTAGATATATGATATTGGTACCAGTGAAGACGGGATAGAATCACACAGATAAATATTGCGCGTATCAGTCACTTAGATCGAATTGTCCGAAAGTACAGGCGCTACTAAACAGATAATCATTGAATCGAAAGACATCGCTGGTGACTACTGCATGGTCTAGACACCATTCACTAAATAACTGCGATATTAGACACCTATTGATATGATAACCGTTACTCTAAGAGTATGCAGATCCGTGAATCTCACGCATATAACATAAACCAAGAAAACCTTTACTTCAGCACCTTTAACGAAGGGATAAGCCATCTGAGAAAGAAGATACATTTGCAATATGACGTGTCCCCTACCCAGAAATCATTGGAACCAGAATTTCCCTTTGGGTAGGAAACATTGTGACTAAACTTAGTTCAGTCGACAGATTGATTCCTTTATCAACACTTTAAAGCCAGAAAATATTTTTAGATTGTAAAAATTTATTTTAGAGATAAGAATATTTTAGTAATACAAGTCTTACTAATTAACCCATAGTTGGGGGAAAGAGTGAATTCATACTTTTTTCAAGGGTATCTGCGCGCAAGCGAATATAATGAAACCAACGGGAAATGGATTAATAAGTTCGAAACATTATTCATAATACCCCACCCGCACATCCAATGTTACAGCACCTGTATTTCGAAAAGGGCACCAATCTATGTCTTGATCAGGCTCGACGTTGCTCGGGAAGGAACCTTTGTTTCAACGTAACCCTCCCAGGCATCCACACATGGTGATTCACCATGTGAGAACTAAAAGACACAATAGGAGAAGCGCCGGTTAGATAGGTTAGTGTGTACACTCGCATCCTCTACCACAATTAACCTATTAATGCCTAGCGTCCCATATTAAGGACGATGATGTTAATATATTATAATTAAAATCTGCAGTTAATACCAGATTTTTATGAACCTATACTTGATAACGGATCTATTCATGGAGCTATAATTGATATCTCTGATTGATACCGGTTTTTATTATTAATTTTATAATTAATTAATAATGTGTTAATTGCTATTAGTAGTGAAGGTATCTGAAGTGTTTTGCTATTTATTTGTTTTCAATTCATTTTTTCCTCTGTGTGATTGAGATATTAACCTGATCATCTTGAGGGATATATATTTTAAACCATGAAAAATAAGATCAAAATGCTACACTGATTCAAGTGTTTATCTAATTACCTCCATATGAATTTTCTTCATAGATACATAGAGAAAGAGACAGAGACAGAGAGAAGTTGACGGTTCGATAGATACCTAGAGACAGAGATGAATAAAGATAGTTAGAGATGAATAGACTGTGATATATATATATGTATATATATATATATATATATATATATATATATATATATATATATATATGAGTGTGTCTATATATATATATATATATATATACATATATACATATAAACACACTCATATATATATATATATATATATATATATAGAGAGAGAGAGAGAGATAGATAGATAGATAGATAGATAGATAGATAGATAGATAGATATGAATAAACTTTTAGGTTGGTAGGTATGTAGACAGACAAATAGATAGATAGATAGATAGATAGATATGAATAAACTTTTAGATAGATAGATAGATAGATAGATAGATAGATATGAATAAACTTTTAGATAGATAGATAGATAGATAGATAGATAGATAGATAGATAGATAGATAGATAGATATGAATAAACTTTTAGGTAGATAGATAGATAGATAGATAGATAGATAGATAGATAGATAATGTTCTCTGCACCTAGATTATTTGCATGTGCTATTAATACACGTATAAATGTACACTTATGCATCCTCACATATTTTCCCGTTACTGGCTTGTCGTTGCGTTTGAGGAGGGGGAGGTAGAACACACGCATTAGGGAAAACCACACAAATCAACTAAACTTGATCTGTGAAAAACAATAAAATATTGCAACCCAGATCTTGATTTCACAGGTCGATAGATTCATACATTTAAGCAGAAGGATGTGCTAAGATGCCAATAAATGTAAATATATTAAAAATATCACGAAGTCGTTGTGAGAGAAAACAACTGTAAATTAATCGACTTGAAGAAAAAGATTATATTTGTTTGGTATTCAAATCGCTTAAGTTGAAATAGTGGGAAGCTCATGCGTAACATGTGATTTCACGTCTCATCTTAGACTTGCTTGTGTATTTGGCAGCGGTTCAAGCCCATATGAAGGTGTTTTCTGTTTGAATCGTTGCCAAGTCAATCGTTATTCGCCTTTTATGTTTACTTACTTTTTGACCGCCCTCCATTATTTCTTTCCTCGTGAGTTTTTTTTTAATTTTTTTTTTATAATGTACTGTTATTCTATTACATTTTTATTTTTATTTTAATTTATCTAACCTCTCTAGATTTGGCTGGTATTTTTTATTCTGGTGTTTTTATATGGATTTTATATATCCCACAGCCACATTTTCGAATTTGTTGTTGCCACAAATATATATTAGATGTTGGTACAGGTGAAGACAGGATAGCAAAAGAGTCACACACCCAAATAGTTCGCTTATTAGCAACCTAGATTGTAATGTCCGAAATACAGCTGCAATTGAAGATTTACTAAAGGAATGTAGAGACAGCACAGGAAACTACTGCATTGTCCAGGCACCGTTAGCAAAAAAAAGCAGTACAATTATTAGTTTTGCTTGTAAATTACGTAGTTATTTTTGTTACCTTGTTACATTCTTAACATAAATGTTTACCTAGTCTAACGCCCACACAATGTAGTGCAGCGTTGCAACTCAGACCAGATCCGTTCTCATAGTCCTATTTCGCGGGTGACAACATCGACAAAGAGTTATATTTAAGTCACAAGCGATTGACTGGAAGTAGCTGCACCTCCAACGATACAGCGATTAATTATTATTATTGTTTTTTTCTGTTTTTTAGTAGTAGAAAAATTTTATTCTCGTTGTAGCTTACTGATGTAGACGAGTGAGGAAAAGATGAAGTGAGATGAGAGGGATATGAGCAGTTTAACATTCTACAAGGCGGTCTCTCGTTACCCTACGTACGTTTGTCTAGGTCTCTCTATCTTTCTGTCCTCGACTGACAGTGATCACAGTCTTATAGAGAACATCGTTCTTTATCTTGTCATCTTTGTCTTAAAAAAAGAAATTTATGAAGGCATGGCTCCATTCAGTGACCTCTTTTAGTTAATAATAAATGTCTGAAAAAAGAGAACAGAGATTTGTCCATTAAACAATGTATCGACTGACATCGATAACGCTATATCAGTTGGTTGCCGAATAAGCCTGTTTTATGGACGCAAGAAGCGTGTAGGTGAAAAAAGTAATGTAAAATAAATATATAGGATCGATAAAGTTTAATATTATAGGGACACGAGAAGCATGAAATCAGGAGTTTATTCCCCAATCAAAGATGGGCGTGAGGATGCTCCGGTTGAGTGTAGATGGCAAGTGGGGGGAGGGTGACAGTAAAGATCTGAATTGGTGGAACTCAGGAGTGAAACTCTCTGGAGAGTTCCGTGGAAATAGTGATAGATCAAAGAGAGGATGCAAGTCTTTTAAATGTACATCCAAAGTCGCAAACAGAGGCTTTCAAGCCGGCTTGCCACCTTCTTCAAGGCACCCGAAGCGATAGAGACACTTAACTGTACAACGATGACTACACCAAACAGTCGATGCGTGCATGCCAAGCGCCTACGCGATTCAGCTCTCCGATCGTTTCAATACTGCACTGATAACAGGAACCGCATTAAGAATCTTTCATTTGTTTTTAACAATGATATTCTTTTAACAAATCCTCGTATTTAACCCATAGCAGGGGAGAAAGTCTTATATGCTAAAGTGATACCTCACCCCAAATATTGCAAATCACGAGAAATTTGAAAAAAAAAAATTACGACTAAAATAGAATGTCTTATATGTTTGGGATCGTCTATTATCAAATACGGCATCAACTGTATACATAAATAAATAAGAAAAAATTAAAAGTCCTTATAACTGAAGCAAAGTTACTTACGCAATATATCTTTAGAGAGAAACAGAGGATTTCTCTTAATTGACGTGTTGTGAAAATTTTTCAGATGCATTGATGTGATGAATTTAAGTTGGCTTATTACTGTGTCTGATACGTTGCTCAGTTTTTGCTGGAAATGGCTTGCCCAACTATAAAAAAAAACGTAATTTAAATAAAGTAATTTGTAAATATATTCTCTTAACATATTCCCGTTACTTCATGTCTAAACGTAATTAATAGCTATATAAAAAGAAAATTTACATATAATATAATATAATGTAATATATATATATATATATATATATATATATATATATATATAAACGTATGAAATCCTTGATTTTGTACATAAACACAGAAAACAAAATAAAACCTATATTTTCTTTGACAAAGTTACATTAAGTCTCTCAGATGACGAACTCATCTAATAAGTTTTCCTTGTTTTTATTCATTTTGTTCGTTTACAGATACATCCTATTTGAAAATAATTCACACACACTCCCACACGCGCGCGTTCACACACACACATATATATATATATATATATATATATATATATATGTAAACGTATGAAATCCTTGATTTTGTACATAAACACAGAAAACAAAATAAAACCTATATTTGCTTTGACAAAGTTACATTAAGTCTCTCAGATGACGAACTCATCTAATAAGTTTTCCTTGTTTTTATTCATTTTGTTCGTTTACAGATACATCC
>OZ010582.1:85945922-85960922 GCA_963932145.1 Acanthosepion lycidas | reverse complement strand
GAATGATATGAATTATAAATGATTAAATATAATATTATAGGCAACAATCGCAAAATAAACAAGTCTTGACTCACAATTTTAAATCAACACCATGAGAACGCACATTTTATAACTTGCTCACGGTTAGTCTGGATTTTGAGTCTGAGGAGGGTTTTTGAGGGAGTTGCGGCATATTGTGCATCGTTTCTCTGTACTCGGCTCTTCCAAAACATGTGGTTGGTTCTGCACAAGCCATCGCTACTAATCAAATGATTTGTGCAGTTAGTCTGGCCGACGGCTTTTAGGAACTGAGTTGTTTAACCCTCAAACATTAAAATCGACGGGAGAGTCCAATATATATATATATATATATATATATATATATATATATATATATATATATATATATATGTGTGTGTGTGTGTGTGTGTGTGTGTGTGTGTGTGTGTAAAAGTAATCATTGAAGTCAACACTTAGAGGCGACAGGCTTTTCATGCTAGACAAAATCGTCAAGCCTGACCATTGCATCTAGCATGAAACAGCCTGTCGCTTCTAAATGTTGACTTCAATATTCACTTTTATATTTACACACGCTCTATCTCTGATATTGAGCACATATGTGTGTGTGTGTATGTATGTAATGGAGTATATGTTTATGGTAGGATTAAGTACGATTCACCTCAAATTGAAGTCGTGAATACGATATATTTAAGTCAGAAAATCATTAACACAGAAAACTGGGATATTGTCCTCGCTTGAGGCGAAGATACGTTCATCTCAGCGCAAAGAGTCGTTGCTCGTGTCCATCGACGACGCACTATTTCGAAAGATGGCTGCTTAAAACCAGTTCCACCCCATACGCCATGTTAAACTGACATAACCGCAGGTGATTATTATCTTTTTTGATGCAAAATGTATTGGTGGGGAAAACGTTATCTAATCAAGCAAAACGAACGGTTTGTTGAAAAGTTTTTTGCTTTGTTTTTATTTTTGTTTTTTTTTGCATCGAAACCTACGGAATATTAGTCCTAAGGTAGAAAACAATTGCCTCATAACAAGCAACAAGTCTCAGCAGATATTTCTGGATATATAATCAAAGGAAATATTAGTGTTCTTAATTTTTCATGAAGAAAAACGTATTTGTAACTCAACCTAACATTTTTCAATCTTCTCAATATTTATCTATTTAATATCATAAAAGGTAATTATCATAGTGACATGAGGCTTTTATCGCTAGATGCTATGAGAAGTGATTAGTTTTAAATTTAACTTGATGCCATCGCAATCAGTTTCTAGACGATCGTGGCTTTCCGCTAATCCTGTTTCCTTATTGTCGGTAATTTTGCTATGAGTTCATAGGAAACATAGTAAAGAGGACGGAAAGTGTGAGACGGAAATCCGAAAACGTATTGCGATAGAGAAAGATGCCTTCCACAACCTAAGCAAAGTATAAAGAAACATGAAAATTTCGTTATATGCAAAAAAAAAAAAATTATTAAATTTTATTTTGTATCACGCCCTCTCTAAGGTAGTTAATATTACAATCACATCATAGATGAAAAAAAAACCTGGATCAACATAGATGTGGTTCTACAGAAGGGTATTGAGAATACCATAGACTGAACCTGTGGACAACGATGCAGACTTAGAGAAAATTGAAAATAAAATGAAACTTATAATTAACATCAGAATAAGACAGCAGAAATAACTAAGGCACATAATAAAAAGACGGCTTGGTATATATGACACTTACAAGACATACTAAAGGGAAAGAGAACATAGAAAAACAACACATAACGTACCTAGCCAGTTTGTGTAAAACATATCAGAAGAGAGGTTCGTAGAGATAGCGAAAAGACACATTTTACTACGAGTTACGAAGGACAGGAAATTGTGGAGAGTCATGATTGTAAACGTCCTAAAAGAACACGACTGATAGAATCAGAACTGTTGTGGTAGGATCCACCTAATTTGCACAGTGGAGTACCGACTATATAAATATGGTTAGTAACGGGTAGGAATCAAGAGATCCAATCAGAGACTCTGCCCGACTGCGACTCAGTCAACACACATTCCAGGAACGGTCTTCCCAGGAATATACAAAAGACTATATGTAAATATTGTGTACACTTTCTTGTTTCAATACATTTTGTTCTAAGTACATTTTGTGTTGCATTATTATTCCATGCATTAGTCAAGTTTCAACAAGAACAATTGTCGTAAACCAACCAACAATTCCGTACGTCACCTACGATTAGCTTAGTCGAAAAAAATATCACCTCACTGTATCATTCAGTTCGGATCGAAAGTAATTATCATCTGGGGAAGTTGCACGTTAAACACTAATTGGTAAATATTGGTTTTGTTACCCGTGCGCTAATATCCCTTAATTTTTTTTTCCTAAATTGTCATAATTCCGTGCAAATGTACATTCTGAACTCGAATTAACAATTAAATTATGAAGAAACCTTACCATTTTGGATTTATCGACAAAAAAAAAAAAAATCTGGCTTCTTTTTGGTCATTCGTCCGCCATTAATGCCATCGTGAATCTCGATTCAATGCGGGATACCTACGCGGGCTTAATAAGAAAATTTGGCCTATTTACTTCTTTTACAGACTTTCCTTGCAGAAAATTACTACGCATGGGTAACAAAACCAGTATTTACCCTCTAATTCATAGTGAGACGCCCTAAAACTTTGTTTAAAAGATAGTTTCCAAAAATGGGTAATATTATAAACAGCCGTGAATGTTTACGATCCAATTAAAGAAAGGAGTCGTGTCGAATGAGCATTTTGGAATTTTCGCCACAGTAGCTAAAAATTATTTTTTTATGCGACTCGTCACATGCCACTACATGGAGTGTCCCTGTCGTATTTCTTATTACAGTGTAACCCGGATATAAGAGAGTTGGCGGGACCGGAGAAGAAGATTCTTATATCCGGGTTTCTCTTATATCAGGGTTTGGCCTATTTTGTTTAGATAAGTATGGCTCTAATTTGGGACCAGAGAAAATCTCTCTTATATACGGGTTTCTCTTATATCCAGGTCTCTGATATCCGGATTACATTGCAGTAGATTTGTTTACTCTGTGATGTTTTGAGATATACACGACAATGAAGAAAGTTGAGAGATATTGTCAAATTGATGAACATATTCGTGTGACACCATTTAGGGGCACAAAAAGAGGCAAAAAGAAGGAAAGGAAAAAGAGAAAGAAAAGAAAGAAAAGAAAGAAAAAAGAGCCAGTTTATTAGGGAAAAGACAACTTAACTTATTTTGATAATGGAAGACACTGGTGAGGGTTCTGTCGGCCATTGTCTTGGGGCTGGCTGGCAGGGTCCAGGTTAATACATTGTTTTGTTTAGATAGATAAAAAATTAACTGTGTCTTTGTGACAGGCGGACTGTCGGGGGTGGTGGGGTTTCCCGCGAGGAAAATTTTAAAGATAAAATCACCTACGAGAGGAGACATTTGAAAATGTTGGTTTACTTGTGTCATGATGCTGTCTGAAAACAATTTAATAGGTCATCTGTTGACCACACCCAAAGAGAGTCATCTCTAGGTTGGGTCTTTGTCGATGGGAGGTGTCATTGAGAGAAAACACATCTGGGCTGTGTTGGAATTTGAATATGACAGCGAAACAATATTTCGTTGGCGCCGAAGAATGAGTGTGTCTGGTTGACTAGCCTCTTGGTGCTGGCGAAAATCTGATTGAAGAATTCCATATGCCGTGACGTTAGGATAAGAATTGAGATTGTCACTCTACGGGTCGTATTGTCTTCTTGGCGGCCAGAGAAGAAGAGAGAAACAAAAGAAAGAAAAGGAAAAGAAAAAGATATTTTTTTTCTTTGAACAAAATATATATATTTTTTAAGAACAAGGCTAGTCTAGTCACGCCCACACTGTTGATCGACCATTGGTTGAACGCTAACCAGCCAGGCGGAGGTGATCATGTGACGCAAGGAGGCAGCCGCAGTGAGTAAAAGTATGAGGGATTACTACGAAGAAGTGGGAAGATGTCCATATGAAAATAAGAGAATGTGGGAGTAAGAGAAGTCTTCCAAAAATGGAAATAATGAATTTTTCCTGACCGAAAACAAAAGAAGGGGTTTATGGATTTAGACTTATCAAGGAACCTCAAACCCCGACGAGCCCACCTCCGGTTTTGAATCGGCATCCATATAAGCAAAGACGCAGCGAGCAAAAATCAGTTAGAGTTTCAGTTGATTTTTTTTAGTTTCGAGTTCGAGAGTTCGAGAGAGAGTTCCAGTTGAGAGCTCTGAAGACCCTCCACGAAGAGCTGACCAAGATTCGCGCAACTTCCGAACTCATCTTCTAACCAAGAACAATTTATTTTTTTTGAAGAACCACTTAGACTCACACCACCAAAATAAGCTTTGTGAATTTCGCCTGAAAACCACGTGTCACAATCCATATAGCGGGTCCGGAGATAGACGCAGTCCTATGTATCCAGCAACCAGATATAAAGTATTGTTATCCTTTATTTTGATACCATTTTCGACTTCTTATTTTATTTTATTTTGCCCGTACTTGTGCGATACCGCCCTCATTCGAACTCAAGCTTGCAGTACGGCCCCAACGCTGATTGATTTCGTCTGCCTAAGATCAATTCACAACGTGGGTAGGCAGACTGGAGATCAAAGTAGTTACTTCGGTAACCAGACGTTGGAAGCGAGTTGGGAACGACGTGGCTGATATCGAATCTAACCAGATTCCCATCCGAATCACTTAAAGGTTAGATCATCACAATTGGCGCCGCAACCAGGATAAGACTCTGGATCGGTTTTGGATGCCACAACTGGCGCCGCGACCAGGACAAGACCCGGGATCGGCTGACGTCACAATTTGACGTAAAGGTTGGATGTCACATTCGGATACAGAATAAGAAATAATTTCTGTTTGAATTTCTGGAATAAAGTGGCATCTTTATACTCGTATTAATTACTGCCATATCACTTTAAGACACCGGTTCTCGTTTGATGGCTAAAGTTAGTACCGAGAAGGATGAACTCTTGGGAATAGCAGCTGCTGCGAGCTTGGTTAGTGCTATAGATGACAGCTGGGAATGTGAGGCCAGAAGCGAGAGCTCAAACTCCATTCAAGCTCGTTGCAGTCACATACGTGCAAGAACACTTAGGAAACGATATGGGCCCATAACCTCTTCCCTTGTCTAACGAGTTAAACAGCAACGCATAGCCTTGTTTGGCAACTGTTCTATTGCAGAAGGTAACATCATCCTCTGCAAGAAATATTCTGCTATGTCAATCAAAAATCGAAATTAGACATCATTTCCCAAGCCATCTTTAAGCATGGCAACTTAAGAAGGACAGCTAAACGCAGATCCTCATTTTTTTATTATTGATATCACATCCTTTTGGTCATAGTGCCGTCCCAATTTCATCATGTGCTTGTCGATCCGGATGACCTCCAGGGAATTTCGAACTAAACACTTTATTGAATCTACGAGACGAGATTGTTCTCGCTACAGAGATTCGTACTGGACTGATTCATACAATCCTAGACCATGACAAACGTCGAGATCTCCAGGCGAGATTTGTCTGTCCATGCGTTGAATATATTATTGTTGCGTTTAAATTGGGTTTACAGAAATAACTACACATTCATATTTTTTAATATTGATTGCAAAAAGATTTGAGCGGCCCAATCTTTTTTATATATTCAACCATATATATATATATATATATATATATATATATATATATATATATATATATATATATATATATATATATATATACACACATATAGTTTAATAACAGAATTGCTTGTACTTTTTCCGGGTGGAAAGCCTTTTATGCAAACAGGTTTTTGCCATATATATTGTCTTGTTCTTCTTTAGTATTGCTTAGTAATTACTTGCCCTGTATCAAGCGAGTCCAAGTTTTCACTGCCTGACACAGGGATTGAACTCACAATTAATATGTCATTAAATTCGTGGGCCAACGCTTTAATCCACTAGTAGACTTCAATACTGTGGGACAATCCTGAGTTTAGAATTTGGTGTAGTCACCATAATATGCCTGATATTACTGTTGCTGCTTGTTTCACCTGAATGCATTAATCAATAATTACTTTTGTTAATGCTGGTGTTGCTGAGGCCTTGCTCTCATGACTCTCTATTTATGTATTAACGGCTACTATGATGTATTTTATTTATAATAAGGAGCATAGCATATGCGCTAATTCTTTTAGATTTCTGACCCTGACTAGTATTTTTAGTGCATTTCATAGACGTTAGTGACTACTCTTCTTCCTCCATAAGAATATTTATTTGCTTAATTTATGATGCTATGATTACAATGTGTATGATATTTCCCTAATACCTTAAAGAATATGTCATCAACATAAATATCTTTTTCTTGACGTATACAAATAGGTGTTTCTGGGGTTTATGTGATAATTTTCATCGCTGAATGAGGAACCATTGTGCGAGTCATGTTTTCTCTCTCGCCTGTTGCCTTCACTTTCCCATGAATGTTATTAGAAATGTATTAAATATTTCTCCCTCCACAGCCACAAAATTAACTAGCAGGGTAGACTAGGTTCTCTAACCATGCGTGGTAGTATGTCTAATACTGAATTCAACAACGTGAGAAAGGTAATGATAAATGATTCCACATAATTAAAGTATAATTATAAAGTATCTGTGGGATATCTATGGTCTCCTACGTCCTGAAGGACATAACATTAAATATAAAAATATGTCATGCAATAATATTATTTCAGTAAGCCAGTACGGCTTGGCTACTGTTTATAGAATACACAGTTCAACGACTTGATTAAACACACTGGCACAATGTTCATAATTACGGTGTCGAAGAATGAATTAAAAGTAATTCTAAAAATCTTTAAAATAAGTGTGCTTGTCTATTCCTTCGTTAGTTCACACGACCGTTACGCCGTGCCACTACGTCATGAATAATGAACTATTCTGTCTTGATAGCGTGAAAGCACAAGACACACCAGAAGCAATAAATAATTTCAGTAAAAAAATAAATGAAAAAAGACAGAATTGTTTAATGTCTACTGCCAATACTTCATAAATAATAAAATATTCAGTTTTGATCGCGTGAGAAAACAAAAGACATGTCAAAAATTATACTTGGTTTCAATTAAAAAAATGATCGAAAGAAGGGAAGATAGATGTCTTTAACGTCTGTTTCATTTCAATGGAACAATTTGAAATATATTCATTTGTACCCCCTTACTTCTTAAAATAACGGCAAGCATTCAATTTAAAAAAAAATATTGCAATATAAATGGAAGCAGTATTGAAAGAAGGAATAGTAGATATATAAATGTTCAAGAGGGATATATGCACTTCCAGCATTTACCGAATTTGTATCTGTGAAAATATGACGTTTGGATATGTACTTAAAATACATTAGTGGCTGCCTTGTAGCAAATAAATTATTTGCTCTTCAGGTCGGCATACTGCGTGAAAATATCTGCATCGTCAGTCATGTATCGAAAGATACATGATCGCCTAAGCGTGTTTCCCGCATGGCAGATAACTGATTGACTGATCTCGTTTTACGAGATCTGTTACGTTAAGTGACGTTTACGCAGACTATTCAGAAGCAAAATACAATACAAGATTCTTATGGCGGCAGTTTTCTTATATACGGAAAATTAAAATTGCTTTAATATTACAGAAATTAAATTGAAAAGGAGAAAAAATGCATTGGCCATTTTTTGTTATCGTTATTCGAAGCTGGGGAGGCACGGTGTAGTAATGTATAGCAGCTCGGGTTGAAGAATAGGGGAGCAGAGTTTGAATTCCAGTCAAATCCATTACATTCACTTACGTGCTAATACGCTTGAGAAAAGCTATGAATCCTCTTCTTCTTCCCCAGCTATAGGTAAATAGCAGGATAGACTGGGTTCTACAGCTTTGGATGGCAACTGGTCTACCGCAGAAAGAAATGGCAACCTACTGCCGTGAAAAATTCTGCCTTGTCAGTCATGTATCGAAAGATACATGATCACCTAAGCGTGTTTCCCGCATGGCACATAACTGACTGACTGATCTCGTTTTGCGAGATCTGTTACGTTAAGTGACATTTAAGCAGGCTATTTAGAAGCAAAACACAATACAAGATTCTTATCTGACAAGTACAGTGTGCGGCAGAAATACCTCCTACATAATGCTAAAATATTTCTACCGCAGAAAAAAATGGCAACCTACTACGGGAAAAAATCTGCGTCGTCAGTCATGTATCGAAAGATACATGATCGCATAATCGTGTATCACGTAAGACACATAACTGACTGAGACCAGTAATGGAAGCAGTATTGAAAAAAAGAATAGTAGATATAGAAATGTGCAAGTGGGATATATGCACATTTACCGAATTTGTGTCTGTGAAGATATGACGTTCGGATATGTACTTAAAATATCATAGTGGCTGCCTTGTTGTAGCAAATAAAGTTCATTAATTGTTTGCTCTTCAGGTCGGCATACTCATCGTTGTTAAATGCACAGCAATTCCACCGTTACAAACACAAATCTCTATCATCCTATACACTGACCCTTGCGTAATTTCGAATCGAACACTTTATTCAACCAGCGGTAATAAATTGCTGTCATGTCGCTTTTCACGCTTAGGGGATATCTTAAATCAGTTAATTCCCACCAGCCTTTGTGGTATTTTGGTCCATTATTCTACTGAACTTGTGTATCGAACATTTCCATTTCTATCCAGACTCAGAAATAAACACTTAACCCTTCACCGTCAATTATTTGGGGGTAAAAAAATCTTTTCTTTCTCAGATGAATTTTTTATGCTCATTATGAAAAATAACTTTTTTCTGGTTGACATTTTATTTTGAACATACCTTTTTCGCCAAAGATCTGTAGATACGTCTCCTTATAAATCCTATGTTTTACTATATTTTTTGTATTTCTTATATAGTTTTAACGCCATATTCATTCTCTTCCCCATAACTAGACATTTGGGATTTAATTTCATAGCTCCGAGTTCCCACTCCATTACACCGCAATGCACACTGTTTTTATATGCAAATGAGTTAGTCAGTTAGGCGATCATGTATCTTTCGATACATGTCTAGCGGGGCAGGTTTTTCCCGAAGTAGGTTGCCATTTCTTTCTGCAGTAGACCAGTTACCATCCAAATCTATAGAACTCGGTCTGTTCTCCTAGTTACCCATAGCTTGCGGGGAGAAGAAGAGGATTCATACCTTTCCTAAGTGTATTAGCACGTACCTGATTCTAACGGATTTGACTGGAATTCGAACTCGGCTCTCCGATTCCTCAATCCGAGCCGCTATCCATTACACCACCGTGCCTAGGTAAATAATATCCAATTTTCGAATCAGCATTTATTCCTGAATTGATTTATTTAAGCAGTTTTTAAATCAGTCATAATAGGAACCCTGAACATCTATACATTTCTGCCATCGAGTTACAAAGGGATTTATACCTTTACGATAAAACTCTAACGGTTTGAACTCCAAGAAATGTTTGAATTCATTTTCTGCCTCCTCTTTGCAACTGGATATGTTTTGGTTTAAATAAGTGTCAAAATGCTTGAAAAAAAGTGTAGGCAGCGAGCGAAAGATCAGCGGGGAATGGTGAATGTGACAAACTCCCGCATCCCTAGTCGATGATCTTCTAAAGTGTCATTTTGGCAACATCTGGATGTGCGTTGTCATAAAGCAGAATTGAGCGTCGCGTATTAAACAATTCCGGTTGCATTTTGCTTAATGGAATATGAATTTGATCCAAATGCTTGCAGTAAACTTCGGCAGTGTAACTCTGGGATGATTTGAGAAAACTGTAATGGATATCACCAATGGCGAACAAGCAGATAGTCAACTGAATCTTCTTGGTGCAAATTCGGTCTTGGAAATTATTTTGGTCCTTCGTCATGATCAATACATTGAGTCAATCGATTACGATTGCCATAAAGGTTCCATTTCTCATTAAAAATCACTATTCGATCAAGAATTAGGTCATTCAATGCAGATACAGTATCGAACACACTTCAAAGCGTCGAACTCTCTTGACTTTCAATAAGTTTGTGTGGTATCCATTCATCATGTTTCTTCACATTACCATTTTTTTTAGATGGTAGGGAATTGCTGAAATGTTAGTCCCCATTACCTGAGACATTTTTATGAGACGTTAACATGCGATTTGATCGGCTAGTGATTTCAGATGTTGATTGTCAATTGCAGATGGACATTCACTACCATATTGAATTTCAGGTCCCGTATCTCTATTGTGGAAATTCAGAAAGCAGTGCATGTCTGATCACAAATGGATCCTTCACCCACCCATGCTCTGTTAATTTTGGCAACAGTTTGAGAAGCATTACTAACCAAACTTAAACTCATGCAAAAAAAAAAAGTAAACGCATCTCCATTTATTTTTCGTGTTTAGGGTGAGGTGTATATGATTTGTTTTTTTGTTTTTTTTATGGCATACCAACCTCAATGAGTTACGTAATACCGACAAAATTTTTATTGCTGATAAGGTTTTTCTTCAAAAATCTATTTCTGGGAATAGTTTTCCTTGAAGAAATCTATAACTGGCCATATTTTTCCAAAGAATGTATATCTGTTTGTATTGTATTTTTTAAAGTATTGTTGATAATCTTCCCTTAAAATTATTGCTGGTAACAATTTTTTATTACAAAGTATTTCTGGTATTAAAACCTATTTTTCCACAAGTTTGGATGTCAACTATCTGCCCTTAGCTGGGACCCTAACAGGTGCTACACCCCGGGTCATGGTGGAACACCAGCAATTACGAAGTGGTTCCACGCTCCTCAAAACCTCCTGATCAGAGGCCTTGCTGCTGGACGTAGTTTATCATCTTACCCAGGACGCGGATGTAGTTTATCTTCATATCCAGGACGGGATGAGGTGCATATAATGTTTTAATTTAAATTCTGAAAGACAATGATATAAAATTAACCAAGGGAACACTTTACGGATTAGGAATTAACATTTTCGCAACTATTCAGTCAGTTATGCGCCAGGCGATCAGGAATCTTTAGATGTATGATTGAAGAGGCAGATTATTTATTTTCCCTCAGTAGCTTGACATTTCTTTCTGCGGTAGATCAGTTTCCATCCAAGGCTATAGAACCCGGTTTGTCCTGCTATTTACCCATAGCTGAGGGAGAAGAAGATTCATACCTTTTCCAAATGTATTAGCACGTAAGTGGATGTAATGGATTCGAATGGAATTCGAACACCGCTCTCCGATTACTCTATTACAATAGCATCTGACATCTCGTCTACAGTCGATCTCTGATAGACGCGCCGTCACCTCCCCCTGTCTTTTTTTACAAATAATTTCATGGCAATTGCTCTGAAGAGCTGCATACGCTGGTTCCCAGACTTCATGAGTTCAAGCGCCCTACGAGGCTGGCATCCCGCTCTCACCCTTTCACTGTCGAAACTCCTAAATGTAGCCGTCTCTTCTATTCCAATAGCTTCATGTTTCTCACCTCTCGCCTGTGGAACTCCCTTCCCTATTCCAGTTTCCCTGAGAGCTATAATCTCCAACTATTCAAATGTAACGTCAATCGGCATCTCCAGTTGCCTTGATCTATCCACTATCCTTCTCCCCATACTTTCCTCTATCACTCCTATCTGATCTTACTCCAAATCTTTTGTAACCCCTTGCGTCCTAGTGGCTTCTCGCCTTGCTTGGGTTGAACGCTTTAAAAAAAAAACAAACAACAAAAAAAATATTACAATATATATATATATATATATATAAACAATTAAATATATATATATATATATATATATATATTTCGTATTGTGGAGGTTTTCTCGGTTTCGACCGTGACCACCACCTTTATTTTAAGTCCTCACCCCCCTCCCATCCCCTCAAATTACATGTCTTTGCAGGTGACTCTTCAGGGTAGCCAAACTGCGACAAATTTTACCACAGAATTGGCATTGCGGATAAGTTTTGTTTACAGTGACATTATTATTATTATTATTATTATTATTATTATTATTATTATTATTATAATATATATATATATATATATATATATATATATATATATATTTATATATATAAAAGTGAACATATAAGTCAACACTTAGAGGCGGCAGTCTGTTTCATGCTATATGCAATCGCCAGTACACGATTGCATATAGCATGAACCAGACTGTCGCCTCTAAGTTTTGACTTCTATGTTCACTTTTATATTTACACACGCTCTATCTCTGATATTGAGCACTTTATTCCATAAATATAGCACACCTTATGACTATATTTCTTCATATATATATATATATATATATATATATATATATATATATATATATATATATATTAGTTTTCCTTTTTATGTTTATTTATTAATCCTCAACAAACCTCGATATCCACGGATTCCTTGCAAAACCTATTATGAAGTCAATTGTCTTTGTCGCGCAGTTTTGTTGAACGCAATTAATAAAATATCATGCCAGAAGTAAACAAAACACCACAAAGTAATTGAATTCGTTATGTCTGATCAATTTTCCTACCTGTTCTTCATCAACGGAATAAATGTTAATTCAATAAGTCATGATGTATACCGAATACAAAATCATCCACAGATAGGCACTAACATTAACAAGTGAAAGGCTTGAGAAAGATACGAAAAGAAAATAATAAACGGACAATATTACTTTGAGAGTAATCTTCATTGCTGTTTGAGTGGGGCCAGAGTCATATTGACAGCTTGCGATAATCTAAGTTAATAAGTTATCCTGTTATTTTTTCCATGTGAGAAAATCCTATAGACACACGCGAGTTGTTATATAAAGTTTTATAAATAATGTGTCATTTGTTCCTAACGCGTCTAGAAAGGTAATATATTATTAAATTCCGTAAATAATATCATTGGCTGTATACAGGGGTTGCAAAAGTAGGTATACGTAAAGAAAAAAAAACGTGCGGAAAAAAAAAAAAACGTCTCGTAACGCTTGTACGAGTGTAAGTCAAAAGTTATCGGCTCTTTCTCTATAACATATCTTAAAGTTTGGCAAAAAATGCTGCCTAAATACGCACAATTTATATTATATTCATATATATATAAATATATCGCTATCTATAAAAAACCGGATGTGTGTGTGTGTGTGTAACGAATGCATGGCCGCAATTTCCGACAGATTTGAAGCAAAATTTACATGAACATGCTCCAAGTTAGCGAGAAGGCCAAAACCGACTTTGCATTTCTCAACTCCCATCGATAATGGAAATAATCGATTTTTTTAGGCTTCTACGGCAGTTTTCATGTACTTTTCGGCCATTTTCTACTGGCCAGAGTGAGATCCTATAGCTGGCTGCCACAAATAGGCAGGAAGATTCTATTGGCCAGCGTGAGAGCCAACAGCTGACTGGAACGAATGTTAACTAGCATGCTAGCATTCCAAAAAAAATCGATAGGTGCATTCGTCACAAGTGGGAAAAATTTAAATCTGCATGGCACTTTACTCCAATTGGCTCATTTGTTTGCTTAAAGTCAACGTTGATTCTGATTTCGCAGAACTGGGTTGGGTGTGAAAAAAGTATTTGTTGTTAACATTCTTTTCATTCGGTTTTTCCAGTTACGAGTCCTTTTTTAAAGCTGATTGTTTTGTGTTCATTTTGTTTAGTTCTTTTTTCGTGACAGATTTAATGTTTAGTATAGAGCTTAGAAAAAATCGCAGTGTGAGATAGGCAAGAAGTAACACATGTAGCAACATCAGCACGGCAAAGGGCACTCTTTTAAAGGCAAGGAAGGGCAAAAATATTTTAAGTCAAGTGATAGCGATTGCTGTATGAGTCGTACCATTTTGAATCAAGCACGGGCAACGCAGGGCCATGCTGCTAGTATATATATATATATGCGCATCAGCCTTTCTTTTAAACATATTTCGTTAAATATGTTTGACAAGGAATATTTCAGAAATTTCTATGTATTTTTTACAGCGTCCTTATATTTTTCTGTTTGGCGAAAGTGAGTGCAAAAACTGTCTATATTGCCCATAGTCCCAAGTCCTTTTGGAAAGTTCTTTAGCCATTTTATTTTCTTAGGTGTTATTAAGTTATCTTCATCCTTGATAGTTTAAGTATTTTTTTTGTATTATTTTGAGTAATATTAGGAGTGTTTGTTCCGTGTCTTCACATGTTCAGCGCAGTAAGAAGACGAGTGAGGGTCTTTCTATTTTTTTTTTTAAATTTTCAACATACCATACCGATTGTTAAATACGGTGAGGTTAATAGTGGTAGGGATATGTTTAATATTCAGGGCCTCTATTATTAGCGAAGTGTTTCCGGTAATGTGATTTATATATAATTTTAGTGTTTTCGAACAGGATATTTCTGAAGGGCTCATATAAAATGTTGTAACCTAGAAAGTGTTACTGGATGAGGATGTAGCAAAACGGAGGTTGGAAATGAAATGGTAGTCTTTATAACATCAGCACAATACAATACTCGCCAGCGGCGTGAAGTAGGTAAGCAACTGCTAGAGGTGGATCACCCACTTACAATAGTGTCCAACGAATTCATGAGTATTTGGACATACTTATTAGTGTTCATGGGTACGATATATGACATAAACTGTGGGTAAATTGAATTTTTCCTTCGTCTTTACTAAAAGATGGATTGCTACCCCAATACACAATTATATATATATATATATATATATATATATATATATATATATATATATATATATATATGTGTGTGTGTGTGTGTGTGTGATGGTGTTAATCATTACGTAATCATCTACTTCAGGTAAGCTCTTTCATACAGATTTATACAGAGTCATATCACTTGGGATCGACTTCCGCCATAATAGCAAATGCTTATGAGACCCGGTTAATTATGACTGCGTTTGTCATTAGATTTGGGTCGCGTTCGATTAGGCTTATCCTAATGGCCACTTTTATTGTTTCCAATAAAAAAAAATCATGTTGCACTACAAGTTTCTGAAAGGATGAAAGGAATAATG
>OZ010582.1:85915922-85940922 GCA_963932145.1 Acanthosepion lycidas | reverse complement strand
GATCGAAACAAGCAAATAAAATGCGCGCAACATCACGACCTAACATCCGCAAGTGAGATATTTGCGTGGTCGTCTATAACGTCTTTTACGAGCGCGTCAATAACGGCAAACGCGTTCAAGAAATTTTCATTGCAGATAGATTGTACTTAAAGGAACAATTAGTTAGCTTATCTTCATACCCTGCCTGGTGGCAAATGCTGCTGCTGGTGGCGCCTGGGGTGGCGGTCCCGCCTTAGCCACCGAAACCGTGAGATCACCCCTGGTTGGCGGCTGATGAAGACAGGGTATCGCACGTGATAACACACGTTGTATGTTAAAAAAATATTCAATATCAACTATATATATATATATATATATATATATATATATATATATATATATATATATATATTATATTTTATAATATATAGTACAATATATAGAATATTATAATTATATAGAACTTATTATATATTGTAGTATATTTAGTAACGTCCATCTAACAACGTCGTTTAGTACATGAAACAACGTCGTTTCTGGGATATTATATCATTTCCATCCTTTCAAAAGTAGGCATCACTGTCCGTTGGTTGAAATGCGTTTCGCATCGCCTTCAAAAAACTGTTCCACACGCGTCAAGTTGGATTTGTTCGAGATCAAAACAAGCAAATAAAATGCGCGCAACATTACGATTTAACATGCGCAATTGAAATATTTGCGTGGTCGTTTATAATGGACACGTCAATAACGGCAAACGCGTTCAGGAAACTTTCACTGCAGATAGATTTTACTTAAAGGAACAATTAGTTAGCTTATCTTCATACACTGCCTGGTGGCAAACGCTGGTGGTGGCACCAGGAGTGGCGGTCCCACCATAGCCACCGAAACCGTGAAATCACTCCTGGTCGGCGGCTGATGAAGACAGAGTATCGCCCGTGCTAATACAAAATTGAGCGATTTTATGGCCATGTATTTTGTGAACAATAGTATAAAATTCATTCAACGCTCTATTTGTTGCATTTCAGAATTATCTCACTATTAATAGGCTTTCAGCTAAAATCAGTTCAAATAAAGTTAAAATAAAAAACAACAAAAAAACTGTTATGGGACCGTACCCATAATAACATAATGGACTATTCCATACGTAAATAAATACTCCGCCTCAAGAGGAAGCAGAGAGTTCAGTCCAAAGTCGGGCGACCGGCTGATCGTCTGATCGGCTGGACTCTCTGCCTTCGGGGAGGAACCCGAAGGAGGCTACGCCGAAGGGCGGAGTCTCTTTCGGGGTGATAGACCGACCCTGAACCCGTTTATACGGATTCAAAGGGCATATTTTTGCCCGAGCCCTCGGGCTCGGAAACCCCACGTTAAACCGGCCTTGTGCCACATGATGCTCTCGTGGGGGGGGACTAAATACCGTTCAGTCCGAAGTCGGGCGACCGGCTGACCGGCTGATCGGTTGAACTCTCTTCCTTCGGGCGGGGAGGAACCCGATCGAGGTTACGCCGAAGGGCGGATTCTCTTTCGGGGAGGTAAACCGACTCTGAACCCGTTTATACGTGTTCAATGGGCATATTTTTGGCCGAGCCAAGGGTCTCGGAGATCCCACGTTAAACCGGCCTTGTGCCATATGATGCCCTCGTGGTGGTGGGGACTAAATACCGTTCAGTCCGAAGTCGGGCGACCGGCTGACGGCTGATCGGTTGAACTCTCTGCCTTCGGACGAGGAGGAACCCGAACGACACTATGCGGAAGGGCGGGGTCTCTTTCGGGGAGGTAAACCGACCGTGAACCCGTTTATACGGGTTCAATGGGCATATTTTTGGCCGATCCCAGGGGCTCGGAGATCCCACGTTAAACCGGCATTGTGCCGCATGATGCCCTCGTGTGTGTGGTGGGGGGGGAGAGTTGACTAAATACTACTCAGTCTGAAGTTCAGAGTTCAGAAGACTGGAGTGAAGTCCGTCAGAAGTCTGTCAGTTTGTCAGAGCGAGTCAGTCAGTCGAGTCAGAGGCAGTCCGAAACAGATTATCGTTCAGATAATTACTACTAAACCTGATTGTTCATACTAATACTTTCTACCTCTCTGTATATATTCTTGTTTGTAATATATCTGTGTTATTCCATATCCGTATTTTTGTTCTTCTTTATTGGTTCTACCTTGGACTATTACCGTGGTACAAGGAACCGAATCTATTATATTTCGTCCGTTCCTATTATATTTGTACAAAAACGCACAACCTTAAAATTTAAATTCAAACTCAGCGTTGCGACCGCATTTCTCATAGCATTTTTTCGGATTACATTTCTATTTTCGTTGTCCTCTTATTACTGCGAAGTAAAAACAAGAACAAAATCTACTTCCATACCTGATGATGTCTCTAGGAACAAACGAAAGCTTGTAAAATGAAAGAGAACTTATGCAACTGGAATTTATAAACGGGGATCATATCATTCATATACAGGTTCGGGGTTGGTGTATCGTATTTAGATTGTTTGCGACGAATTATTCTCGCCATTTAAATCATTAACCTCTATATTTGTTTTTTGTATGAATGATTCATGAATTTATAAATTATATTTGCACCTTTTAATTGAAATATATATATATATATATATATATATATATATATATATATATATATATATACATACATATATATATATATAATTTATGTAACTCTCTCTCAATATATATATATATAGTAATATATATATATATATATATATATATATATATATACGAACATATGTAATATATAAATGTATATATATCTGTGTGTCTGTTTATATACATACACATATATATATATATATATGCATACACACACACACACACACATATATATATATATATATATATATATATATTTACATATAAAGAGAGAGATGTTTGTAAATGTTAATAATGTGTATGAAATGCCCACAATGATCTTGTATATTTAGAAATTTAAATTTAATATTAATTAAATACAGTACTTCGAAGGACAGTGTGTAGATTTTGGTGTTCTCATCACAGCTCAATGGTTTTAACAGTGACCATGGTCTTTGCACCAGATTTAGGCCAAGCCCGAAATATTATATATATATATATATATATATATTTGTATATACGCATTATTTTCCCAGTTTATATGTGACAGATATCGATAATATACAAAGAAATATATAAAAAAGTTATATATTTATATCTTTCGTCTGCGCAATATTTTCCCAGTTTATAACTGATAGATATCGTTAACATATAAACTATATAAAGTTTCATTGAAAAGAATAAATGCTATTAATAATCATTATATATATATATATATATATATATATATATATATATATATATATATATATATATATATATATATATATCGTGATTAATTTTATATTTTATCCTTGCAGGGACTCAGCAGCCGCTGAGTGCAATCGAAGAAAATGTTAGAATCGTTATAAAAGACAAGATCGTAATTTAATTATTCCGGTTACTAAACAATTTTTTTTCTGACAAAACGTTCATGTTCCACTATAATTTCTAGCTTCATAAAGTATGAGGACTTTGTAAGGAATCGTGAAAATACGAAGGATTGCGTCAAAGTTCTTGGATTGACTCATTTCCCTAAAGCTGAACAAAAATCAAAACATTATTATCTTTTTTTTTCTATATTTATCCTTTCTCAGATCGAGAAATTTCTAGCAGGCATAAATTTATTTTTATCCTCAAATTCTGTTATAAACATGATTTCAAAATAAAATTTCAAACTTTACAATTTATGATATATCTCTAAACATTGAATAGGTTTCAGGACTACATTTAAAATACTGGAGTTGGAAAACATATAAATGCATATAGATACAATTCTATTACATTTATTTGTTTTAAAAGATGTATAGTCTATTAGTAATTAAAATTAAGAATAATATTTTAAAATTGTACTTCAGCACGACGTATTCATATACAAACAACCACTTTAGAAAAAAATGTTTATGTATGCAAGTACAAATTTAACTGCGAAACAGAAGTGCCAAAAAACTTTTTGTCGTTGAAAAAGACCAGACGACATGCGTTGAACGTATGTCATCATTCGTTTGAAAAGGCACAGATACTAATTGCACCTGCCTGACTAAAGAGTTGTACGCACAAGTATTCACTAGGCAATTCCGTAATTCACTAGGCTACTGTCCCTCGAGAGAAAGAAAGATATTTCAGTGTGCAAGATGCATAATTTTAAATTAAAATTACATTAAATTGAAAGTAATGTAAGACTTTAAATTTCCATTTGTAAATTTTACACATAACTTTAATAATTGTATTTTTTAAAATGGATTTCATCTCAGACAGACGTAAAGCCAGTAAGAAGGAAGGTGGTACTTAATGTGGAAGAATTAGGAAGAGAAATTTCACCAATGAGCAAGATTAAAAAAAAATATTTCAAGAGGACAATAGAAAGCGTTTGGCAGTGTATTTACATTTTTGAAGATGACTGGAAAACATGGAGTTGGAAAAATGTTCCAGAAGCGAGAAGTGCGAAAAAAGAGACTGTTACGGTTGCATCTAGACAATTCACGAATTAATGAAACCTTTTTGCCAGTAGAGTACTGCGCTTAAATTTAAAATGTCTAAGTTGCCCAGTTAAGAGTGATAGTTATTCCACATTATTTACAAATATGTGGCACAAGGCTAAATGTTGAATGGGAAAAGAAGATGGTCTTCTTCTGTCTTAACATTAAATATTGCTAGCCTCGATCACTGACCCCAAAATACCAAAATATTCCTTGCACCAAAACAATACATTCTTACTTACCATTCTTACAACATCCACCATAATACCTCAAGTCTCTATGAAAATTCTAACTATTCCCCATCATAGTGAAGAGCGATATTTCTTTCCGCTTAAATACAGAAAATATGGCAACGAGGCCAAAAATTAGGGATGGGGAAAAGGTGGTCTTCTGTCTTAACGTTAAACTTAGCTATTCACAAACATTGACCCAAATATACCACAATATTCCCAACAGGAAAACAACACATTCTTACTTAACTTTCTTACTAATCCGCCATAATACTTCATTGTGTCTATGAAAATCCTAACTAGTCCCGATATGTACAATTCGTTGTTTGTGGGGGGGATAAAACAATGATTTTAAAAAAAGACATAGTGAAGAGCGATATTTATTCTGTTTTATACAGAAATGTGGCACAAGGCCGAAAAGGGAATTGGGGAAAAGGACGGTCTTCTTCTGTCTTAACTATAACTTAGCTAGCCGCAAACACTGACCCAATCGTACAAACATTATTCCTTACACCAAAACAATACATTCATACGTACCTTTCTTACTACAATCACCATAATAACTCATGTCTCTATGAAAATACTAACTAGTCACCATATTTACAATTCATTGTCTGCGGGGTGGGGGGAATAAAAACAACAGTTCTAAAAAGCTAGCCCTGATCAGTATTTACAATATGAATACAAAAACTATTTACAAGAAACTAAAGAAAAATAAGATTAGTAATAAAACCTCCCACAATCACTAAACATAGTGAAGAGCACATCCGAACAATTTTCATGAAAGTATTTATAGAAAAGGTACAGGGAAGTTACATTACGGAGGCGAGCAAGACCAGACGCCAGGCCAGGACCAATACTATTAATGTTTCTTCTTTGGATTCCTTGTATATATTTACATTCACTAATTACTGTCCTTGTCTGCGTGTCTCTTTCGTGTGTTTGATGATTCTACTAATGTGGGAAATTTACCGGCACTGATCCAGACATGAGGCAAATGAGATGATTATAGCACGGGTCGGACAGTGTGTGTGATTCACCAAGAGACGAAAAAACAAACAAAAAAACAAACTATTGTTTGTTCAGATCACTCAGCACATGTTCGTTTCCCTTCTGATTCGTGACAATGCCACCGAACCTACAGTAATACAATCATCTGATCAACATTTGAAAATTTGGTCGCTTCTGTTTGTTTGATCTATCTCTCTTCTGACGTTCTATGTTTCAAGAATTCGCTTTCCAATAATGCTGAATTTTTACATTCATCCTCTTATTTTAGTAGAAGATAATAGGACAGGCAACTGTTAGGTCTGATTTGGTAATCGAATTGTTAACATTTTTATACTTTTTATTAAGCATAAACATTGCATCCACGTGGGCAGGGCTTCGAATATGATGACTTCCATTTCTTCACTGGAGAAACCGCTTCACCATAGACATACAATATAAAAGAACCAACTTTCGAGTTGATATTTGCAGACGCAGTATAAACTGCATCTGTTTTACGTTTTCGACTTTAATGTAAACCAGAGCTGAGTTTATATGTTTTATCTATTGTACTTTGGGTTTAAGTCTGTCTCTTTTTGTGAAATTCATAGTGACTTTTGTACTTTAAGATTTATATTCGATACTAAATAGACCAGCTATGCATCGTTTAATTAGTCAACGTCACCTAATATATATTCTGCAATACAATTTGAAGAATAGTCTTGGGTTTTAGGTGTAATTTTACGAGTCTTGCGGAGAGTAGAATGTTTGCTGGATTTGAAATGTCATGGGTGAGTATGATTTTAGGCGGATTTGAAAGGTCTTGGGCGAGTATGACTCTATGTGGATTTGAATAATTTTGACTGAGTATAATTTCAGAGGGATTTGAAGTGACATGGGTGAGTAGAATGTTTGGTCAATTTGAAGAGTTTTAGATGTGCAAAATTTTCTGCAGATTGAAAATTCTAGGGAGAGTATTTTAAGAGGACATGAAAAAACTTGTGTGAGTAATATTTTAGGTAGATTTGAAAAATCTGTGTGAGTATCACACACACAGACACACACACACACATATATATATATATATATATATATATATATATATAATATGTGTGTGTCTGTGTGTTTGTATCTGCGTGTATATTTGCAAAAGTTGGTATGGCTTCAATTAATATATTTTGAGCTAAATTTTGTGTCGTTAGCTACACATATTTTGAAAATCATTTTACACATTCAGTTTAACTGTATGACTTATAGATATGTAGTTTGTAGAATAACTAATGCGGACATGATATGTTTCGTTATATATATATATATATATATATATATATGTGTGTGTGTGTGTGTGTGTGTGTGCATTTATGCGTATATATGTATTTGTGGGTATTTAGTTACATGTTCTTTTCAAAGTGAGGTTCTTGTACAAACCTCACTTAGTGGCATTCACTTTTTTTTAAAGCTAATCTAAACTTCTTTATATGTATCGCTATTGTCTGGATGTATGTCCGTGTAAGAAATTAAGTTCATGTGTGTATACATATTCTCATATATATATATATATATATATATATATATATATATATATATATATATATATGTTTGCTTGTATTTCTATATGCGTATTTGTTTACATCTGATATATGTACGTATGTCTTTGTCAAGGAATGGAAAATGACATCTTCGATTCTTTGCGTAATGACATTAAAATTTTCAACCTTTGCATGATGCGTCTATCAAACACGTCACATCCTCTCAAGGAACATCACTTTTATACTTGATTAAATAAATTAAACAAAATATCAGCTGCCACAAACAAATGATGTGAGTGTTGATTTAAATGCCGTATATATTTCTTCTTTTTTTATATTTTGGTGATGCACTGTGTGTATAAATAAAAATAAAAAAAAATATATCAAACCAAGATGAAGAGAAGGAATAGAAAAGCACAGGAGATGATTCTAAAACAGTTTCAACGCGCTGCATTTGTGTCAAAGTATCTTCGTTCTCTTGGGGTGGGAGGTGGTTTATTTCGTGACTACTTCGACTGGAATTCTGAGAAGCTACCAGACAACTGGGCGCGACGTCTTAGAGCAAAAACGACACAGAATACACAAACCGATATTGCAGTTGTAAGAAAAGGGAGCAGACAGATTATTAAATTCATATAAGTAGAAAGAACGACCGAAACAGCAGAAAAAAATAGGCCCCTACAAATTTAATAAAAAAATGGTTGATTGATTTGCTTGGCGGCATATCAACATGTATGGGTTATTTAATGCCGAAATCTAAATATTTTGAACCCAATTTTATGGCTTCACCTAAATATATTTTGAACAGAATTTTATGCTCTCAACTACATATACTTTATAAATAATTTTATACTTTCAGGGTAACCGTAAATTTTCTAGATATATAGTTTGTAGAATATCTATTGCAGGCGTTATATGTTTTAGTATAAACCTATTTCTTTAAAGTAGGATGTTATGTTGATTTGGTTTATTTTCGTTGTTTTTGTTTAGCAGAAAATCCACCAATATGTGTTATTTATAGCTAAAATATAAGTATTTTTTACACAATTATATGATTTTAACTACGTAAATTTACGCTAAAACGTATATTTCATAGATATATTTTTTATGGAAGATCTAGTGTAGACCAGGATGGCGGAATGAGTATAACCTACAGCCTGCAGATTAAATCATTTCTTTGGGTATAAATACACTGAAGTTGGCTCAGTTCGACAGTCACCCTAAAAAGGCTAGGATTTATTGATTGATTCCATTTTACGGCTTATCAACCCACTGCAGGTTATTCAAAGCCAGAAAATATTTTTAGATTGCAAGATATTTTCCATGTGCTGACAAGTCGTTGTTAATATATTAATTTGTCACGGATGGGATCAAGAGGTTGTAAGCATCCGACAGATGCATTTTGGAAAATAACTCAAAATTAAGATGAAAAGTTTTGATGTTTGTTTAGTGGAATTTTAAGTGTAAAAGTTTTGGACACTTTTTTTTAAATTTAAATATTATTTGCTTTTATTTTTTTTAAGCCAGTGTTATAGAAAAGATATGTATTAACTATGTTTCAAAAATTGCTCATTAGACTCCACAGTATGATGGATATTTTCTATACTAGATGAAAAACCATAAATGTGGAATTTTACAGTTGCTCAGTGTTCAGGATTCCAGATTTTTGTGACATTTGATTCATTAATTGAGGTCCAGTGTCATATTTTTACATAAGATGACTTTTAAAAATATCAAAAATCAAAAATGTTTATTTTCTTAGAATTTTTCAATACCACTTTTCGAAATATATTTTCACGGCTTTGAAGCTTCTGGATGAGCTTTCGATGAAGAGATACCTCTTCGTGTGGTTACAGCCTCTTTCAATTATCTCAAACAGACCGTTCACATTGTGGTAGAAGCAAAGTCTATCTTGACGGATGAAAAAGACTGAAAAATACTGGCGACGCTTTCTCCGACCTGAGACTTGCGCACTTTCCGCTAACAAAATCCACTGCTTGAATCTCGAGGTCAAAAGCTCGGCATTGGACATTGTGAGCTCAAGATCTCTGATCTGGTCGTTCAGGTCTTTTTGTTTGGGGTAGTATGGCTTTCTCACTTCAGCTCTCTTCAATATATTTGGATTTTTGTATTTATATTAGGTTGGTGCAAAAATTATGACGTAATAATGTCTTTTTTTGACGTATTTTTTAACGTCAAAAAACGACATTATTACGTCATTATTTTTGTACCAACCTAATATTTTTATTTTACTCTTTTGCAAGACGGTACAAAGGGAAAAAAAGCAGAGCTATGGAATTAGCAATACCACGAGTTCGGAAGGGACCAACTTGTCATACAAGAAACTGCTACTTCTGCATGGTGAGCCCTTCCAAACGACCTGAGCTCCCCGTCCACATTCCTCCAAAGAGAGAACATGCTTCTTGAGAAGAGAACAGCAATTCAGAAGAGGATAAAGTCATTGATCGAAATTTCGCAGGAACAACTGAAGACAGAAAGCCATACTACCCCAACCAAAAAGACCTGAACGACCAGATCAGAGATCTTGAGCTCACAATGCCGAGCTTTTGACCTCGAGACTCAAGCAGTGGATTTTGTTAAAGGAAAGTACGCAAGTCTCAGGTCGGAGAAAGCGTCGCCAGTGTTTTTCAATCTTTTTCACGCGTCTTGATAGACTTTGCTTCTGCCACAATGTGACCGGTCTGTTCGAGATAATTGAAAGCAGCTGTAACCCCAACAAGAGGCAACTCTTCATCGAAAGCTCATCCAGAAGCTTCAAAGTCGTGTTAATTCATAACGGGGACATGTATCCAGGCTAATTTGGTGCAGTTCAAAAGGGAATACAGCGGTGTCGAGAACTTTTTAGATGCCAAAAAATGTGAAGAGTACAGTTGGGAGTTTATCGGAGACTTCAAAATGGTAGACTTCCTGATAGGTCTCCGCAGGAGCTTTACCAAGTCTCCGCGTTAATTTTGATTTTGGGGCAGCAGGGACACTGCGATACGCTATCACAGTCGGGACTGGCCACAGCAGACCGAGTTAAGTTTGAGGAGGTACAATATCAAATGGGAGGCGCTGTTGGACACCCGGAATGTAGTGTTTCCCCCAGGGCACTTAAAATTGAGGCTTATGAAACAATTCATTACAGCTCTAGATAATTACCCTCAAGACTTAATCATGGCCTGTCTGCGGCAAAAGTGTCTTCGCCAGACCACAAATAAAGATCATATAGCGAGTAATCCCTTAAGAAACCTACTCGGACGGAGAAATAAAGGCGCGTGGAAAAGATTTGTCGCAATTATCCGGCGCATCCAAGGCCGAAAACAATGTTGAACTGGTTGAGACCCTAGTGAAGAACTAAGGCAAATAGGCTGCTGTATGTCCATTGAAGTCCATATCCTTGGCGAACATCTTCATAATTTCAAGAACATCATGGCGTACGAAGATGAGTAAGTCGAACGCTTCCAGCAGGATATACTGTACTTCAAACGCCGCTAACAAAATATACGAAATGGATACTATATTTGGGGACTGATACGTGAAAGCAATCTAAAATATCAGCGTAAATCGCGAAAAAACACTACTCATTTCTAAATTCTAGTGGTCTGTTTTGTGTAATCTTACAATAAATAAATGCCGCTTTTGTATCATGTCATTTTGTTCCTATTTGCTTAAGCGAAAATGTGTGCATTCAACATACTTTCCAATAAAAATAGGTAACTTTAGAAAATATAATGATCCACTTCATAGGAGCATGGTGTGAAGGAAATATTAACTAGTTTTCATATTTCCTAGGCGTAAAAAAAGAAATAACAGTTACTACACAAGGGTAAAAATACTTGTTTCACGATGTAAATATGTCGTTAATTTTCCTATTAAATTTATTCGTATTGTACTTTTACAGATATTTTTATTTGTATATGTACTTTTACACACACGCATTTTCACAAACACAACAAACACGCACATACGTACATCTCTCTCTATATATATATATACACACATACACACATACATAAATGTGGAAAGACTCTTCAGTTATAACTAAAAATATATCTGTACAATAACAATATAAAGTCAAAAGGAAAATTTCTCTTAGCCGAAGCATTTCGTCCTACGATAGAATTTATCAAGCCAAATTAAATTTGACTTCATTGTATAATGAAAGGAAATGTAATTTGGCTTGATAAGGTCCATCAGAGGAATACGTGCATCGGCTAAGGTACGTTTCCCTTTTGTCTTTATCCACAGATACACACACACACACATAGAGCCACTGACACAGACACGCACATACACACACACACACACATATATATATATATGTATGTATGTATGTATGTAAATAGGTAATAATGCGTTGGTATATAATCCAAGAGAATCCTAATAATAAAAAATATTAAAACTGATACACAAAGCACAATGTATTTATTCTAACAGATCAGATGGAATACACACGACATGAATTTAGCTACGAGGTAATTTTAAATTTCGATTGTGTATATATATATATATATATATATATATATGCATTCTTATGCTTATTTCCACCATCGAAAACGTATTTCGCTTAATAACTTTCTTAATAACATTTTGGAGTGGACAGTTGTTATAAAATCGAATATGTATACTAACAAACATCGGATGTAGGTAACACTCACACATTTTCAGAAGAATTTATGCAGTAAAAAAGAAATATCAACAATTTCATGGGATGTCTTATACTTATTTTCACTATATATATATATATATATATATATATATATATATATATATATAAAAATTAGTATTAGCATATTTATCGGTCTGAATGTCCGAAAAATTTCATATAAAATGTGTTTCCTCTGATAGGTATCGAACCTATCCTATTCGGAACCATCATATAGCCTGACGTGCTATACCATTTAGCTACAGAGGAAGCGACTGGTTCACACGGGCAAATTACTGTTTTTAAACTAGAAGTTTCCTATGGTTTCTCTCGAACGCTCATATCTGTTCGAAGCGTAACTTAACTTAAACAAATGACATCACCTATTATGAAAATGGACCAAGTCCGACAATTATTTAAAAATATTTTCCGTTTATACATTATTTTTAAAGATACATATATTTAAGTAAATGCTCTGTTTATAGTAAACAGTATGATATCCAGACCGGCAACTGTTGTTAATAATTGCACCTTTAGTTAGGAGCCATTTTCAAATTTTTCATAATAGTAAACTACAGTAAATAGTAAAAAGTGATTCATGAAAATATTTGCCTTATTAATCTACTGGATAATACACCAAATATATATATATATATATATATATATATATATATATATATATATATATATATATATATATTATTATTATTATTATTTGATTTACTTTGATTTCTGTTGTATATACATTTTCTTCCGAGTCCAAACCAGAGAACTAAGGTTAGAAATGGCATCATGACAGTTTTCACTCATCATTTCTGTAAAAAAATTACTAACAAAAGGTCTCCCACATTTTACATTGATAAAACTCTTGGTAATGTGTGAGTACTTTTGTATTTCTTTAAGGGATGGACTATCAGGAAATCATTTCCATGAATCTATAGGACCCTTTTCAAAACAATCCGAGGATTACAAATACAACATGGAATCATTAATGTTATCATATTCCATATTTCTGAGGTTTACACGTCAAGATCCTTGTATTTTGAATGTTTTTTGAAGATCACCAAAGACTTGTTTCAATATGCAGTAGCTGCCATGTAAGTAAGAAAGTACATTCTGTTTTAGCCGTCTCGGATCCCGATGGCTGGGCGATTAGTATTGATTGTTCTGACTGTGGGTATTGTAAAGTGCCATAAAATTGTTACAGGTCCTATCTATGCAATTGGGTCTGGATGATGTTCAAAGCAGTTTCTTGCAGTTTTCATCCTGTAAAATGTTATTATTATTATTATTATTATTATTATGATTGTGTTGTTATTTTATATCTTATCTATCTTTTGCATATCATGCATAGATCTTGCAAGGTGCGTTAAGCTGATGACTATTTCAACACTCTCTCGCGTTAGGCTTAAGCAAGGTCTAGCCGACAGACAGTGGGGTTAAGAATAAGGAATTGAAATGGTACACCTAACCCACTCATATCTTATCTTCTTTCCCACCTTACTTCCCCACTTCGTTAATTTTACATATGCTTGATGGGGTCCATAAAAACGTGTGAATTTCTATTCATTTTTCATTTCAACCTTTGGAAGTAAAATCTGATGATCCAGAGCCCTGTTAAAGGGGTTGTGGTGAAATAACTTATTACATGGAACCTTAAAGTGGTCTGTTTTTATTCAAACATATCTGCTCTGAATTTTACATTGAGCTCTCTGGATATCATCCTCCTTGGGTCTACCCATGCGGATTACCTAGTTTTGCATAAACTATATATATATATATATATATATATATATATATATATATATATTAAAGATCCAATGCAGCGCAAATATGTATCAAAATCTGATCTGACAGTATTACGAAATAGTTGGCAAGTAGGAAAGATATATCAATCTAACATGTTTCACTTTTATTAAAGCTTCATCAGAGATTGTGAGAAAACAGACAAAAAGTATAGTATTTTCAATTGTCTTTAGCTCAGTTTCCATTGGTCATGCGCGTTTCACATGTATTGAAATCTAGATAATTCCATATGTATGTCAGTTTGTGAAGGTTTGTACGTGTAAGCGGCAATCGTATGATTAGAATATGTATTCGCAATTACTTATGGGTCTCTCTCTAGTGGGAGTTCAGTGTCTACACTTTTGTGAGGTCAGCCAACGCATAGGGGTGGTTTTTTATTCTACCGTGGCTGATCATTTTAAGGATGTATTCTTTGTATTAGATAGATATGTTAGATTATTTAAGAATGTATTCAAAGAAAAATGGCTTTGTTATGTAATGATTTTCGTGTGTGTTTACAGTTGGTAATAGTATCATCATTAAATATTCATGTATATTTTTCCTTAAATAATTATCTTCTTTTTTAATTAATGAAGTCATAGTCTCAATCTCTGAGGAAGCTTTAATAAATGTCAAACATGTTAGATTGACATACGTTTACTACTTGTTCTCTTTTTTATTTTGAAAGTACTTGCGATTTAAAAACAAGGATCATAACATTCATCGAGTGATTTGTAGGTTAATGCAACTTTAAAATTATGTTTGCGAAAGGATTTCGTCATTTTATATCATTAACTTTACTAATCAACTTTTGTATGAATAATTCATTGTAACATATATTGAACTACAGCACATACTTGATATATATATATATATATATATATATATATATATATATATATATATATATATATATATATATTTGAACTTAATTTCAAAACTTCATGAGCTTCCGATTCTTAACTATGATTCATTAATGATGAATACGCCATTTTTGTTTATGATCCATTCATCACGATTCTTCTGTTACTATTGGAGAGTAATTATACATTCTTTCTATTCAAAGTAGAGTCCAATAGTGCTATAAAAACCTCGTAGAGTTCCAGTAAGATATGTTTAATCATTTCTAAGATACAACGTTTCAAATCTTTATCTAACTATTGAGCAATTTTTATACATTATATATATATATATATATATATATATATATATATATATATATATATCAGATAGATAGATAGATAGTACGCCCTCAGAAAGGCAAAAACTGAATGGGTGTTTATACCCTGAATATGAATAACACTTCAGAAGCAGACATCTTTCATACGACAAAATAATAAATTTTTGTCTGTTTTTTCAACATTTTTCTTAGCATTACTGCAATATTTTACGCTATTTTATGGTGGATTTCAATAGAAATGTAATTCTCCTGTAAAGGTGTCTTCGACAGAAAGGCAATCATCGCAAATGTGAAATACTCCAAAAAAAGAAAAAAAATGAAAGGTATAAAAGGCAAATAGCAAAAAGTAAACAAACAATATTCAATAAATGATGGAAAAAAAAAAAAAACGTGTTAGAATTAGGGGGAAAATTGTATGAATAACGGAAAAACAGAGAGAAGAGCGAAGAAAATAACGTTCTCAGAAAATATCTAAATAAGTATATCGGAAGAGACAGAGAAAAAAAGAAAATAAAGTTAAGGTAGGAAAAAAAAATGATGAATGAAAAAATCAAAAAATCGAGAAAAAAAATAATATTGGGTCGGTGCAAAAATAATGTCGTTTTTTCACATAGTAACATATGTTAGAAACCGACATTATTTTTGCACCAACCTAATAAAAGAAACATCTTAGTGACCAGGCATCATTCGTCATATCAGCATTTTTTTTTTTTTTTTCTCCAAAGTCGACAATTTCTTGTAGTTTTTCCGTGTTTCCGATACTTTATCTAAATCAGACTTTGAGAAGTGGTGGAAGAAAAACAGCATAGAATTTCATCTGATGATTTCGCAAGTCTCCCCTCCTTAATTGGAAGATTAGCGCAACACAATCTTTGTACTTATTTCATCCTTATTTGATTCTATAGCCCAGGAAGTCATGATTGTTAATTATCAAACATGTTCTGTGCAAAGAAAAAAAAAAAGCTTGAAAATACTGCGAGAATTAATGAAGCAACATATGTTAAAAGAAGACTTCAAATAGAATAACATTAATGTCTTTATAAATCATTGACAAACAAAAAAAGAAAGCATGTAGGAAATAAATAAACAAATAAATACAGAAGGGAAAAAGAAACAAAGATAAAAAGAAAAAAAAAACCAGATACACAGAAGAAAAGAGCGGCAAAGACAGAAAGAAATAAGACACGGTAAGACTGAATGAAATATAAAAAGAGAACAACGAAAGAAAGAAAAAAGAAAGAAAGAAAGACGGAGAAAGAAAGGAAGGAAGAAAGAAAGGAAGGAAGAAGCAAGTTCTAAATTAAAAAAAAAACGGATAGAGAAATCGGCAAGAAGATAGGGAGAAAGGCAGAGAAAGGCAAACAAAAAAAAGAAAGAAAGAAAGAAAGTAGCAAGTTCTAAATTCAAATAACGGATAGACAAATCATTTATATATATATATGTATGGGCATTTTGGATAAGGGTGCTTATATGCATATATGTGTTTGTATGAATTGTATGTATATGTGTATGTATATGTATATATGTTTGTACAGTGTAACCCGGATATAAGAGAGGTGTCGGGACCGGAGAATAAGTCTCTTATATACGGGTTTCTCTTATATCCGGGTTTGGTCTATTTTGTTGGGGTAACTATGGGAATAATTTGGGACCAGAGAAAATATCTCTTATATTAGGGTCTCTTATATCCGGGTTACACTTTATATGCATATATATGTATGTGGTATGTGTAGGTGCAAGCGTAGTTTTTGGCTAGGTATTTTTGTATATATATATGTGTAGATGTATTTTGCATGTATGTATGTGTGTATTTATATGTATATGTGCGTGTGTATGGATATATATATATATATATATATATATATATATATATATATATATATATATATGTTTTGGATATGAAATTGCATGTAATCTATGTATGTATGTGTATATAGATGTAAATATTTGAGTTAATATTTGTAATATGTGTGAATATATGTATAACATAGTAATATAAATACATATGCATGTATGGATGTTTATAGGTATAGTTCTTTTTATATGCTTGTTTATGTATATAATTGTGTGTGTGTATGTAGGTGTATGTGTGTAGGTATATGTGTATGTGTATGTATATGTGTATATATGTATATATATATATGTATATGTATGCATATGTATGTATATGTGTATGTATGTGTATATGTGTTTTTATGTGTATATATATATGTGTGTGTGTGTACAGAATGTATTCAAATGGAAGGACATAAGGTCATTTTAAATTTGTTTTAAAATGACTCTTATTAATATTTAATCTCACTTTCTCCTTTAATGTTCTATAATTAGAATTATGAGAGTGTATATTTATCATCTGGAGGTATTTTCATTTTAAATTGATAATTTAACTTAAATTTAAATATACCACTCTTTAACTATCAACATTGATAGTAAAATATTAACTTAATTTTTTTTTTGAATAATTAAACACTTCAGAAGTCACCTAACGTTAAACTTTAACTATGAAATTAAACAAAAATCTAAATAAATTTCAAATATTAAAATATATGTAATTATTTATAAATGTATGTGTATGTAATTTGTTTGAATATGGATAGGTACATGTGTATATCGCTATATGTGTGTCTATGTGTGTATTTGCGCATGTAAATAAACGTTCGTATATATGGGATTTGCATGAATATGTATGTGATATATATATATATAAGAAGAAAGCAAAATCATTAATATTACCCTCAAATATTATTCCATAATTAAACCTAAACTTTAAGTAAGTAAGATTACCCATATAAAAATAATGATAAAAATGGCATTCATGAATTAGAATAGAAGTAAAACTAATAAAAATGTTACCGTAACTATTTTTACAATATGGCTTAGACAGAAGCGTCTATCTTTTTAAATTTGGATTTTTTAATGTAACTATATAACAAGAACATTTCGATTTCATCTTTGCCTTGAAAAAGATTGGTCGGGTAAACAAACTATTATAATTTAAAATATTTTTTAATATATTCTCTATAAATGTGTTAATAAATATAGTATTTAACTTATATTAAGTCCTTAAACTATTTGTTTAAAAAAAAATTAGATATTTAAATTGATAGCAAACATCAACATTTTTAAACATCTAAATTTCTATCAACCATTAAAATCTATTCTTTACATAAATTGCTGAAACCAAATTACGGCTTCTTTCTTTTTACTTCCCTCTCCCTCTCCCTCTTCTTTATTTTTCCTTTTTCCTTTTTCTTTTCTCCCTACTCTCCTCCCATTTCTATATATCACTTCCGTTAATTTAACCATCTAAATAGGTCAAGGTCTGGTCACTCCTCCTCCCACAATATGAAGTATACTTGAGAGAAATATGAAATCAATCCCTCCCTATACTCTACCATGTCTATTTAACTATCCCTCTTACACTCTGTTAAATTACAAAAAATTACAGTACACATCAATTTTAATTTCGTTTTTCGTTTCATTTCATTTTTGGAAGTACTATCTGATGATCTGGCGTCCTTTAAATAAATTATTATAATGGTACCTTAAAGTGGTCTGTTTTTCTTATATATATATATATATATTTTTTTTTTTCTTATATATATTTTTTTCTTATATATATATATATATATATATATATATATATATATATATATATATATATATGGTATAAATAAAATGACAATTGGAAAAAAGATCTTAGATTTTACCGACGCGTTTCGTCTTCCGACTTTTTCAAGGCAAAGATGAAATCGAAATGTTCTTGTTGTTATATAGTTACATTAAAAAATCCAAATTTAAAAAGATAGACGCTTCTGTCTAAGCCTTTTTTTTTCTGGTTAATGTAAATTACATTTATACTAAGAGATTTTTTTTTTTTTGATCTGGGAATTTATCTATCTATCTATCTATCTATCTATCTATCTATCTATCTATCTATCTATCTATCTCTCTCTCTCTCTATATATATATATATATATATATATATATATAAGAAAAAATATATATAAGAAAAAAAATATATATATCATGAAATGGATTAAGTCTGACCATTATTATATTTTCTGTTTATATGTTATATGGGCTACACGTCCGATTCCTGCCGGAGAGCGCATATTTTCTACGAAATTTCTCAAACATTCAGGCCGGTAAATGTAATTAATACTGTTCACTTAATAAACAGAGCATTTACTTAAATTATATCTATAAAAAAAAACGTATAAACAGAATATATATATATATATATATATATATATATATATATATATATATATATATATATATAACAATTGTAACAATTGTAACAATTTGTATTATTTACATTGTCCCGACTGTTGTTTTCATCTTCATTGTCATATTCACAACGTTTCGGCCGTTGATGCTCCAGCCTTCTTCTGATTGGAATCTCGAACTGAACCCTTTATTTCGTCCAACAATCTTTTTAGTTTAACGTGCAACACCTCTCATGCATATCTCAGTTATCTTCCTTTAACTCAACTCTGCAAGTTTTTATTCACCACTTCAGTAGCCAGGTATTGAACTCACAACAATTTGAGTCCAGTCCCTGGATCCAATCGACGTTTTTATCCACTGGGACATGCGACCTTGGGTTGTAACTCGCATTCAGTGGAAAGGTTGTAACTATCACTCACTGGAAAAGGGGCGGGCAATATCCGTACGGAATAAAATAAAACTAGACGATAACCCTAGACATGAGCAGTGGATCGAGAGAAGACTGCGCCGTTGATTAATTAAATGGTACAGTTCTGAATATTCGATATACGCCTGAGGAACGCCGGATGGCACAACAGACGGAAATTTTGATGAAAACAACAAAGATGAAGACAATTGTCTGAATATAAATAGTATAAATGAAACAACTATGATGGAAACATCTTTCTTTGACGCAGGCAGAAGGAAATCAGCCTACAACGTACTTTATATATATATATATATATATATATATATATATATATATATATATATATATATATATATATATATATATAGTATAAATGAAACAACTATGATGGAAACATCTTTCTTTGACGCAGGCAGAAGGAAATCAGCCTACAACGTACTTTATATACATATATATATATATATATATATATATAGTATAAATGAAACAACTATGATGGAAACATCTTTCTTTGACACAGACAGAAGGAAATCAGCCTACAACGGACTTTATATATATATATATATATATATATATATATATATATAGTATAAATGAAACAACTATGATGGAAACATCTTTCTTTGACACAGACAGAAGCAAATCAGCCTACAACGGACTTTATATATATATATATATATATATATATATATATATATATATATATATATATATATAAGGTTGGTGCAAAAATAATGTCGTTTTCTCACATATGTTACTATGTGAGAAAACGGCATTATTTTTGCACCAACCTAATACACACACACATATACATATATATATATATATATATATATATATATATATATATATATATATATATATATATATATTTTAACAAATTTAGTTTTGGTTAATGATTTAATCTTCTTTTTAGATATTACTCATTCTAATCCAAAATATCGACCTGCCGTTGGACATAAAAATTAATATCCAGTACTTGTGTAGACTTATATTTTAGATTTAAGTAAAAAGGTACACAAATAATTACAACAGATATTTTCGTATAACTGTACTAATTTGGAGAGCCAATATATTCTTATTTTTGGCAACAGAGTTTCAATGCTGAATAATTTGGTCATAAATAATATTTGAGAATATCAATTCTGTATAAAATTCCATCAGCAAAAAAAGAAATACATTTATATTCGGCTTAAGTGAAAATTACAGTTATATGATAAAACTTTATTTATATACACCTTAATGGGCTATAGAGTCTATTATATGGATGCGTATATATACATATATATGTATATATTAGGTTGGTGCAAAAATAATGACGTGATAATGTCGTTTTCTGACGTATTTTAACGTCAAAAAACGACATTATTACGTCATTATTTTTGCACCAACATAATATATATATATATATATATATATATATATATATATATATATATATATATATATATATATATGATCCTATTAAAATCTATTACGCCGAACACTCAACAAGCACGTTTTTGCATTAGGCTGAGAAGACTGTAAAAGCTACTGTTATTATTTTCATTTTCATTTATTAAAACCTTTGATATGATTGTAGCTCTTTCTCTCTCTCTCTCTTTCTCTCACACTGATTCTCTCTATTTCTCATTCATTCATTCACTTTCTCCCTGTCTCTCATTCTCTGTCTCACTCAATATATATATATATATATATATATATATATATATATATATATATATATATATATATATTGTGTATTTAGGCAGCAATCATTCATTTATATATGTTTCATTAAAGAGGACAGACAAGGAACTGCGATTAATTATTTTATTTAATTTTTCTTGCGTACGAAAAAGTGTTTACTTTTCTGGACACAGAGTCTGTAGAAACTGTCGAAATGTTCTATAATAACGTTCTAAATTACAATTTCTGTTTGCTCAATGTACAAAGTCCCAAATTTTAAAGGAAAAAAAATTCTTGACCGGTTCAGTTTGTTTAGGCTTACCACTACTTATCCATACTTTCCTCTATCTCGTCTGTTTAAATGTGCCTGTCCTCCGGTCACTTTCCTCTATCCCCTCTTTCTCTCATATCTTTTTTCTTGATTTCGCTTCCTCCTGTCACTCTAATATATCCGTTTCGGTCCATTGTCTCCATTTACTAAGAGACTTTGGTCTAAAGAGTGAAAATCTGATATTCACGAAATAAATTATAGCCAACATGAATATTTATTGTATTCTTTGTGATTATATATATATATATATATATATATATATATATATATATATATACTAGAACTTGCAAAACTTGGGATGACCCATGCCCTTTGTGCCTCCATGAGAAACTACACATTATTAAGCTTCTAAACAATAAAAATCTATTAAACAACAGGCATGAATTAACGGTTTTCTGCTGACACTACCAAACTTACGCTCTGAATAACTAGCTAAAAAACACGCATACAATAAAATAATCTTTGAAATCCATAGCCCATTTACATAGTTTTAATACACTACAAAAAAAGATAACCCTTCATGAAGTCGTCAAAAAACAAACGTTACGGCTTTTTATATACACAAATCCCTTTCATAAAGAGATATAATAAAAGAATAAAATAAATAAATAAATAAATCTCCATAGACGCTCAAGCCAGACTATGCGAAAACTTCCTCCGTCGTTAATTTAGCCACCCCCACCTTACCCTGACCCAGCATCTATGAAAGTAACTCTATACTGATACAAATTATTAACACGCCACCCCTGCCTATTCTAAACAATCCGCCCTTGATGTTACCATGGAAATTTTGACTTCAATTCTGAATATACTATTAAAACTCGTAAATTTCAGAAATAAGTTATTCCAAAAAAAATTTCGCTTGAAGATGGAACAGAGCCTACTTTAACTCAAGTTAATTAAAATATTATTTTGATGTTTTCGGCTCTTGTTTTGAAACATGAGACCTCTTATGTAGCGAGTTGGAATCATATTTTTAAATAAATAATTATATTTATGCTCTACTTTCGTATCGAGCACTATTTTTTAAAAATAATAACAAAAATACTAAGGAACTTTGGATTATTTACCAAACCAGTTTCTTTCCTATTTTCTATATTATTTTCACACATACACACACACACACACACACACACACACACACACACACACACACACACATATATATATATATATATATATATATATATGCGTGTGTGTGTTTTGTTAAATAAGTTAAAAACGTTATATCTTATTTTGACCAGAATCCTTTAATATTCACGAATATCTTTCCGTATATTGCAATTAAACGAGGCAAGAAATGCATTGTAACAGTGAGAACGACTTTTATTACCCAAGTACTTTTCATCTCTTTATGAGATCATCATCAGGGGTGTATCTTCTAAGGCAAAAACTATGTGTAGCTATACATTACTGATTTTTTTTCTAACTACAAACAAGATGAAATAATCCTAAAAATTCATAAGCATCAATATATTTCCCAGGGATCATAATAAAAAATAATACTAGTTATTTCCCATACTAAATTTAATACAGCCAATAACACTTCTCCGTTAGCTAATGTTTTTCAAAAGATCAACATTGTATATCGAATTAAATGTTCTTTGGGAGATTGTATCTTTGACAAAAAAGTAAATATCTATGTTGGTTTCACGATGACATCATTATTAAGGAGTTTTACACTAGTTATGTCGGGTACAAGCTCTATCTCACAACATTTAAGGACACAATCAGAAAAATATTATTCGATAATACATGTATACTCCACCATGAAAATAAAAGCAATTCTCGAGGTTTTCTATATAAGGGCATAAAATGAACACTATATAAGGTTAGTTATGGGTATGGCAACAATGTTTGAAAATGTCTATAATAGAATTTTTTTAAATTATAATTACATAAAACATTATAATTATATAAATTAAAGTTACCTCCCTTAGAACGCGTTTCATGCGTATTTACAAAAATAAACAAGTATCAGTTACATTATTTTTTTATCTTAGTCGTTCACTAGTTTAGAAAATGGATAAATATTGTTGAATATTTTTAAGTGGGAGGTATTATATTAATAGCTAGCTTAAAATGATAGAAATTTAAAAAAATAAAATAAACAAAGAAAAAGGTGCAGCAGAAAATATAATTGCGACCAAGAATCATGAAAGAACGTTTCTGAGAGACAATCCAGAATTAACTGCTAGACAAGGAGAGAGTATAATTAATTACCATTTCATTTGATGCAGTATGCAATTACGAAATAAACACACGCGAAAGGGCATATAGCAGCAAAAAAAAAAGAAAAGATCATCAGCAGAAATACATCGGAATAGACGAAGGAAGTTTTTAAAAGAATATCTAACATGGGATGCCGGGAATTGGTAAAAATTAAGTTTTAATAATAACTGTACAATTGTTATAGTCTAATAAAAGAGAATTATTAAAAAGACCAGAGGGAAAACGACGCAATGCAAGATACACAGCAAAGACATTTGAATTTGGTAGGGTAACGAAATGGCATGGTATTGCATGAAGAGCGATGGCAGAAGAAATTAGGCAAATGTCGATGGAAACCTAAACTAAATTATATTAGTTTACTGCAATATAATCGACTGCGACCACTAAAAGACGGAGAAATCTTTAGCAAGTATTTCAAATATTAAACATCTTCATCCTCAAGGAATCGTTTTTTGTTGTATGACCGTTACCGTCATACAACAGAAAACGATTCCTTGTGGATGAAGATGTTTAATATTTGAAATACTGGCCTGCCAAAGCACTAATTTCAAGATAAATAGTGGGTAGCGGTAGTGAGAACTGAAGAAACAAGTGTTCCAAGGAAAACCACGCAGAGGGCTTTCGGATTACTACCAAAAAAATAGGAAAAAATTCATAATGAAAAAACATGAACTTACTCCATCCATTTCCACATCGAAATGAAGATGTGTTTCGAGTAAAAAGCAGAAAAGCTTAGAAATAATTCCATAACTTGATTTTATGTATTTTCTGCAATAACAAAGATGACTTTTTATAAAAAAAAAAATATTAATAACTTAAGAAAAGTGAAGAAAATTTGAATTTTTAGTTGGTAACATTTTATTTTTGCATGGCATTTTTTCAAAATAACTATGCTTAATATCGTCTACCATCTATTAGGTTGGTGCAAAAATAATGACGTAAAATGTCGTTTTTTCGTTAAAAATACGTCAAAAAACGACATTATTACGTCATTATTTTTGCACCAACCTAATACTGTGAAGCAGTATCTAAAATTCAGTTATCTCTTTTGTGGTTCACACCCATCATGAGATATACTGCGAAAAGTATATTGCCAATTACTCTCAAGTTGGGGCTAAAATTACCAACATAATTAATTTACCAATATGGCTGAAAATTATATATATATATATATATATATATATATATATATACATATATATATATATATATATATATATATATATATATATATATAT
>OZ010582.1:85908422-85910922 GCA_963932145.1 Acanthosepion lycidas | reverse complement strand
TCAAACTGTTGAAGTATGTTACTAGCTCTTTCTCACTTTCCTACATTCAAGCCGTCCTACACACCTACCACATTCCCTCATTCTAAATATCTGAAATGCTATCTGCCGCTTTCAGATTGTAAGTAGAAATGATATTTTAGTTCCTATCTTTGTCAACGCTTTGTCGTTGATCATATGTTTCGCCCATCTTATTCTCATCATCTGTCAGTAGAGCTGTGCGGTTCCCGTTTCAACTTTAACCTTTTTTTATGATGTAATGCACTTTATCCTTTCTTTGTGATGAAATTCACTGTCATAGAGGGGATTTTATGTTACATATCAGTTCCGGTCTCTTTTCTTGTTTCTAACTATATTTTCCGATGTTTTAACACTTTGGTTCTTATTCTGGTAAACATTTATCACTCGTCCGATCCTAACACGGATTTCTGTGCCACACTTTCTGTCAACAGTTAATAAAATCAATGTTGTTAAATACGTCAATTCTCTTGGGTCTGTTTATGACCTATTCGTTCGTGCGAACCTTTTAATATTTAAACGCATGAACCTGTAAATACGAAGAAGTACATACATTTATTATTTTTCTGTGAAAATGTAGTTGCGCGCATCTACGGGGATGGAGGAATGAAAGGGAACAGCTTGTGGCTTACGAAAATGCAGGATATATATATATATATATATATATATATATATTAGGTTGGTGCAAAAAAAAATGACGTAATAATGTCGTTTTTTGATGTATTTTGTAACGCCAAAAAACGACATTATTACGTCATTATTTTTGCACCAACCTAATATATATATATATACAAAATGATAGATAGATAGATAACCGCCACTCTCTGTGTCTCTCTTTCTGTCTCTCTCTCTCTCCGTGTGTGTGTGTATATGTTTGTTTTCCCATATATTTCCGCCTATATGTACATTAGTGTATTCGCTAGGCCTCAAAGTATATTGCAGGCGAGATAATGCCGATCGACAAACGTGCTTATGGAAAGATTTCCCGCCTGCAAATTGTTCGATTTCCCGCCATTATCTAATAATGGATTGCCACTCGCCCGTTCCTCCCCACATTATCGTCGCCATCTTGGTAATTATTTTCCCAGCCTTAACACGGCGGTGCGATTAGCTGAAATAGGCCAAAACACTTGTCTTTGATTTGTGTTTCTCTCTTAATGTTATTTGATTTTGTCTTTTATTTCTTTTCCGTATGATTTCAGATATATATATATTTTTTTTTTTTTGAGTTACTCATTTTACGATAGTTTCAGATAGGATTTTTGTTTGTTGCGCTTGACGTCTCTGTATTTTATGTCGATTTTTTTAGCCTGTACCTTTTTAACTTTGTAGAATTACCACCATCATACACAGTTCTGCTTCCATCATTTTTCTTTCTTTTTTAGATGTTTTTAATTTCTCGTTCAGTTTCTTTCTTTTTTTTTTTTTTTTCTTTCTTTCATTTAGTTATTTCTCCCATCCGTGCCTGCCTTAATTTATTCCTTCTGCCCTCATTCATTTTCTCTTATCCTCTTTCATTTTTTTTTCTTCTTTTCTTTTATATTCCTTCTTTAGAAGCATATTTTTTTTTATATTTACGAACGGGCCTATACGCTAAGAAAATATGTGGTTTAGATGCAGTTATCACCGCAGCAAATGGAACTCAATGTTCTGTGTTCAAAACCTAATAATCCCGTTAAACCATCCCTACTATTTTCTGTACTACCGCAAATCGTACTGAGCATTTTTCTTTCAACAACAACAACAACAAAAAAAGACAACATAAATTTGCCCATGACAAGTCCACTCACTCATAAATTCCATCGTTGCCTAAGCCATGGGATCAAAATTGCTGCAATATACATTATTACTGTTTCCATTTTTTTTTCAAACTTTTGGTCGCCTAATACAAGGTTTTAAGTGTCAGTCAAGACAGAAGGTTAATGGGTGAGGTGGTGTGTTGTGCGCGCATGCACGTGTGTGTGTGTGTCATATGAATGCAAGTATAGGAAGTCCAGATTATCAGAATATCAGGATTCGTAAAGACTGGCTCTTAAAAGATTACGCTTGTTCATTCAAGGGAAGCATCAACTCGAGTGTCTGTTCAGAAAGTATCGGTTCCTGTGAAAATAAACTCGTTGAATGTTAATTCTGCCTCACATTTGGGATAAGGACGGAATATGGGGAAACATCCTCTTGGGAGCCTCTTCCACACAGCAATGGTTCAAGGAAAGAAGCTGTTCGAGTGGAACTTACTTCTCATTGATGGCATACGGAGGAAATGTGGGCGGTTTGATAAATTGGGAGTGGCATGTCGAGTCCTAACCATGAAGTTAGACCTGGTGGAACAAAAGAATGTACTTCGAGAGAGCTGTGAGAGGATTGACACATCCCGCCTTTGAAACAGAGGTTGACGTAAGGAAAATAATTCGTTACCTACAAGGAATCAGACTTTGATACTGGATAGGGGCTATTTAAATAACGAACTCTATCTGAACATTTGCCA
>OZ010582.1:85888422-85903422 GCA_963932145.1 Acanthosepion lycidas | reverse complement strand
TAGTAGCTCACACTTTTTACGCGCCGTTTCTTTCCGTGATTAAATATTAGTGAATTTCAATCGTCGGAATAGAAATATTATAAGTAAAATTTTCTAATGTAAGCAGGCTTTCCTTAAAAAAAGGGAGGTGCGGGTGGTGTAATAGATTTAAATGATTATGGTAATAGTAATATTACTGTCTGGGTACTGTCTGCTCGGTCAATGAATGTCAAATATTTCCTTGTAGAGATATTTGACATTCATTGACCGAGCAGACAGTACCCTTTTCGATTGTCTGATTGATTTTCTAAGGCTTATCAACATTTTGCAGGTGATTTAAACAAAAAATTATATTGTAAGAATTTTGTGGGGAGATAATAAACATTTAAGGACACAAGCCCTACTAATTAACATGTGGATCAAAAGCTTTCCCACCGGAATTCCTCGCTGTTATCAATTACAACACACGCATATCCAAGCCTATAGTACCTGGTATTCACAAACGGTCACCCATCTACGTACTGAAAATGCTCAACGTTGCTTAACTTCGGTGACCACCCGAGAACTGGTGCTTCGAGGTTATATGGCTGTAAGACCCTTACTGCTTTCGTTTGAAATTTATGCTATTTCCGCCAAAAGAATTATTTTCAGATAAACAGTTTTTAAGCTTTTCTAATATTGACCAGGGTTTCCTTCCTAATATTTTCTTTGAAGTAGTGTGAAGTTTACAATATCTTGATTATATCATTATTTTATCCTTTAGTTACATATGCTATGCATTTTATTTTAGTTTGTGCAGCTGTTTGTATGACCCAAGGGATATAGTTTCTGTCATTTGGTATAATGATTCTTTGTGATTTGGTAACGCCAGGGAAGGATGATCCTTGTGAAGATACCCAGGTTTCACTCTCTCAAAGCATTTTTAAACCATTAATCTTAGAAAGCGGTTGCATACAACTGACACTTTCGATATTTCTGAACACGTGGTGCCATGAACGACATCCACATAAAAGCCTCGATCTGACGAGACTATTTAAGAACATGATTCGAGTTTTCATGTTGATATTTTGGTTTCATAGCAATGACCGGTGTTATTCGAAACTAGCTCCAGCGCAGCGTATTCTATCTTCAATTTTACTTTTCCCTGTAACGGCTCGGGATGGGAAACCAGAGAGCCGATTTCGAATTACAGTCGAATTCGTTATATTTATAGTGGGTTATCAGTTATAGTGAAGTGTATGAGTGTTGAAACAGATTAGTTTGATTTGGCCTTGTTAGTTAGATAGCCCACCATAAGAGGGGTATAAAACAAGAAAATCAAATCGGAAAGTGAAACCACAAATTTATATACATATAAATCAATTAAGGTCTCTACAAAAAAAATTAATGTATTTTGGTTGATACAAGTTCGTCAAAATGTTCGAAGTAGTCCTTGCAAGAATGAGTTTATATGTACGTAAGCAGGAACGTATGTGGGGATGTATGTATGTATGAATGTATGAGCGTTATCGTAGGGTAGGGATGCCTTTGAAGTAATCGCTCAATCTTAAAATGTTCCGTTCATTTATCAGGTATAAAAGAGGTGAGGGAGAAAGTTCTAGGTAATAATAACGATCGCTTGACGTTTGCCAAGGGACGTGTTAATACGCTCGTCTCATTCTCTCTGGTGACAGGCGAACTTACCCGTCTTTTATTTTGTTTGTAGGGCTTGTAAAGGACATTTGGGAATTCACACCCGGAGATGATTCGAGCCTTTCCATTGGACAGCGAAAAAACTTCGCGTCGGCTCGTGAAAAGGTCCGTAAAAGAATTTTGTTTCTGAGAATTGAAGATTACTTGAAATTTGTTTTTAAATGTTTTCCTAGTTTTCTATTGGCCGAAAAACATTTCGCATCAAGGTGTAAAAAGAAATAATTTTCAAATATAAAATGTATTTTAACATTAAGTTTTAATATGGAGAAAGGAAAAAAGAGAGCAAGGGAAAAGAGGAGAAAGAGAAAGTCTAGAGTGAGATATATAGGAAAGGGGAGAATATAGGAAACAGTTGCGTGTGTGTTAAGCAAAGTTTGTGAATTCGAGTCTTTTTAATTTCTAACAAAATCAATGAATCAGTGCTTAGCATTTAAATCTAGATCTTGTTTTGTTCACTACACATTCACCTTTTGGAAATGTATGAATGCCTGTTCTCCCAGCTAAGGGTTAAATAGTAGGACGTTTATCTGGAAAATCAGTGTTGTGTCCAAAGGTTTTTAATGCAATGTTCACTTGAAAAATTATTGTAAAGATCCAAAATATGTTTCGGCTTTATATAACACAAAAATATTGATTAACCGTAAAAATAACAAATAAATGATTTAAATGAATACTAACGCAGCAAAGTTTTGTTAGCACATATCGCGTTAAATATAATTTTCCCTATGTGAAGGTATCTGAATTGTAAATGGGACGTCCTCATGTGTCATTTGCGATGCTTTTGCTTATGAACATACAAGAATAATTATTCTCAAGGAAGGAAAGAGAGTTCCTGATAGAAAGAAAATTTTATAAAGGATTGGATAGCTTCACTTATTGTTGTTCAAGTAATCCATCCTGAGATGTTCGATTATACGTGAATATAATGGGACATTTCTGCACAAGATCGAGATTTAGAACTTCGTGACAGATTATTCGGTTCCATGGAGAAATATGAAGTTTTGCAGCATCAGTTGAGAGCTTTTAAGAAAATGAAAACGGTTCGAAAAGATGATTTTCTTACAACATGCATTTCAATTGATTCTGTAACGTCGGACAATGGACAAAACGCCATCTTCTTTTCAAATTCTCGAACTTTGGTCACCTGTCTGTCAAATCTAAACTAACTATATGTCTATATGAGCAAACCTAAAATATTATATATAACCAACCGATAAATAATGCAATAGATATATGTACGTATATAGTTGACACACACACATATATATATATATATATATATATATATATATATATATAATATATATATATATAAGAAATGTGATGTATTTCATCAGCAATAATTCTTTCAAAAGTGTGGTTGTGTATGAACAAGTTTTGACTATCTTTTTACAATTAATGTTTTGGAATTTACGTTGCTACAATCGTTTTTAAGGATTGCTCTGTGCATATTTACGCAAATGTTTTTTTTTTTATTACTTAACTAAAAATGTTTGATATATTTATATACATATATATATATATATATATATATATATATATATATATATATATGTATATATATATATGTATGTATGTATATATATTTAAGTAAAATATTTATAATTTTACTTAAGTAAAATATTTATAATTTTACTTAACTATAGATAGACGTATAAAAAATAAATATATTAAAATAATTGTCGAACCTAGTCCATTTCGTAATATATATATATGTATATATATATATATATATATATATATATATATATATATATATATATATATATATATATATATATATATATTTGAGCAGAAAACTTTCTTTCAAACGTCATTCTTCGAATCTGAGAGACAATGAAAAATTGATGATTATTTTATTGAGTCTTTTCCCCTTTTTTTTTTTTACGCTTTCTGCTTTGTGGAGGTAAGGGTGTGTCAAATTTTTCCACATTGTTTATTGTTCCAATTGCTTTCGGTCGCTTCTTTAACAGGATTGTTATTGTTATTTTCATGGATGTCTTTTAAGATGTAAATATATCATACAATTACACCTATCTATCTATCTATCTATCTATCTATCTATCTATATATATATATATATATATATATATATATATATATATTTGAACAATAAAAAAAAAATAAAAATTAAAAAATTAATATCTTCAGACACACTGGGTTGTAGATTAATATTCTTTCGTTTTTTTTATTATTATTCCATTTAGATTCGTCGACTAGTTTCGGCCGAAATGGCCATCATTGGGAGGAGAAATATTTCTGCTTGCTGCTAGCACTAAACTACAGAAATGAATGTCGTTAAAAATACGTCAAAAAACGACATTATTACATCATTATTTTTGCACCAACCCAATATATATATATAATATATATATATATTTAGAAATATGTAATAATTAAATTATAATATTTTATGATGGATTTGTTGCATGATGTTATATTATTATTCAAATAACAAAGTGCATATTAATTAACGTGTACGTGTAAAGAAACATAAAACTCATGAACGTGCGCGTGTACATAATGAATTAAAAAAGACGTGAAAAATTAAAAAAAAAAGTAAATAAACTTATTCAAACAACAGTCCTCTTGAAGAATGGACCAGAAAGTTCGAAGTTGTGGAAACAACATGAAAAAAATTCTTATCATATTATCAATGCACTATTTTTAATATTAATATTATTTAATATTTTTTGATATTGAGCACTATATGCTTTACTTTCGAACTATTACACTCTTACACTATATATATATATGTGTGAAAAGTGTGTATATAAATATAAATAAATATATATATATATATGTGTATAATTATTTATATATTATACGCGCGGTACTTATTAGAAAGCGCTCAATATCAGAGATAGAGTTGACGATCGCTAAAGCGTGAAACCCAGGGTCACAAGCTCACATCTCTCCAAACATATATATATATATATATATATATATATATATATATATATATATATATATATATATATATATATGGTTGAATTTATTCAGAATTATCTTTTCATATTGATATATTTTCTTTATATATTTTATATTATATATAAATGTGTGTGTTTGTGTGTATGTTTTGTACGTGTTTATGTTTGTATGTATTTGATTATATGTATATGGATATATGCATGTGTATGTATATGTATACCGTATTTGTATGTGTACGTATGTATTTTTGTATATGTATGGCTACGTATGTATGTGCATGTGTATCTTTACAATTTTATTTTTATTTATTTGAAATTTTCGTTTACTTAAACAATTTTTTTTTAAATCTTTTTTTACATATATTCTTATAGGTTTTCATGAAGAAATTAAAAAAAAAATATTGTATAATTTTTTTTTTTAGAAAATTGTTCGTAATTTGGCTTGCTTCCTACTTCATAATCACCTACTTTTAAAATTACACTTGTATTATGATGTCGCAAAATAACTACATGCATTGGACAGACTACTCATGAATATATTCAATTTTAAACCCCGACTCTTGTCAGTTCCGAATAAACTCACTCCTTTTTTATTTTTCTTTTATTTCTCTCGTTTTCTTTCTCCGTTCTTTCTCTTTCTTTTATTCATTTTTTTTCTTCTTCAATATCCTTTCCTCTTTCCTTTTTTCCATACTTTCTCGATATCCTCTTTATCGTATTTTTCCCATGTGGTGAAAAGAAGTCAACCTTTCGGCTCGTATCCACAATTGTTTCCCCATATGACCCACTCCACTCTATATCTCACTCTAGACTTTCTCTTTCTCCCCTTTTCTCTTGCTCTCTTTTTTTTTTTCCTTTTCCCCATATTAAAACTTTATGTTAAAACACATCTTATGTTTGAAAATTCCTTTTTTTCCCACTTGTACCTGAATGTATTATAAATCCGTTTATTTGTGAAATTCTTTGTTCTGATGAGACGAGATCGTTTAATCGCTCTTCCGAAATAAAATATTACCATGAGTTACTGAAGTCTCCGCTTTCATCATTATATGTATATATTAGATATATATGTATATATTAGATATATTAGGAGGTGAGGTAATGGATATCGGCTTGGATTGAGGAATTCGAGTTCGAATTCCAGTCGAATCCATTACATTCACTTACGTGCTAATACCCTTGGGAAAGGTATGAATCCTCTTCTTCTCTCTCCAGCTATGGGTACAATAGCAGGACAGACTGGGTACTATAGCCTTAGATGGCAACTGGTTTAGGTGCAATTGAGAGTGAAACCGACAAAACTACTTGTAACCACAAAGAAGAATTGATGGCAAGGATTATGGAAGCATTCACCAATTTCAACATGGTCAGCATTCAGAAGAGATACAGGACATTCCGTAGTCGTCTGGAGATCGTGGTTAAAGCCAATGGCGTTTTTATTGAATAAATTTATTCTTTAGTATTTCAAAATATTTTTACGTAATTTTGGTATATATAACTGTTAATATTAGACTAATATTAATATCCCCACATTCAAGTGGCAAGTGGATATTTTTTCTGTAGTACCCTAAAGCAAAAATGTACATTATTACTACTTTCATTTTTAAGAAGAAAGAAAAGATTGCCACCTGGAGCACCATCAGTGATGACGGCGGGACCTACTACGCTGAAAAACTGATGAAATGAAAAAAAAAAAGAACGTTTTGTAGAGGGAAATGAAGGAGGTGAGATAATAGAATATGAGAAAAGGAAAATAAATGTTGAACATTTCTTAGTGTATGTTATGCCAGGCTAATAACCCCTTCTAAAATTCAAAAAAGAACAATCTGCCTTTGATTATTTAATCATATGTTGGGAAGTCGGCATGGCCAAAAAGTTTTCACCGTCATCTTTTCAAGTAAAAATAAATAAATAAATAAAACGAAGAGAAGAATTAGAGAAAAAAAATATAAATTCACGCTTATAGGGTAAGCAGATGGGACCCATGTTTCGAATGGTTATGGCAGAGACTATTTTTGCATCTTTGACCTTCGCAAGAATTTATCCAAAAATATACAAAGGGTCACTTAAGAAAACAGGTCTCTTCGTTACCTGACATCGTTAAAAACCTCACTTCTCACTTTTCAAGCGCTTCTATTATAACAATCAATTTCTATACATTATACATCAAAGATTATTTATTCTTTGTCAATAAAATACAAACAAAAATCAGTCTTCAGATAAAGCAAATATAAAAGTCACCACGCATGCGCAGTCCTCAAGGGTTCGATAAAATCATTCGTTCTTTTTCCTTGCAATTAGTAACATTTTACGGCATTGATGAAGAAGTGAATAGGTCAGAGGTGAAATTTTATGCCTTTTTGTACTGTAGCCGCCGCTTTGTCGGAAAGAGTGTGTCCACCACGTTGATTTTTCTGTCACGAATAAATAATGGCCAATTTGTTCAGGAGAAAGAAGTGGAGAATGATTGAAAAGAGACGCGACATGAAACGAAAAGAAAAGTTCGAAGATATTACTCGCAGAAGAAGCAAACTGAAAGAGAATATGAAGTGAGCAAAATACAGGGAACATTCGTGGAGGGAGAGAGTAAGATGGAAACGGCATGTGGTAAATGTCATGACATTGTGGTTACGAGAATCAGAAAAAAACGGTTTTAGCGTGATCAAAAAAGTATTAGTAAATAATATTGGTCAGAAGACAGCGTCAAAGAAAAAAAAATATATATATATACGGGGAAAGGAGAATGGCATATATAGTGTTCCCAATACAAATTCTATGATCAAGGGGGTTTCAAAAGAGTGTAAAGAGCGAGTGACCAAAAAGAGAGAAACAGTCCGTCCTCTTATTTCATACCAGCAGAGTGAGAAAGAAAGCTGACATCTTCAAAATGTCGCGCTATTTAGACGGCAAATATGAGACGAAGACTGGGGCAGTTTAAGTAGAAAGACAAGGCAAAACAACGAAAATGAAAAGGAAAGGAAAAGAAAAAATGAATTGACGAGTAAATGTTTCAAAAATAATTAAATGCAAAAAGATTTTCTTTTTATAAAAAGAGATATTAATTAGTTTATTGATTAATTGCAGTTAATTTCCAACATTATTTTCGCTTTTTCAAAAAAAAAAAAAAAAGAAAAAAGTGGGGAATGGAGACACCAGATTAAATTTTTATATTATTATTTTCGTATTATTTGCGATTCAGTTTTTGTTAATTTATGTGTTTATTAATTAATTTTGCAATATCTTTTCGCGAGTTTAATTGTAAAATCCTTCCAATTTAAAACATTATTTTTTTTTAATTTAACCAACTTAAAAACAGCTTTTTTATTTGTTTGTCAAAGAATTGATAAATTAGGATTAATATCAAACTATATCAACTCTGTTTTTCTTTCTATGAGACTTGTTCCACGCTTTGAATATTAATGATCTTTTCTGAGCTTAGACTAGAGACTACAGAAATGTGGTCGTACAGAAGAAGGAGGTTAACGAGAAAGTTTTAAAGAAAATAGAAGTGGAAAGGAAGCTTAAACTTAGACAAAATATCTTGAAATTTATTTGAACACCTAACGAGGTAAGAGCGCTTGGAAAATTTGTCACTCACAAGGCATATTAATGGAACAGAGATTAACGTACCTAATAAGCTTGTGTAAAAGGATAGCAGAAACGGGAATGGAGCGGATGATGAAAAGTCAAAGATTAGTCAGTGCTACAAACGGTAGAACGTTGTGGAGAGCTATTATCATCCACTTCCTGAAGGTACACGGCAAACAGAAGAAGAAGAAGAAGAAGAAGAAGAAGAAGAAGAAGAAGAAGAAATGTTCAGATCAATAAGTATGAAGAAAGATAAAATTGAACTCATGAGAAGAGATGCGTAGTATTTCAATCTCTGACGTGACGTAGCCTACTAGAGCAGTTATTTACTGCAGAGGAAAATTTGGAGAACAATGACAGACCGCTTCTTGAACAAAGACGTTAAATTGAAGAAGGGGGAATGGCCAGATCAATATGCATGAAGTATGCTGTTTTATTAAACTTCTATATAGGAATGGCTGCCTGATACAGCGTTCGAAATTCTGCCCTCTCGTCCGGATTCAATCACTGAACGCATGCGAAAATTATAACTCTTATTAAGTGTAATGTACACCCCAACATATTGTTGTTGGTATTATTATTATTATTATTATTATTGCTTTTGCTGTTATAATTATTATTATAATCAAACATAATAATTGCCAAGGTGTATTTATTTATATATTTCCTGTCCCATCTGTAGTAGGAAGGGAGACGAACCAACTTAAATCGGTATTTTAATAAAGGACTATCTCTTTTAGTCGATTTAATAATATACACTAATAAAATATTTATCTGAATTTAGACAAAATTAGTCTCTGAGTAAAATAAGCCGTTTAATTAATCAGTTCCTTTACTCTTACGTTTCTTAGATTGCAGTCTTATTTGTTCAAGCATTTTGTGCGAGGCACTCAGATACCGTTGTCTATTAGGTGATCGTCTTGCTTCAACATCATGCAAATAAGGTTTGACGACGCCGTCTTTGTCGTTCTAGACGGCGTCGTTCAAACCTTATTTGCATGATGTTGAAGCAAGACGATCACCTAATAGACAACGGTTCTGAGTGCCTCGCACAAAATGCTTGAACAAATAAGACTGCAATCTAGAACGTAAGAGTAAGGAACTGATTAATTAAACGGCTTATTTTACTCAGAGTACTAATTTTGTCTAAATTCAGATAAATATTTTATTAGTGTATATATTAAATCGACCTAAAGAGATAGTCACTTTATAAAATACCGATTTAAGTTGGTTCGTCTACCTTCCTACTTCAGATGGGACAGTAATTATTATATAAGAGGAAAGTATGGCAACAATGTGACACTGGTGTCCAAATGGATGTAATACAAAACTTAAAATAAAAATACCCTGCCGTGATACATACCTATTTCTACCCTTTCTCATTAAGACTGATACACAATGCTTAAAATCCTAAGGACATATGGTTATGGATCTGTCAATGGGCAAAAAAATCTGTTGTAGTGAACGCCATGGAGGGGTTAAGCAATTTAAATCCCAAAGTATGAGAGCACTGTTTAGTGTAGTATAAATCATTTATTATAATTTTATTTCCTTTTTATTTCTGAGGTGTACACATTTCTTTCCGGGTTCCGCTCAGAGATTTAAGGCTAGAAATGGCATCATGATATTTTCCACTGACCAATTGAAAAAAAAAAAAAGAAGAAAAGACAAACACACATATTTTACATAGACGAAGCCCTTCGTAAGGCGTGGACTGTATTCGTGATAACGTCTTTTTTTTATTTCTTCCATGAATCCCTTCAATGAGTCTACTGGAATATTTTCCAACCAATCCGAGGGCTTTAACTACAACAGGGGCTGTTGAAGTTCCCATGTGCCACATTAAATAATAATAATAATAATAATAATAATAATAATAATAATAATAATAATAATAATAATTATTATTATTATTATTATTATTATTATTATTATTATTATTATTATTATTATTATTTGGTGCAGTAACTTCCTACCAGAGAGTAATTTTAAGTGCCTAATGAAAATGTTCCCTCTGGGCTCTATCAGTAAAAGGGGGACTGTACTTGAGTTAACGATGCATAATTGGGACGTTTCGTTTAGATGGGGTGACATTGCGGATGATATGTGCAGTTCTGCACAAAGTTATCTTTTGTTATCATTATTATTATTATTATTACGAGTGTCAATTAAAAAGTAAATTCAATTTCCATACAACGCCTTCATTTTCACTAATGAAGAACAAACTTCATATGTCACTTTTCGCCTGCACGAAGATACACTTCTCGCATCGTTCAACAAGCTTCTTTATCCCTTCCAAAAAAAACCCAAAAAGAAGCTTTCCAGTTGCCCACGAAGCCACATCTGCCCATCTTGATGGCCTGTGCACTTGACGCGCACAAACTTTACGTTTTGAATGTTTAGCGTAACGGTAATCGTAATGATAATAGTTTCCCTACAAATAAACATTTGGAACTCATTGACCGAACAGCCAGTACTGTTTTCGGTTGTAATTTTTCAGAGGTTTTCAAGTTCAGTAGCCGTTAGTTCTCTTTCCACTAGCGATGGGGATTTCCTTCCAAACATTTTAAAATATATTCTACATCTTGATTATATCATTATTTTTTCGAGTTGCATGTGCTATCCGTTTTATTTGTTGCTAGCCGGGAATTAACGTGGCTTCTTTTTGTAAGGTTACTGAATAGAATAATAAAACGACGGCTGGTAATGTACGATAATGCTTAGGGCACGAACAATACATATAAGATTCGCCAGCGGCGCGTAGAAGAAGTAGTCAATTACTAGAAGTAAGTCAAGTGAATTCCAAAATGAATCTCCAAATGCAGGATATCTACCAAACACTCCACGCGGTCAGATGTGGCACAAGGCCGAGTTTATGTGGGGTATCCGAGCCCTTAGGCTCGGCGAATAATTCCCCGTAGATTTCCTATTTGTGATTTCCTATATGTCCACATTTTAGGGATATATAGGACAGTCTCTCTCTCCCTATATATATATATATATATATATATATATATATATATATATATATGGTGTGCCTGGACTTCTCAGCCACGTAAGAACCTCTGCTCAAACAAGGGACAAATAGCGATTTTGAAAACATATCTTTTCCGATTCTCTATTTCATAGTCTACGGTAAACAAACACATTTTTTTTAGAAAATAGATTAAATTCGACTCACACACGCCCCCACACACACACATATATATATATATATATATATATATATATATATATATATATATATATATATACATATATGATAAAGTTAACAAATCTCTTGCTATATGATCCAATTGGATCCTAATAACATAGCATATTAAACTGATCCACAGAAAGACTTCAATGTAGTTATTATAACACAGCATATAAATTAAACCAAATTCTCAGGTAATTTCGGGTAAAAATTCCAAGACGAAAATGAATGAGAAAGAAATAATATCTATGACTGAAGATGGTGAATGTTTACACCGAAAGTACTTGAAAAACGTGGATCAAACATGTAATCCCTTGTATAATTAAGAAAAAACAAGGATTGCGTCGTCCAACGTGTGGTCAGTTGGTTAAAGCCTTCTTAATCTGTTAGCGAAGTAAATTCACCATTAATTACATTAACTTTATTGATTTATTTTTTGACTGATATATATATATATATATATATATATATATATATATATATATATATATATATATATATATATATATATCTTCATGTTCACAACATATGTCTGGAGACTGTCAATAGAAACTGAATAAAATCTCCAGTGCATTTCTAAATAGACTCGCAGACCACAACAGTGCCTTCATCTGGACATTTCTTGAATCACAAACATATAATCACGACTTTATTGTATTTGACATGGTTCCAATTTCGCTACTTATTCTAAGCACGAGCTTTACTGCCATCCTCTAGAATTTTTAGTAGCTTTCTATTATCTACTTATTGATTTAAATATTGCCTGATATTTTTTATAGAAATCAGTTACATTCAGCTTCAAATTTTTATGTTCAATATATTTATTGACATCACCTATACCTCTCTAAACCTTTTCATGTACACATGTTCATCAAAGCCGTAATTCACAAAGTATTTTACTTGACTTAAGTTCTTAGTATGATACAGCATTCGTCCCGTCTTTCGAGTTTATAAAAGTGTGGGATTTATATACATTTATGTTGATATATATATTATTTGAAAATGTTATTTCCCTTCTGAAAGAAAACGTTTTGATTACTGTACCTAGAACTATCAATCTTTCCTCTTTTATGTGCTGTGTCCTTTCAGGACGTATGCGATCATGGTACTCCACATCTTCCTGTCTCTTGTGGCTTTTAATAAAGATTTGTCTTTATGTTGTTTTTCCCAAGCCTGTTCTACCATCCATTTACAAAACTTCATCAAGTATGTTACGTGATGCTTTACTCTGTCCCATTTTCCACAATCTGTCTGTTATCTATCGTACCTATGAACAGAAATTGGTATGTCCAAATCCACATAAAAACGTTGTACATTATTTTAAGTGGGGGTAATATTCTGTCGAAGTAGTCCACCACTCGCATTGGATTACATACTTCACGCCGCTTGCGAGTATTTTTTTAATATTTTTTTTTTTTTTTTTTGGATATTATGAAGATTACCATTTCATTTACAACCACCGTTTTGGTTATTCTTCATTCAGTAAAATTTTCTCGGTTACAATACATTATATGTAAGCATATCTTTATATATATATATTTAAAAATATGATTCCAACGCTATATAAGAGTTCTCATGCTTCAAAACAAGAACCGAATAATAATAAATAATTCTCATGTTTCAAAACAAGAGCCGAAATAATACTAATGCGATATACATTGGGTCTACGAAGAATGAATTTAAAACTAGATGGAGGCAGCATAAGTGCTCTTTCAACAATATAAATAAAAGAAATCAGATATCTCTATCTAAATATTTTTGGCATTTGAAGGAAATGTCCACATATATAAAACAGAAAAAGTAAAATGTAAAATTATAAACAAAACAAGAACTTGTAAAACTTGGGATGGCCCATGCCCTTTATGCCTACATGGAAAACTACATATTATTAAGTTTCTAAATAATAAAAATCTATTAAACAATAGACAGGAGTTAACGGTTTTTTACCGACATCATCAAATTTTCGCATTGAATAATTAGCATAAAAACAAACAAATAATAAAATAATTTTAAATTCCATAATCTAAATAAATAGTTTAATTACCCTACAAAAAAGAAAAGAAAAAAGATAACTCTTTATGAAGTCGTCAAAAAAACAAATGTTAGAGACTTACGACAGTTTTTTTATATACAAAAACCCAGAAAAATAAAAAATAAAATAAAAAAATAAATAAATCTCCATAGACACTTAACCCGACTAGATGATGTCATCTTCCGCTTTAAATTTAAACACCCCAACTTTAACCTGACTTGACGTCTGTGAATGTAACTTAGATATTGATACAAATTATCAAACCTTACGCCTCTTTACTTTAAACAATTCTTCTAGCCGTTACCATAGTAATCTTAATTTCAATAATGAATATGCTTATAAAACGCGTAAATTTCAGGAATAAGTTATTCAAAAAAAAAAATTCGCTTGAAGATGGAACAGAGCTTAGTACTTTAATTCAGTTTAATTCAAATAATTATATTGAAGTTTTCGGCTCTTGTTTTGAAACATGAGAACTCTTATGTAGCGTTGGAATCATATTTTTAAATAAATAATTATATTTATGCTCTACTTTTGTATCGAGCACTATTTTTTAAAAATAATAAAAATACTAAAGAACTTTGGATTATTTACCTAACGAGTTCTTTCCTATTTTCTATATATTTTTACACTCACACACACAGACATATATATATATATATATATATATATATATATATATATATATATATATAAGGTGACCCAAGAAAACGGGAATCTTTAACACTCCATTAAAACCAAGAGTGATGGAAGAAACATATTTTATTCATAGTGATTGAAACCATAAAACATGCCATTTAAGAAACAATAATGGAATTTTCATTTTTTAAAATTACGTCCTGTAGATGGCGTCCTTCTGTACGAATGCATTCTTGAAATCTGCTGTTGAGATTCTTCATTGACTGCTGCAACATCTCAGCTGGGATTCTGTGAATTTCATCTTGAATTCTAAATGGGTAAATGTTTACTTGATCAAGGTCACTGTCTCGCAGTGTTGCCACTTGCTCATGTCTGGCAATACGCACTTCAAAAATTCACGTTTTTTGGGGGTCACCCTGTATATATATATATATCAGCATATATCGTTAAATATACTTATGAACATATCATTATGTTATATGCTGTGCCTATGAACACTAATGGGTATATCCAAATCCTCATAAATACGTTGGACATTATTGTATGCGGGGGTAATATGCTGTCTAATAATCCACCACTTACTGCTGTTTACCTACTTCACGCCGCTGGCGAGCATTTTTTTTTTTTTTTGATGTTATAAAGATTATCATTTCATTTCGAACCCCCGTTTTTTTGATAAATCACATTCAGTAACTTTTGCTAGATTACAACACTGTTCTGTGAGTATCATATTTTCCAAGCCCTTCTTCCTCATTACGTGCCCCAGAATTTTCAACTGCTTCTTCGTTAAGTATAAGTTTACTTTTTGTTTCCGTTTTCTTCAAAAAGTCTTTGTTGCCCACATGTTCGATCCATGGTATTCTCAGCGTAATTTTAATCAAATATTATAAAATAAATAAATAATTAAATGCTCATTGTGTAAAGATAGTGATCTTAGAATTGTA
>OZ010582.1:85853422-85885922 GCA_963932145.1 Acanthosepion lycidas | reverse complement strand
CACCTCACAACAAGAAGTCTTTACAGAACACAGTAATAATGATTATATTAAAGTGGTTTATCGTCGATATTTCAGTGCTAAAGAGAGGTCTTATCAGCAGTAGACAAAGAGTGAATCTCCAAGTTTAACCCCAAACCCCTAAATTGAGTATGCTTGTCTTCTTTCAGAATAAATTTCAAAATATTCTCTAGTGCCTATCTTTGTTTAGATAACGAAACCACAGTTGCTATAACTTATATATCTGGGTACCGTTTTAACAGAGGATGAAAAGTGTGACAGGGAAATAAAAAAAAATGTCATAGCGAAAGATGCTTTCCAAAATCTAAGCGAAGTATTAAGAGAAATGAAAATTCCTTTAGTTTTGTGATATCAACGAAGCTCGTTGCCACTTTTGCGATGCCAACGAATGCTCGTTGTCACTTTCGCAATGTTCGTTGTAGTAGAGACTTTGTAATCGCAGATACAACTATAAGACGCCGTTGAACAATACTGGTGTCAGACGCCTTCAAATATCACTCGCACTACTAGTACTTGCTCGATAATACTCGCTCGAATAGTGATCCAAATTGAGAAATAGTTTAGGGAATAGAGTAGAGAATAGCGCTCCGTATAATAATAGAGGATAGAGTAGAAATAGCGATCCGTGTAGTAATAGAGGATAAACTAGAAATGGCGATCGTTTAGACGTCACGCTACCGCTTATGCGTTTCTCCCATAGTCACCTGATTGACTCAATTCAATAATGGAATCGCCTGTATTTGATCACTGGCGATCTATTTTCGAAATCAAGTGTCGCTGGCGACACTTGAGTTTGAACATAGATATAATAGTTAGAAGAAAGAAAATGTAGTGAACTACTATCTTATATCAGTTTTCCTCTATGGCAGATGAAGCAGCATTTTCGATTACTTCAACCAACGCTTTTATTCACTGGGGCATACACAAAGAAGATTTTTTGGTTCGAAATTCCAACGTATATCACCGGAAGAAAGCCGGGGCGTACAACAGCCAAAGTATCATTAACAGGACAATAAAGATGAAGTCAAAAGTTCGACTATGTAAACAGTATAAATAGTTGCAATATAATCTCATTAATATAGACAGATAATTCAGCTTTATTTATATTTCCATCTGCCTTGGCGCTTTCAGGCGTGGATTGACTACAGCGTAAATAAAATTTAGAAAGATGTAGGAAGGTAGATATGTGCTAGTTTCAGTTTAGACTTGAGAATCGGCATTTCTGTGTTTTAACTTTTACTCGAACTCAAGCGTTCTTTACTGGTACTAAGGATGTTTTCTCAACTTACATGAGACAGTAATATCAGTAATTTTTCCTAGATTCTATACAACTATTTCTGGTCCAAGTCACGCTGTATTCATTGGAATTTTTCAAAAGTTATTTATAACAAATCAGCAAAGTGACATCGTGATTTCATTAATTCTTTATTAAATGGCGGGATAGCCATAGCCATACCTTGATCCATGCGTAAGATTATTCCTAAATGTGACAAAAAAGCGATGGAGGATGGGACGTTTATTAGACATGGCATCACTTACCGAAATGTTTAGACATTCGAAGACATTCGAAATACTGTTCTGGTGTATACGGAAAAACGAAACATTCAAATCTTCTCCATAAATTATTTGATGAAATGTAAAACCCCATGACATATCTTGCCTTTTCATTAAAAAAAAAAAACGGTAAAAGTTTAAATCTAAATTTTTGATTGAAAAAAATATTTTTCTCAGATCCACAATATTTATAATCTGTTCTATATTAATTGTAACTCGGCTTTCAGTAATTGATAACGAACGCTTGTCTTCGTGGCCATTAATAGCAAGGTCGAATCTGGGTGACTTCCCTCTATAAAATTCTATATTAAATAACTCAACAAGGGTTGATATTTCACATGACCTAGAGAAAACCAACATACAGACGTAACACGGAGAGATATACAGGAACCTCAGCATACTTTTGGCACAAAGTTGCCTCTTGTGAGGATCGAACTTAGGAAAACAGTAGTAACGGACCTTAGTCACAGTTTCGGGTGGCGTGAAGAGTTATTTCGATCTCATAATCTGGCCTCATCAGCAATATGAACCACGCCAGTACGCTCAAAGTATCCGTCATGTTGACTTGTGAATCAAGTGCTAGCAAAATCTTCGATGGGTCCGGTAATTTCAGAAATATGTCTTGTGGGAAACCTGTCGTATGATTTTTAGACATTTTTAAAGGGTGCCGAACGCTGGCATCGTCGCCCAGGGTAGACCTTATAAAAAGTTCTCCGTCATGACAAATCGAAATTGGTACGATTCGAACACGGAGCTCATGGTCAGAAAGCGAATATATATATATTCGGCCGCGCGACAATAATAATAATAATAATAATAATAATAATAATAATAATTGTATGTATACGTGAAAAACTATGATGTACAAAGAAAGCCTTCAGGCGCGTTATTTTTCAAAAGTTATTATCAAAGAAAATGTTAACAGAAAAGCTATTTTCTTTTTACTGCCATTCTTTGTGTGGCAAGAGCTAAAAACTGGGATCCCGACATCAGAGGCTTATCAGTTTAACATATGTAACCGTAGGCGCTACACACATATTTGATCTTGAAAAATCCGAGGAATTTAGCGAGGATTACTTTTATGAAGAAAAGAATTTGTATTATGGAAATAAGCTGGGAGGATGGAAAAATATGTTTTTACGATTTTTCGAAACCATGCTTCTGTAGCTTTGTGTTTCTAATGAACAATATCTCGAAGGCACATCTATTTAAGGTCATCGCGACTTTAAAATATAGCTTAGAAAATGGTATATGTTTGCAAAACTTCTTGTGATGGTGATTCGTGATTTCATTTTCTTCTGTCTGAAAAAGTGTGAGGAGTAATCATTATTTACAGTCGCATTTTTTTAAGATCTAAATTTCAACCATTACAAGGCCCGATATCGATTCCATCTAGAGTGTTATGGTTAAAATGCTAATGATAAATGTCGTGTGTGATATGAATGAAAGAAAAGGTAGTGGGTATATTATTTATGTACAAGAGCGTGTGTGAGGGCATAACTCAGAACGAACAAATAAAATTCTAAGAAACGTTAGTCATACAAATGCAGAAGGACGTGTATCTATATTTCATAGGCTACACAAAGGGATTCGAAAGAGTCCGCTACAAGGATTTGATGGCACTGTCCAGCAACCTTGATATATTCGGGTAAGATAACAAAATAATCAAGAACCTATACTGGCAGCAAACAGCATGCATTCGTACAGGGAACGAGTTCAGCGAATATACAAAAATAGAACGAGGCGTAAGGCAAGAATGCGTCTTCTTACCTGACCTGTTAAACGTATACAGCGTGGCAATTCTGAGAGAATTGGAAACCCTACCTGGATTTAGCTTTGGCGGCCACAATCTTAAAAGCATAGAATACGTAGATGACACAGTACTGATAGCAGATATAGAAAGGAAATTACAAAATCTCTTACAGAATGTAGCGACGGAGAGTGGGAAGGGACTAAGCATTAACTACAAAATGACAGCATTCGTGGCCATCAGTAAAAGGATGAGCCCGAAATACGGGGACATTAGAATCAAGCAGACGTGGAAGTTTAAATATCTGGAAAGCCTTTTAACAGATGACGGTAAATGCGACACTGAAATCCGTAGATGTATTGGGCTGGCCAGGGACGCACTCCAAAGGCTTGGCAGATGTATTTGGTGACAAAGAAAAGAATACTGAGCTGTTACCTGACATATTTACGGCAGCGAATGTTGGATGATTTCTTCAAAGATGAAGAGACTCGAGGCGACGGAGATGTGGTTCTACAGACGGAGGCTAGGGATATCGTGAACCGAGGATGTGAGCAACGATGAGATCTTTGAGAAGTTGCAAAACAAGAAGGAGTCTTATACTTAACATCAGGAAGAGGCAGCCTGGAAAATCTAATACTCACGTGTCGAATAGAGGGAGAGAGAGACAAGGGAAAATTAATGACATACCTCGAGGTCATAAGCAAGTGGATGCCAGAACGTGGTCTGGGGGGTGAAGCAAAGGGAAGGCACTTCGTATTAATCCCAATAAGGATTCTTTGTTCCCTATTTCAGCATTCTTAATCAACTTTCCAAATTTGGAAATTATCCCCCTTGTCAGGAGTAGTTATAAGTCTTGCTCCTCCCGTAACTCCCACTTGCTTCATTTCCCATGTTGCACCACTGCTTCACACAGGCGGCGCCAATTTCTCCCACTTCCTTCACCCGTCGTAGCATTCAAAGTCAGCCTACTTCCAAGGGCAGTCATAACTGTCTTTGTGACAAATCTAGATTTAAAGCTGTGGGCAAAATGTTGTAGTTTTATTCTAATTATTAATTTTAATTCTCTTGTTAACTAAAGGAAGCGATAAAACTATTTCTCCATTGGACTTATTTGTGTCTAATGAAAACTTAAACCGGGTCAACTGCTCGTCAACGACAAGGTCTGTTTTTATAACTTCGACCATCAAGAAGGGCTTGATTCTTGTTTACATTTCCCGATTTGTTTTCGTCAAGGAAAAATATAAGCCCCGTTTATTTCCCTTCTCGTTAATGATATTCATTTGTCTAAATTCTCAATGAAGACATACAATTGTTTCTCAATTCCTGCGCTTATCATTATCTAGCAAAAATATAAACCAGATCACCTGCTTGTCACCGAAAGGCCATGTTTTCATAACTTTAACCCTCAAAAAGCTTTCGTACTATGTTTGAATTTCCCAATTCGTTTTCGGCAACGTCTGCCTCTCTTCTCATTAATGACATGTTTTCTTAATTCCTCAAGGAAGAAATAAAATCATTTATCCAAATCTCTTTTCGTCCGCATGCCAGACTCTCGATAGATAACAAAAATCTTTAGGAGGTAAAAAATCCAGACGGTCCCATTCTCACCAAGAAAAATGTCTTCATTCTCTCCCTTCCTCCCTGTCTCTCTTTCCCTCTCTTTTTCTATCTTCCATTTTAACTTTAGCTCTTTCCTGCTAAGACTCAACATCTAACCAATTCATGGCCTCAGTGTCACAGTTGAATTGTTCAACTATACTGCATATGATTCATTATTGCACATAATTAATTTTCCATGAAATTTGGAATTTATATGAATACTACCGTATGAAAATTGAGATATAGTACAGGATGCGGCGTATCAGAGATTCAGTGGGGGGTACAAAACCCTTGTGAAGGCTTTGTATATATATATATATATATATATATATATATATATATATATATATATATATATACCCGGCAGAAATAGCTCCTACACACCTGAAACACCTATCACATTATGGTACCGCATTATCTATATGAAGACAACATTGTCACTATTATCTTATCATTGTGTTGGAGGTATTACTGGAAGTTACATGTACGAGGTAATTCCGTCGCAACTTGTATATATACGTGTATTACGAGTCTAGTAGAAATATTTTAAAATGCATTTAACCAACGTTTAACGTCATGTTGCATTTTTATCATTCCTTGTCAGTTCCCTTACGTTGAGGTGCCTGTTTATTAAAAAAAAAGCACTATGGCTATAACGGATAAATTTTGAAAAATCAAAACATTTTTTAGAAAAAAAGAAATCAAAACAAATTTACAAAAATCGCAAAGACAAGGATCATAGTTACATTAAGTGTGTCTTTTCAATTCACATCTTGAGGCTGATCTCTTAGGAAATCGAGGGTCCTTTTCTTAACAAAAACTACGGCTTCCTCCTTAATAAATTTCAACTTAACATCAAGAAGCTAATTAGAGAACTAAAAAGGATTATTATAGAAAAAAATTAGAAATAATATATCTATATTATACAAAGAAACAAGCTTAAATGAAGATGTGGGGCACGTTGGGTAAACTGTCGCCATTTTATATTTTTAATTTCGCGAATGCGCGTTGCGTTTCTGATTTTCTGACTGGACAGAATAGTAGGACTATCTGCGAACCTTATTTGAAAAAAAGAGAACCATGACACAATTCACTCTCCCATAAATATGGAATCAGTATGCTATACTGCTTGGCATTCGCGCTGGAAGCTCCAATACAAACATTTCAGAGTGCTTGGCTGTCAATCTTCGGACAGTGCAGAGAAGTCGCAAAGAGCTGGATTTGCCGTAATGCTGATTACGGCAATCCGGAAAAGTCACTCTGAATGTTCTGATCAGAAAAGATCTCCCGAATTTGTTGATTCGGGTTTCAAACTCAACACGAAGCTCTACATCAATGTTGCATAGGCACCTCATGCCGAGAGGTCCTGTTCAACAGCACCAATTTGATAAAATGTATTATCTTCTCTCAGTCAGTTACGTCTAGATGTTTTGGGACAGCAATGAATGACAATTTTAACTTATCCATTTTTTAAAGTTGACATGTACTAAATATCTAATGTGGGTGGTTCCCCCTAACTAGGGACACGTTTCAGACGCAAAAGAGAACACCCCTACATTGCTATTACGACCCGACACGCTGAAAAAACCTTTATCTATCATTCCAACGCTAGCTGAGCCAATCAAAATCGACTTTTTTTTATTACGGCTTATGCCTAACCTTGAAGGTCATCCTCCGGAAGTCAGAGCTGGGATACACTTCCCCCTTAAAAATTATTATAAACTATTATTTAACAATCAATCGTCGTCAGTAGCTAGTGATGGCCTGGAACAAGAGGCTGGTAGAATAGCGTATGTCCGGCAACAGGGCTCTGCACAATAACACACAAGGACCAGAACTCAATCATTGTCAGACAATTTCTGCGACCACAACACCTTTTACATCTGACCATGTAACTCCGGAGATAGCGACCACCTTGATTATTGTGTGTGGTGCAGTTGAGCCAGAGACCTAAAAAACTCCTTGTAATCCCAAAGATGACCTGAAAAAAAGGATAATGACAGTATTGACCAACTTAAACAAGGAGACCGTCGAGAAGAGCTGCAGGAGATTAGAGTCGTCTGGAGGCCATGACTGAATCCAATAACGATTTTACTGAATAAATTTACACTTCAGTATTTCAATAAACCCCTCTCTTTTAAACTAACATTCGTCCCACACTCTCATAATTACACTCTCTCTAAATTCTATTTTTATTTCCGGAGTAGGTTTTTTTCTGTTTTCTTTTTGAATTTGTAGGTCTGATGAATTGGATCGTATTTACGATTCCAATGGAATAAATTATGACCATGGAATATTAGTGTTTAAGCCTTTTTATTATATATATATATATATATATATATATATATATATATATATATATATATATATATATATATATAAATATATGTGTGCGTGTGTGTGAGTGTGTGTGTAATATATTATATATATTATTTATATATTACGTGCGCGGTACTTATTAGAAAGTGCTCAATATCAGAGATAGAGCTAACATATTTGGTTGGATTGATGTGAGTGTGTGACACTGGGTTTCACGCTTTTGCGATCGTCAGACAAACTTAGTATATATATATATATATATATATATATATATATATATATATATATATATATATACTCTTCCATTATATATAATCCGTGTATGCACAGATAGTATGTGTGTCTCGTAAAGATGTGTAAATATTGCTGCGCATTGAATAATGAGATAATTACAACGTTTAACAGGTTTAGATACACACATATACCTACAAATCTAATCTACCGACGGTTCCATCTGCTCTGGTGGACCCAGGTTTATATCTTTGGGAGATCTCATATATTCATTAATATTAAATTAATAAATGAAAATGTATTACCTGTTTAGGAAAAAATGCTTTGTTTACGTTTGGGTACGAAGCTGAACAGAAATTTCAGGAATCTGTGATTGGAAAGATTTCTGTTAAGGGCACTATTCAACCTAGTCTGAGTTCTATGTTGTTCCGCTTCTTAGAGCACCTCGGATCTAAAGACGGTTTCCCTCTACCAAGGGGTAGCTTGGTTCGAATCTTGGCAAAGAGCATATATCTTTCTTTAATAAGATTTCTCGAATAGTCAGGAGAGTAGAGAAGAATAAATAAACATGCTGTTTAATTATTAAATGAAGCGTCTACTCAAATATGAGTATCCACTAAATAAACGTTAAAATTATGATATATATATATATATATATATATATATATATATATATATAGGAATAAATTGTCACTGCCGACACTTGAGTTTGAATATAGTTCGCCAGTGAGAAAACAAAGGTGATCCTATTAAAGTTGATCACGTGCTCATAGCGGAAACGCATATATAGAAAGTATTATGACGTCTAATTGATCTGTATTTCTAGCCTATCCTCTATTACTATACGGATCGTTTTTCATACTCTGTCGTCTATTATTATACGGAGCACTATTCTCTATTCTATTCACTATACTATTTCTCTATTCGGATCACCGTACAGATTACTGTTCAAGCGATCGAAGGCGTCTGGCACATGTATTGTTCAATGGCTTTACTATAGTTGTATCTACGATTACAAAGTCTCTACTTCAATCAGCATTACGAAAGAAACAACGAGTATTCGTTAACATTAAAAATGTGGCAAAGAATGTTCATTGACATCACAATTATATATATATATATATATATATATATATATATATATATATATATATTATAATCCAAAATGGGTTTTTTTAGTGTTAAATATGCCACAAATGATTGATAAGCCGTAAAAATCAAATCAGCTATTCCAAAATACGGTGGTTGTAAGAATTTTGATAAAATTAATTTATGATACATCCACAATTAAAAAAATATATATATTTATATATATTGATTCGCTGGGAAACATATATGTGCGGAATTTGAAAGATAACGGCTGTCGTAAAAAGAAAATGCATTTTTTGATAAACTAAATAATGTATTGAATTGAAAGATTTAGAAGATATGTGTTGCCGTTATTTTCATTTCAAAATGCGAGATAATGATAATTACAGTGCAACCCGGATATAAGAGAGTTGTCGGGGCCGGAGAAGTCTCTTATATCAGGGTTTCACTTATATCCGGGTTTGGTCTATTTTGTTTAGGTAAGTATGGCTCTAATTTGGTACCAGAGAAAATCTCTCTTATATCAGGTTTTCTCTTATATCCGGTTCTCTTATAACCGGGTTACACTGTACATATTTATATATCAAGAACAGTTTGTGGGGAAAACTGTATGACAAATGTGAAAAGTCTTTCATGTAACACCTTTCGTCTTTTAAGGATTTTATTCTTTTACTTTGGTGCGACTACACATCCGCAGGAACAATCGATGCTGGGAATTTTGAATTTTAAATTATTTAATCGTTTTTTGTATGTGGTTTGCGTATATAAGTAGCCACTTTCAATGACTTGATCGTTAAATCATCCACAGTAAATTTGCATCCAGGCTCTTACAACATTTCTCCATTCCTGACAGATTTTCTATTATCACAGTTTGATATCTATTGTGAGACCGGAACTACCTACACAATAGACTCTTCCAGGTCTAGATTAAGTATGCGACACAACACTCTACACACAGAGACAGAGAGACAGACTATCGGCGACTGTCGAACTCTCTGCATTAGCAGAGGGGAACTCGGACGAGGCTTTATCGAAGGGCAAGGTTTCGTCCGGGGAGGTAGACAGGCCTTGAACCCGTCTAGGCGGGTTCAAAAAGGCTATATTTTGATACCCACATTAAAACGGCCTTGTGCCACATTTTATCCTCGTGGGTGGCTAGATAAATACAGAGAGACCGAGAGACAGACTCTCGGCGACTGTCGAACTCTCTGCATTAGCAGAGGGGAACCCGGACGAGGTTTTGCCGAAGGGCAAGGTTTCGTCCGGGGAGGTTGACAGGGCCTGAACCCATCTAGGCGGGTTCAGAAAGGCCATATTTTTGGCCGAGCCTACGGGCTCGGGGATATCCACATTAAAACGGCCTTGTACCACATTCGATCCTCCTGGGTGGATTGATAAATACCGAGAGACAGAGAGACAGTGAGAGCCGCGTACGACTACCAGTATTGGACACTAACATGTAGTAAGCTCCGCTTACACTATCTCTGTAATCTGTTGTTAATATATCTTTCTTATTTCTAATCCGTTTTTTCATTCTGTGGTCCCGACTTTGGCCCCACATCAATATCTAATAACAAAATTGATGGAAACAAAAAGAAAAAAAAAACTAAATGAAATCGGGGACATTATATGCCCAAAACATAAAAAAAAAAATTGAAAGATAATTTAAAATTAAAAATTCCCAGCATCTCTCGTTTGTCCGCATATGTAGTCCCACCAACGTAAACAAATTTCATCCGCTGAAGTCCTTAAAAAGGAGTCAAGTCACCCGAAAACTTTTTGCCCCTTTGTCATATATCTTTCTATTAAAAAGGGTGAATGTGTACATATGACGGCTGTGACGTATCTGTTATGAAGAAAATATACGCCCAAATGTGCAGCAGAGTAATTCTCAAACAGTAGACGAATTTACTGTCTTTTAGACATCATAGAGAATCATTTTTCCCATATTCAGCATAGTTGATGCCAATACCCAGAAGAGCAATCTAATACGCATTCTTAATCTCACGTTTTCTATTGCCAGGAAGTGGAATAGTTATATTGAATCAATTTCTATTCTTGCTGTCGTGGGTGTTGGTTCACTGCGTCGTGCGAGATAACGTTTCTCGTCAGACTCCATCTTGCACGCTTATAAATTTACCATTTGACCGTGCATTAAATATTGTGGCATTTATTCTATATCTCGAGATTCTTGACAAAATTCAATGAACGTTCTGTAATGTTAACGATCCTGAATTGGTATATCGATTCAGTCAATTTCGCAACAGTTCCCTGTCTCTTTTGCATAAATATTTTCATGGCAATTGCTCTAATAAGCTTTCGTCCTTGGGAGCTCGACCGCAGGAATTCAAGCGTACGACTCTATTGGCAGTTAGGTCTCATCATTTTAATACAGAAATAGCTATATTTAAGCTTAATTAATTAATTTGAATTCTAATTGGCGAACTGTATTGAGGCATTTGTGATGGGTGATATTACTGAAAAAGAGATCACGAAGATAATATCTATAATTGCCTTCCCAGAACAACACAAGTTACTAAGTAAATGATCAGAACTTATCACAAAGATACGAAAAAAAAATTTCAGTAATTTAATCGAAAACTAAAAACAGACACCTTGTAAAATACGACCATGAAAACTCAAATTTATGCATTATATAAAACACATAGAAAATGTATGCGTTATATACAACGCAGATAATGGAACACACTTTATATAAGTCTAACACGTTAAACTAAAAAAAATAAGATGACCAACACTCGAAAATACATAAAATAAACTCAACGAAAAATCTAATCAAATTAAGTATAATAATAAACACATTAAGAAACTACAAATGCACACATGTAATAAAAATCAATAACAATAAATAATAATCAATAACAAATAATGAGTAAAATGTTAACAAGTATATAAAAACAGCTAAAAATAACCAGCTTCAGATCGACAATTATTTCTACGCAATAACTTCTAGAATGATCTTAAACATAACCGTTACCACGCTACCATTAGCCGTCAGAATAATACAACATACCTTATTACACATCATTCACTATTGAACAATATATACAATCAAGCAAAAACAAAACACACATGGTCTGAAGATTGCGTTCAAGCATGAAACAGACTGTTGACGCTTGGTGTTGACTTCAATGTCCACTTTTATATTTACATATCCCTTAGCTCTTCTCTTCTTAGCATTTTACCCATAAATATAGCATACTTTAAAACTATATTTTTATCATCTCTCTCTCTCTCTCTCTCTCTCTCTCTCTGTATATATACATTTTTTACCAAACGTTTTATTATTGACAAGCTACGGGGAATTGATCCCGAGGAGCGAAATGGCCATAAAAATAGGCTTCAATTGAATTTCATTTTTATGCAATTCGTTTCTATGCTCTGTAATAAATATATTGAGCTGTCTGATGGGGATAGGTTTTAATATTTTATATTAATAGCATTCATTTGGATTACACATAATAATATGTGTGTATATATATATATATATATATATATATATATATATATATATATATATATGTGTGTGTGTGTGTGTGTGTGTGTGTGTGCGTGTGTGAAAATATATAGAAAATAATTATATTGAAGTTGTCGGCTCTTGTTTTGAAACATGAGACCTCTTATGTAGCGTATTGGAATCATATTTTTAAATAAATAATTATATATATATATATGGGAAATTATATATATTAGCAGAAAAACCCGTCGTTGACTGGGTTTTGAAGAAGCTGAAAATACAATATAATAATTAATGCCTTTTAAGATTCATGTAAGTGATACAAGTATATCCATCCAGGTAACACAATAGAAAAGGCTCCAAGTTTTCATGTAGAACAAACTGGTGCTACCTTAGTCCAATACCATCATGGTTGTATATAACATTCTGGTCTTTATATATTGGTCCATAAATGAAGCAGTCATCACATATATAACTAAATAAAAAATTGAGGAAAACTATAAATCTATGCATATTACAATATTTATTTAAGTATTTACAACAAACATGAATAATATAAAAAATATACCACCATAGTAATGTTTATTTTCAGTATAAAATATCCTGTTGCCTAGTTGCTGCATTTTGAGTATTGATTCTGAGTCTTCTCTCACTTACTTCTGGAGTGTCAGATGGTCTGGCAACTGCAGTTCGCTGAGTATCCATGCTACGCCTCATTTCAGTTTCTTCTTGATTTTCAGATTGTCTATTTTCTGAAATCCGTTGACCATTTAGTGTACACCTTCTGTCAGTTTTTTTCTTGACTTACAGAGTGTCTTGTGCTGCAGCCAATTGAGCATTTAATGTACCTCTTTTTCCAGCTTCTTCTTGATTTTCAAGATGTCATGATGCTGCAGTTTGATGAGCATCTAATCTTCGTCTTAGATCAGCTTGTTCTTCACTTTGTGACGCTCGTGAAGCTGCATGCCTTTACGCATCTTTTCTTGCTCAGCTGACCTTCAATTTCTTCTGCTCTTTCTCATTTACTCCGCTGGGAATGCTTAGGTGAGCCAAAAACGGAACTTTTCGGGAGGCATTGTACTAAGAGTGTAGCCTGAAAGATATAGATCTGTTCAGTCTTGTTTATTATAGGATAAACAACTTTATCAATAATTCAAATAAATTATAAAATTGCATATTAAGGAAGTTGTAGGTATTGTATAGGTTCAAGAGATAACTCCTTAGTCCAAAAGAGACGAAATTTATCGAAAAACTACACTAAAATCCATATTAATTGGATCATTATATAAGATTGAAACAAACTATTGTATAGATTGTAGGAAACTAAATTTGCGCTCTCAATTAAATGTTTGGATGCAAAAAATTAAATGAATGTAAAACGATTTAAATTTCATTGAAATCCACCAAAATAACATTTTTTGTCGGGATTTGTGCACCCTTGGAACACCACTTTTTTAAAAAAGTAAGTTAGTTATATATATCTTATATCTTTAGCTGTCATACATATAATCTCTTTCAAATTTTAAAACGATCTATCCAATGGTTGTGTTGTTTAGATCTTTAGGGGGCTAAGCGCCTCCCACCACCACCACAACTCAACCTCTTCAGACTCTATACTTTGGGAGTTGGCTTTAAAACATATCAATGTGACTAAAACATATAGCCCTACGGAAAAAAAAATCACGTGATAACAAAGGTTCAAAGACTAAAATTATGGGCTTCTAAAATTCTCAATATAGAGGATTTAGCCACATTTAGTGTGTTTTGATATTATTGAAATTAAAACATCGTTCGGACGAAGTCGATGTTTATGTTAAAACGAAGTCACAAGTCATCGTGGCTGAGCTTTTGAATGTGCTCGGCTTGTTTAAAAAAAAATGATGATACCAGATTACCCGCTCACCCATAGAAACAGTAAGGAAGATCCGCTCAGCATAGTTGCAGTACAAAATATAGATGAACTTTGTGGGTTGATGTGGCGTATTTAATAGGAATTTACTATCCCCTGCAGACGGGTGTATTCGGAGAAAAGATTTTGAAGGCAAAGTTTAGTTAGCTGATAAAAATAATATAGAACGGTTTACTTGCGAGACATACCAGAAAATAGATAAGTTTTTGTAGTCATGGGAGACATTTGGAAATACCTGGAACATTCAATGGATTAATAATGAATGATAGAGAGATAGACAGATAGATAGTGACTTCAGAATATTTAACCATGTTTTATAATAGAATTCTATATTTCACCGTTTATCTCTTTCAACGTATACGCAGATAGATAGATAGATAGATAGATAGATAGATAGATAAACTGACTTAGAAAGAAAGAAGGAAAGAAACAGACTAATGGATAGATAGATAGATAGATAGATAGATAGATAGATAGATAGATAGATAGATAAAGAAACAAAGACATAAATAAATAAATAAAAAACAAAGAAAGAGATACAGATCAAAAGTACATGAAAGATGTAGATAGATAGATAGATAGATAGATAGATAGATAATTAAGAGACTAAGATAGATAGATAGATAATTAAGAGACTAAGATAGATAGATAGATAGATAAATAGATAGATAGATATGAGTTTTGGATAAATATTTCCTCATCTTGACAAAAATAAGAAAAATATATAAATGTTGACATTGAAGTTAACACCCGGCGACCATATGTGCTGTGTTCTGACTCGAGCAAAAACACAATACATATGGACTAACAATTGCTTAAAAGCAGGAAACAAACTGTCGAATTTAATTATACACTTTTATATTTACATACGCTCTATCCCTGCTATTGAGCACTTAAACACTTTAACACATAACTATAGCATAGCTTAAAACTACACTTTATTATATATATATATATATATATATATATATATATATATATATATATATATATATATATATATATGGTAGAATTCATACTCTCGTCTACTTTTTCTTAAAAAACTCAACAGTGCAGAACAGACACTAGTTAGCAATGGCTTCGCTAACCACCTTATTGACCACCAAATTACACTCTTGCCTTCCCAATTAAATTATAACGATAATAAATATAGCATAAATATATTCTACAAAAGTCAAATGGCCGTCAAGTACAAACAAGATAAATGATCACTTAGAAATATCATACAGAAATATAACTACCCCAATTGTCCAAAACAAAATATCAAATGATCTACTATAAAAAATTTAAGACATCTAACCTTATCCTCCAAAACAACAACACACCCACTAAGTCAAAATTACAAAGAACGAACATTATCTATGAGTTCAAATCCCCCATAAGGAACTGTATTCCTGATCAAAACGAATTCCTAAATAATTACATTGGTCACACTACCACATGCCTATCCAGACCCCTCACATTACACCTATCCATTTAAACACACACACAGAAAACTTAGTAGACTACATCTGAAACATCCTGATAGAAAATACAACACATAACTTCATCCACATGTAATGAAAAGAATTAAAATAATGGAAGCCTTAATAATAAAATAGAAAAAGCCAACACACAATAATATTAACTATGTACACGATTACAATGTACTGTGTTCAGAAAAAAAAAAAAACATCCCGAAAACTCGAGAAACATACACCCAGTTGAAAAGGAAAAATGAAATCATCCTTGATGATGGCTAAAAGTATAGCCGAAAGCGCACGGAACCACAGAACATTTGCCCAGTTTCTACACACTCGCTGTGCGAAAATGTAAACACTTGTTCGTACAAAAGAAAAATTAAATAAAAAGCTTAATTAAAGTACCTTGTCTGTCGTCTTTAATGAAACATGTATAAATGAGAGAGTGTTGCCTTAATGTGCACACACGCGCGCGCACTCGCACACACACACACACACATATAGATGATAACTGACATCGTGACCTAGGGTTTGAGTGTGCTGGCCACGCTAGATAACACGCTCTCTCCCAGAAACTGTAACTAAGGTCTGTCCAGCATAGATGCAGTATAAGCAGAGGCCTCTGTGGGTGATAAACAAACATAAATGTGCCTGAGCAAGCGTCTGCAATAGGGACTGTCTAGCTTCACTAATATGTAAGTGGCCAGCTTATATATATATATATTTATATATATATATATATATATATATATATATATATGTATTTAAATTAGCTCTTACTATATATATATATGACAACCATACATTACATCTAGATGCATTTGTGCAAACACATACACACGCACGCACACGCACACACTCGCGCACGCACACACACACACACACACACACACACACACACATATATATATATATATATATATATATATATATATATATTGAATGCTTTGCAGTCTGGTAACTTTATAATACTTATTAGACAGATTGCAAGTTAAATCATGCCATGAATCTGGATTTGTCACCGTGATCAGGACATTCGGACAGTATGATGTGAAATAAACAGTGTCGGCCAGCGCAAGGTGAACGAAAAACCCTGGGGTCACTGATTGCTTGAAACGATATTCTGGGCCTGATGTAAAGAAGGCGCGAGACGGCCAGAGACTGAGCCTCATGCCTATGCATATATGTTGATAAGTTATTTTAATGTGCACATGGAGAGACACGTCTGTCTCGACAAAAGGTCTTGGGACCCCTCAGTGCCTACACCGTTTTAAATGAATAATGTTTGCCTTCGTATGAACAATTCCTGTTTTAACTCATGTATTTTCATGTACTTCTTTCTTTTTTTCTCTTTCTGTGCTTGAGTGTAGTGGGTCGATGTATATGTACGTTTCTGTGGTTGCATTCGAAAGTTTTGTATGTGCGACTGCTTATGCTTTAACAATGTATTTGAAAAATCATGAATCAGCTGTTTCCCTCGTTCCGACTCTTAAAATATAGGGTTGGCCAAAAATCAAAATTAAGGCCCGAGTTTTAAAAACAAATGGATTTATTCAATCAGTAATATAATCATATAATTACCGTCTAATTGCAGTATCTACTGGCATCTTTTGCGCAGTTCTATTAATTCCCTGCTCAAATAATTTCCTATCTTTAGTGGCGAAAAACACTTCCAGGTGAGATTTTAGATACTCGTCTTTGTTAAAGGTCTGCCCTTTCAGTGAATTTTCAATAGACTGAAACAGGCGGAAATCTGAAGACGCAAGTTCATCTGGATTTTTCTGTATCTTCTAAGAAGTGTGTTGTCTGGCATTGTTGTGATGAAAGAAACTGCCCTTACAATGAGCAAGTACTAGATAATTCTGACGGATCGCTGGGTTTAATTCGTCCAGATGGCCTCAATACATGTACAAATTGATAGTGGGTATAATATCGTGAAATACTACGATCCAATCCTACCAAGTTTAAAACAAAAAGGTCTTTGGGTGAATACCTGTGTTGGTGGTGGTTTGTCACCTCCCCCATGATCATTTGTGCTTCACATTCTTAGAGACAATTCATTTTTCGCTCTGCGTCGCCATTCTCTTAAAAAAGGATTTGTTTTCTTAAGCTTTCTACAGCAAATGGCAGTATTCTCCTTAAATTGATGTGGGACTCAAACATCCATCCTGCTGACAAAACCAAATTGATGCAGATGGTTTTCACCAGTTGATTTGGATATTTAGTGGATATCTACGATCATTTTAGTTGTATTCTGAGGGCAGACAGAGAGCAGCACTGGAAAATACGAAAACGTAAGGAATCAGCACATATGCTAGGCCGCAAAAATCTCCTGAGTCGACCAAGCATAAAAATGAATAAAATATAGGAGCCAATATTAAGGAATGCTCGAGAAAAAGACAATTGATAACAAAAAAGTTGCAATATAAGATCTGTTAAAAACTAAAATAATAATACAAGGAAATTTGCAATATGAGCACTGAAAAAATAATTGCTAAGCCATTTACATGTCCCAAAAAGTAATGTAGAAATTTGCGCAAGGTCACAGAGCCCAGTGGATAAAGTCGTTGATTACTTCCGGTGACTAGACCCAAAGAGTTGTGAGTTCAATACCATGCGACAGCAGGAGACTTGAGCTAAAGGGAATCAACTGAGCGATTGGAAGACATCAGGACACGTGGAACTAGTTCAATCGAGTGGACTGAATAAAATTCGGTGCGTACAACGGCCAAAACATTTATAATATGGCAATACACACACACACACACACATATATATATATATATATATATATATATATAAATAAAAGGCAGGATGTGTTTGTGTGTGTGTGTGTAACGAATGCACGGCCGCAATTTTCGACGGATTTGCACCATAATTTACATGCGCATGCTCCAAGTTAGCGAGAAGGCCAAGACCGACTTTGCATTTCCCAACTCCCATCGATAGTGGAAATAATCGATTTTTTAATGCTTCTACAGCAGTTTTCATGTAGTTTGAAGCCATTTTCTACTGGCCAGAGTGAGAGCCAATAGGTGGCTGCCACGAAGAGGCAGGAATATTTTATTGGCCAGCGTGAGAGCCAACAGCTGACTGACACGAATGCTAGCATGTCAAAAAATTCGATAGCTGTATTTGTCACAAGTGGTAAAATTTTAAATCTGCATGGCACTTTAATCCAATTGGCTCCTTCGCTTGCTTAAACTGAATGTTTATTCTAATTCCACAGAACTGGGTTGGGTATGAAAAAGTATTTGTTGTTAACTTTCTTTTTTCATTAGGATTTTCCAGTTCCGAGTCCTTTTTTAAAGTTGATCGTTTTGTGTTCATTTTGTTTAGTTCTTTCTTCGTAAAATATTTAATGTTTAGTATAGAGCTTAGAAAAAATTCACAGTGTGAGATAGACAAGAAGTAAGGCATGTAGCAACTCATTTAAAGGCAAGAAAGGTCAAAACATTTTTAAGTTAAGTGATAGCGATTGCTGTATGAGTCGTACGATTTTTGAATCAAGCGCGGACAACGCCGACCCATGCTGCTAGTATATATATATATATATATATATATATATATATATATATATATAAAGACACTTTCCAAAATGTGCAGCAAGCTGGGATCGCCTTTACATTTCTGACATTGTAAGATTCGAATCTCGGAAACCAAACGTTTTAACATATATATGGTTGAGGAATTTTGCTTGAAAAGGCATTTTTAATTCTGATTTTTATAGTTAAATATTACTAATATGGAAGCCATCTTCTCAGGAAAAAAACATCGACAATTGTGATCACAAGTTCCGTAAGCATTTAGGATTGTAGAGGAACCACAGCAGTTTTTTTTTGTTTTTTGTTTTTCTGGTAAAGACAGGTTGGCAGAGACCAGCCCTCTTCAGGCTGGTTTGAATTTAATTTTCTTTCTAGACCCGATGCCAACCACGGCTATAATGTTCAATCTGTCCTACTATTTAGTCATAGTAGGCAGAAATGAATCATAACTTTCCCAAGGTTATTAGTGACTAATGAACTCGATTAGATTTCGAACACGATTAACCGAGCCGTTATCTTTCACTTCATTGACCCTCCGTGCTCCATGTTTCGTTATAATATTGTTAAAAATATCATTACTTGCTTAGCACTTCCTTGGATGAATATGTTAGTTAAGCATGAATTGATTATGGGATATATATTTATCACAAGTTTCTTTAATATTTTTTCATTTACCAAACTTTACAACACAGAATGCCAGTTGCATTGAAAAATGAATTCTGCCTGGAGTAGAAAAACATTCTTGGGGCATCAAGTCAGTATCGAACTCATTACACAAGCGATTACATACAATAAAATTTTGCCTCAGCTTTCATTGATAAATATCAATAACATCGTTTTTTTTTTTAAACAATTCTTTCAAGAAAATGTATTCGTAATTTTCCTAAACATATCTTTCATTCTGTATTTCATAAATTTCATATAAGCCAAAAAAGACGAGACGGTAATTCATGGAAGGCTTATAACATTTTGTAAAAAAATATATCAATAAAATTGATTTATAATTATCCCAAACACGTGATTAAATATATTTTCTTAAGTACTTTTTTAAAAGAAAGAGGATGAGATGTAATTTTGTTTAAGGATTTTAACATTTTGTAAATATTGTATCAATAAAATTGATTTATAATTATCCTAAAATCACTATTAGTTCTTTTTTTTTTTCATAATTTCCTATTTAAGATGGTAAATAATAAACGGGATTATATGCTACTGTTATAACATTTTGGTAAAAAAAAATATAATTTATAAACTTCATTGTTAAAATTGCATCAATAAAATTGATTCTTAAATTATATGAATTTGTGACAAAATCAGATTCTGATAATTTACTTTTTAAATCAAAGATTTAAGATAAAATTTAAACTTGTTAATAAATAACACATATTTTTTTTCTTAAATGTTAACAATGTAGTTATTTTTATACTATTTTTATACTATTTCTAGCTCATTCCGAGATGAAGTTACGATATGTTTTTAACAAATGGAAAAGGAGATATGGAAACCCAAGTCCTACATCGTTTCCCAAAACACAGTAGAGTTTCGACCCTATCACGTTGAAACACCGGTTCCCGAACAACCACCAAAGTTGGGCATAGTCAGTACCTAGGTAAATGACAGCTTGAGAATACCTGGCGCTGTAAGTTTGGATTTGCGAGTAGTGTAATAGTTAATAGTTCAGAATTTTTAATCGGAGAGCCGCGTTCCAATTCCAGTTGAGTTCATTATACTCAGCTGCAAATAGAATTGGGAAAAGCATGAAAGGTATGAATTCTTCCCAGATATGTATTAGTTGGTAAGACTTGATCCCTGAATAAGTATTATCTCAAAAAATAATTTTACAAACCAAAAATATTTTCTTGCTTGAAATAACCGACAAAGGGTTGATAAGCTGTAAAAAACGAATCAATCAAAAATTAAACACCTGTTTAGATTGTAAATATATTTCAAATATTTCTCTTACAACAATCTTAAGGACATACACCTGAGATGAGGTATTATGTACACTATTTATATTATTCGGACTATTGTCCTCATTTTTGTTGCCATATTTATCACAACGTTTCGATCGTTGTACGCTCCGGCCTTCTTCAGGTGGTTGGAATGTCGAACTGAAGCCTTTATTTCGCTCACTGGGATAGACTGTTCTAGTTCTACGTGCGATGTCTAATGTATGATAGTTAACAGTTATCTCCTGTTAATTCACCTCTCCAAGATCTCCACTATCTTAAATGTAATTAAAGGGTTCAGTTCGACATTACAACCACCTGAAGAAGTCCGAAGCGTACAACGGCCGAAACGTTGTGGTAACTATGGCAACAAAAATGAAGACAATTGTCCTAATAATGTAAATGCAGTATGCAGCATCAAAATATATGTATTAGGTTGGTGCAAAAATAATGACGTAATAATGTCGTTTTTTGACGTTACGTCAAAAAACGACATTATTACGTCATTATTTTTGCACCAACCTAATATATATTCCTTAACTATTGGATAGATTGTTTAGACCGCTTAGTATTCATGTGACATTGGGGTATATGATAGACATATACCATTGGGGTATATAGAATACATATGACATTGGGGTATATAGTAGAATTACTCGTGGTGGATAAATTATTTTTGTAAATTGTTAGAATATTGCGGTCACATGTCGGATTTTCTTACTATGTATTTAAATATCCTTGTTGAAATCCAAAGTATATGCAATGACATTGGTTCTGACCCGTTTTTACGGTTTCAGTCACTTTCCCACCTCCATAATGTAGCTTCTCTGTCTTTTCTATAAATGCTTTTGTGACAATTTTTCTGACGAATTCTCCTCTATAGTATCTAGAATTCATTAATTTAAGCGCAGTGCTACATTGGCGGAATGGTGTTGAAATGGTTAGCTGTAACCGTAAGTTCTATGCTGACAGATTATTATGTCGGATTTCTCGCTCTTAGAACACTTTTTTTTTTTTGTTATATAGGAATAAAGTGTTACTGCCGACACATTAGTTTGAACATAGATCGCCAGTGAGCAAACACGGGCGATCCCATTTTTGAATTAAGTAGACCACTTGACCATAGAGGAAACACATATCTGTAGGAAGAAAGCTGATAATAACGAACGTCATTTCTAGTCTATCCTCTATTACTATACGGACAGCTATTCTCTCATATTCGGATCACTATACGATGATTACTATTCGAATGAGTATTATCGAGCAAGTAATATTAGTGCGAGTGTTATACGAAGGCGTCTGACACCAGTATTGTTCAACGGCGTTACTATAGTTATATCTGCGATTACAAAGTCTCTACTACAACGAGGTTACGAAAGTAGCAACGGGTGTTCGTTGACATAACTAAGCTTCTAGATCTTTGCTTTCCAGTCAAGTTTGATCTTCAAAAATTTAAATGCAATGTCCATCATTATTTTCTGTCTTGAAAAGTTCTTTTTATTTATCTTTCTCCCTCCTTGGTAATGTTCTTGTTATAACCTTTCATATTCTGTATCACCTTTCATCTAATTGGCTTTATTGCCTTAATTGTGGTAAAATGATATAGAAATGGAATAAATCTAGATCACAAGGAAGATTATGTAACTGAATGGTAATTATAGAGATAAGAGCACATGCCTCCGAAAAATGCGAAGAACTTTGCCAAATTTTGCGCCTTCCAACACACAAACTGTACCCATTTTTTTAAACTGTTGCACGTGTTAGAAACTCAATATTCCCTGTATTTCAAGAGCTCCCATGTGTTTATTGGAAATGGCTTATAATAATCAGCTGAGTATTCAATTCGGTCGAGCTTCATGCAAGTAGACCTATATCATTGTTTATTCTAGTGGCTAACCGGCAACGAAGAAGAAGAGAAAATGGCCATTTGCGCTTCAAGATAATATTATTTCTGTTTGGCTAAGGAAAATAGTTTATATTAGTCTGAAGAAGATCAGTCGACAAATGGCTAAAACAACAATAAAAATAATAAGAAAGAAAAAGAGTAACTATCTCAAATAACACGGCTCGATAGTCAGTCGTATCAATGAATGATAGTTGACGGAGAGAAAAAAGAAAGGAAGATGGCGACGGGATACCATTCTAGAGAGAGATCGGCTTTATTGTTTTACCGCTTGGGAATACCGGGTACTGTAGGGTTGGATGTTGAATGTTGTGCAATGGATAATGGCTCGGAATTCTTAGTCGGAGAGCCGAGTTCTAATTCCAGTTCCGTTCGTAAATATCCCTGGGAAAGGCATGAATTCGTGTATTTCCTCCCGAACTATCGGTTAATTAATGAGACTTGGATCAATAAAATGTTTATCTTCTCCAAAGAAAAGAAAACATTCTTACAATTTAAGATTATATTCTGGCTTTAAATAACCTGCAAAAGGTTGATAAACTGTAAAAGACCGAATAAATCTATGAAATAATATTATTTCTGCTTGACTATGAACATATTATAAATTTGTTGACATAAAGACCATTAGTCGAAAATTGACTGAAACAAAAACAAAATAATAAAAAAAAGAAATAACCATCTCAATAAATACGGATCGTTAATCATATCACTGAATGATACTTGATGGAAAAAAGGTAATGAAAAAGGGTTAAAGATTTTGTAGTCTCACGATTCAAGAGCAGAAGAGGCCTTAAAGTTTTGATATTAAGCAACCAATTCACTTACCAAAGAAAAGGATTAAAGTGAGCTTCTAAGATGGCGTAATAGATAGCGACCTGTATTAAGGTAATCTGAGGTCCGAGTTTCGATAGTATGTTTCGTATTTCTAGAAAAATACTGCGCGAAATTGAAAGGAACAAAAAGTTGGGTAAATAACTATTAGGTTGGTGCAAACATAATGACGTAATAATGTCGTTTTTTGACGTTAAAAATACGTCAAAAAACGACATTATTACGTCATTATTTTTGCACCAACCTAATACAATGTCGCCATAACGGAATTGTCCAGCGTCAAATAGTTGGTAGCAACCCTGGCAAAAGATGGTACCTGCAATGACAAAAATCCGGACAGGGCTAGACTGGAAAGGATATGGAAGAGCAACATCAGCTTCCAAACCGAGTTCGAGCTCCACAAATCGATCTTCTCTGGATGTGAGATATCGACACTACTGGTTGAGGCAGTTCTAGAACAAATACTCGAGAAAGCTCCCCCGGATCTCCTACTAGTATCACAAACCCAAATTACTATATACGGAGCAAGGTCAAAAGTCTCGTGGGCTGACAATCTCTTCAAGTGTCGGAAGATGCCATGTTTTGGTCACGTCACACGGTATAACAGCCCTGCAAGACCACCATACAAGGCACTGGTGAAGGCAGACCCAAGCGGGGACGGCAACGCAAAAGCTGATCAGACACGATCAAAGACTAGACGAACATGACAATGTCGGAAGTCTTGTGAACCATCGTCAATAGATCATCCTGGAAGAGATTGTGTCTTTCTTCTGCCCTTAGGTTACTCCACTGATGACGAAGCAGTCAAGAAACTAATGATGATGATGATGATGATGATGATGATAGAGAATTAAATAAACTTTGTATTTTAAGTAAATTATTTTTAGCCACGGCTGAAATAAGGCTTATCAGCGGGGAACACGGAAGCGGATATCCGGACTCAAATGTATATCAGATGCGTCCACTATTTTGCACTAATGCCCTCGGGAAAGATATAAATATGTCTCTTTTACACCGTTCACCCATTTGCAAGAGAACGTCACCTCTGTCTTGCTCCAGACAAATGCTAAAAATATCACGGGCAGATCATATGAAAAATGAGTAAATTATGAACAACATGGAAAGATACTCGACATAAAAAGGAAATATAATGAGGATATTAAGCATAGAGAATGTAACCCTCACAGGATATGTTAATGTTAAGAAAAGTGGAAACAAAAAGCAAACAAATTAAAGGTTTTGAATGAATGGATGGGTGATCAAGGACTAAGAGAAGGGATGGAGAGGTACTATGATCGAGCCCCCCCCCCTCCCTGACAGGGAAAGCAAGCCTTATTGGTTGTCCCTGGCGGTGCTTTGTAGCCCTTGCTTTCTTATTTGCTTTTTTCTGCTTATAGTCATATACATTATAAATTGAAATATACACAACTGACGATGATAATAGATGAAACATTTTCGCGGAACTTGAGGTTATTTTTTGTCCTTCCAAATTCGTGAATTCATTTTGCTCATGCAATAAATTAATATATAATATTCACCATATTTTTTATCAATAATGCTGTGTATTAAAATTTAACCTTCTAACAAGAATAATGACAAATAGATTACCGCAAAACATTGTTGATTTATTTTATATGGAATGATCTATTATGACATATGTATGTATATACATTTTATTTATTTTCAATTTTTACCAGTTGAATTGTTCACCGATATTGTATATGATCCTTTATTGTACATAATAGATTAAAATAAATTTGTATTTTATATGAATATTACCTTATGAAAAGTGAGATGTAGTAGAATAGGGGTTCCTGTATCATAGATTCGTCGGTCGATCATGAGACCCTTGCAATACTTCAATTCATATACATTACAAATTAAACTAAGCACAAATCATTATTAAAAGGATGAAAATATTTTGTGAATTTTGAGGTAATTCTGGCGTTATTTTTTTCAGGGAGTCCAAATCCGTGAATTTGTTTTGTTCATGCTAAGTCTTGAAAAGAAATGATGTTGAATGTGTTAAATTATTCAACCTTTTAACAAGAAAAATTTCAAGCTGATGATGTTAAAATAATGATGCGAAATAATGTTGATTTATTTAAGATGGAATGATCTGTTATGACATGTCTCTAATTTGTATTTATATACATTGTATTTATTTTCAATTTTTCTAGTTGGATTGTTCACTTATATTGCATATGATCTATTATTGTACATAATTAGATTACAATAAGATTTGTTTTATATGAATTGTACCTTATGACAATTGAGATATTCTAGAGTGGGGGTCCTGTGTCATAGATTCTATGGGTGGCTGTATCATAGATTCGCGGGAAAACCTTGCACCTTGATAATAGGTATGTTAAATTATTAGATATTATAAATTAAAATAACAGAGAAATCTCCGCACCCTAAACAGGGTAGCATCAAGTTTAGAAAAATAGCTCGGAATTCCAACGGTTGATAAGGCAACAACAAACATCTTCACGATATTTATTAAGAATTTAGGGAAAATTAAAATAAAAAAAAATGATATTTGGGAATCAATGACCATATATGTCCTGAAGTTTTTTATTTCTTCTGTGTTCCGCGTCCCGTCAGGAAGTAGTTGATCATGGCCCTACACAACTTCCTATTTATTGTAGATCTGCTATCCATTTAAAACAAGCTTGTCACTTTGGTTATTTGCTGTGTCTCTTTGTCACTGTTGCCTTCAGTATATTCTGTGAGTGTCAAATTCTTCAAAACCTATTTCCTCATGGTGTCCCAGATTTTTTAAAGTGGCTTTCTGATAAAAATTATAAGTGTCCTTTCTTATTTCCATTTACCTTAAAAAAAATTTCGTTCCTTCACGATATAGACAGCGTCATTCTTTAGAAGCACGTCTCTTCGTTTTTGAGGAGATTATCCAGCTTTCATTGTCATATATGTTGGAGATATCACATAACAGTTCAGTAGACTCTCCTATTTTTCCAGTGAAATTGTCCTGTTGCATTAGATAGTGTACGGCAGAGACCCCCCCCCAGCAATAGTAGTAACGGGATCTTCATCTAGCTAATGTCTTACAAGTAAGTTTTTCTGAGTGGTATATGTGGGAGGTATTTCTGCCGCAGCGTCTATATATATTTGTTACTCACTGGATATATTTAAGGCAGGAGAGACCGTGGAAAATAACACATAATCTACCGAGAGACCTCGTGTAAATTGATGGCGCAGCAAGATTATCGAGCACTATTTACATTATTCGGACTATTGTCCTCATCTTTGTTGCCATATCTATCACAACATTTCTGCCGATGTACGCTCTGGCCTTCTTCAGATGGTTGGAATATCGAACTGAACTCTTTATTTGTTCTAGTTCCACGTGCCATGTCTAATGGAAGTCAGTTATCTCCTGTTAATTCCCCCTGTCCAAGTTCCCCACTGCCTTACCCAGATATTGAACTCACCCTCTTTGGGTCGTGTCGCTGGATCTTACCAACGCCTTTATCCACTGCGCCAAAGGCTTTGGTTAGATCCAGTGACTAGACCTAAAGAGTTGTGAGTTTAATACTAGGCTACAGCAGTGGTGATCTCCCCCCAGCCAAAAAAATGGAGAATTGAATTAAATGGAAGTAACTGAGGCCTCTGGAAGAGGCATGGTACGTGGAAATAGAAGAATCTACCCCGATGGGCGAAATAAAGGGTTCGATCGAAATTCCAATCACCTGAAGAAGGTCGAGCCTAGAACAGTCGAAAGGTTGTGAATATGGCAATGGAGATGATGATAATAGTCCGAATAATGTAAATGCCCTTTCGTACTTCAAATTCCGTTTCGCTTTATTTGCGAAAGGCATAGATGAACTGCGTCTTCCCCTGTCATGGAGTGCATATTGGGCTATCTACCATTTGAGTTTACCAAGTCTAGGCAAAGAAGAGCTCTGAGTTTAAAAATGTTGATACGCAAAAAAAAAAAAAAAAAAAAAATGCTATCGACTATCTTTAACAGGAAGCCATAGTGTTTCGGTCCTCTATCCTTATGTGATTTAGACATTTTAATTAACTAGATTTTTTTTGGCAACGCACGTAAGCGTTTTGAAATCCTCACAGTATTTAGTAGTGTTGAAGTTATCGCTAACATCTTTTGTCGAGATTTACAAACTCTACGTTTTAATTCATTTTCGCTCACCAATCAATCAAATATAAACACTTAATGAAAATATATGCTAAAAACAATATTGCATTTTTATTCAATAAGCATTTATTTTAATCATTAAATTGTTTTAAAAATAGGGGATTATTTTTATGTTAAATAATAAAACTTTTAAAAAAATGAATGTAAATATATTGTACTAAGCTAAGCCCCCTATTAAAACCAACTGTACTTTGTATTCACTTACCTGTTTACACTTCTCCCCAATATTTACTTTCGATCGGTCAATGTAAGGCTATTTTAGGGGATGTGAGAGAGAGAGGGATAGATGGACTCACCAACGGATGTCACAGAATTTTAGATATTGATAGATATATGTATCTGCTACCGACACTGTGCCACCTGCATATCTTATGCCGTTAGGATCATGTCCACCAATAAGGAATCCTGTTAGTATTTCTATTAGGTTGGGGCAAAAATAATGACGTAATAATGTCATTTTTTTGACTTATTTTTTAACGTCAAAAAACGACATTATTACGTCATTATTTTTGCACCAACCTAATAATTCTCTCTGGATAGCAGAGGTTAAGTCTGGTGAGAATAAGCATCTTTAGCTTTCATCCCACTTGAATATTTTTACTGAATTTGTTTTGTATGCAGGTATTGTTCCCAGTATAGGATCGGAAGGCAGAGTCTACTTTTAAGTAAACGTCTAGATACCCTTTCGAGATTATTCGGAATATTCGCTTGTGGAACTTCCTCCAGTTCCATGTTTCCAGCTAACGTTAATCTTCAAAGATTTAAATGCAATATCAATCATTATTTGCTGTTCTCATGATTACTTTTCTCTTCTCTCTGATTAGTAATGGTTCTGTTTCTAATTCATTCACACCTAGCTACCCCTTGGGTCTTAGAGGCTGTACTGCTTTGCATGGGGTGAAATCAATTTTTTGAAAAATTCACGTATAACCTCGCAGAAAAAATTGAAACAATTGTAAAAGACTTGCTGTTATTTTATCTGCTAGTAAGCGCGTGGTGTGAAAGGTCAACAGTACTTGTTTTTATGTACCGTGTACTTTCATGATGTAGCCAGTCATGGCTCTCCACCTCTTTCTATCATTTGCAACTTTAACAAGTTCTTTCCCTCTGCTTCCTCGCCCCAGACCACGTTCTGTCATCTACTTGCATAAGACCGCCAGGTATGTCATGCGTTATTTTCCCTTGTCTCTCTTTCCCTCTATTCGACGCATGAGTATCAGATTCTCCAGGTCGTGCTTCCTCGTTATGTGTCCCAGGAACTTCAGCTGCCTCTTCCTGATGTTAAGTATAGGCCTCCTCTTCTCTAAGACACGCTCGGTCCATGATATCTTTAGCATCCTTCTGTAGAACCACATCTCCTTCGCCTCGAGTCTCTTCGTTTTTGAGGAAATCGTCCAACATTCGCTACTGTAGAGAAGGGCAGATCTCACATAACAGCTCAGTATTCTTTTCTTCTTGACCAAAGAAATTCTCCAGTTTCGCAATACTCTGCCAAGCTTTTAACAACAACTGATAAGTGTAGACAGCAACTTACGAAGAAAGAAAGAAAACTTAGACAAGATAGTAAAAGAAAGAACCGATGATTATGAAATTTTTTAAAAAAAGACAAAGCGTCTCTGCCATTCAATTAGTCAACCGAAAGAGGGTGTTATAGATTATTCTTTATACGCCGTGTCTCTTCAGGTCATAGGCGATCATGGCCCGCCACATCTTTCTGTCTCTTGTAGCTCTGAATAAATTTGATCTTTTTTGCTATTTTTCCCAAGCCCTGTTCTACCATGATTTTACTCAAGTCCATCAATGCGCTGTTTTCCTCTTTCACTCAATCTGTCATGTGAGTATCCGATTTTACAGCCCCTCCTCATTACGTGCTCCAGAAGTTTCAACTGCTACTTCCGGATGTTAAGTATAAGTTTTCTTTTTTGTTTTTATTTTCTCTAAAACCTCGTCGTTGCTCACCTGATCGGTCCATGTTGTCTTCAGCATCCTTTTGTAGAACTACATTTTTGTTGGTTTTACTTTCAGGAGATTATCTAGCATTCAGTGCCATACAGGAGGACAGATATCACTTAACAGTTCAGTATTCTTTTCTTTGTTTTTTTTTTTCTTCTGTCTTTTAATACTCTTCTTAGCTTTTGGAATCCCTCTTTGACCATTCCAATACGTTTTCGGTTCTCAGTGTCACCTTTTTCGTTCTTTGTTAGCGAAATTTCCAGATATTTACAATGTTGTACTTATCGATTGGGGATGGGAAAAACGAGCGGAGAATCGGTAAAAGTAATACAGAAGCCCAACGGCGCAAAGCAATGGTGTAAGATTCCTTCAAAGAACAATTAAATTATGATAACATTTCCTTAGAAACAGAAAAGGCTGAACTGTTAATTGCAATAATATATATAATCTCCTATATAACATTGAATACTCGACAATATTTTTGTAGACGAAGAGATGGTTGAGGCTATTTTGCAGACAAAAAGCAGAGAATGACAATCATAAAATATTCTAACAATGAGAAAGTCATAATGAGATAGAAATAACGGAATTTCCTCGTGAATATAATGAGGACAAGAACCGATTGGTAGGTTGTTTTCGCTTAGTGGCATATTGGCATGATGTAATGGAACAACCTGTTAACCCTCATGAGTAACTACACTATACGTAGTAACTGCTTATAAGTACCCGAAATCTATTTCGGCTGGGCTGTCAAACTCTCCGCCTTCGGGCAGAGAAGAACCCAGACGAGGCTCTACCGAACGGCAGAGCCTCGTCTGGGGTGAAAGACAGCTACCCGACCCCGTTTTTTACGCCGTCTACGGGGATTTTTTTTTTCCGAGCCTACGGGACCAGAATCGCCACGTTAAATTCGGCCACATCTGACAGCGTGGGGAGGTTATAAATTCAGAAGCTGATAAAGAAACTCAAGAAATGAGAAGTGAAAGATTAATCATCCGATATATCTAAAAAAACGTAAACCTTGTCCATTTAACACCGCTTTCGATGGCAACTTCAATCCTAAATATAAGATCCTTTTTTTATAAAAAAAAAAAAAAGAAAAGAAAAAAAAGAAAACACAATAAAATCATTTGGATTCGGAATGGAATCTTTAAGAGATATCCAGATGGATGATTTTCTCAGGCAAACCAACCTTGGTCTATCTCAATACATACACAGACTTAAGCAAAAATGTATATAGCATATACGAAGTGAACCATATACAAAGCAGAACTTGACGATATCATGTTTTGTTTAACCTGATTGCACCTATCATAGATGGTTCCAAGGCAAATAACAGAACTGAATGTGTAGTCTCCTCTAAAAATACAATTTACAGAAAAAAAATGACCTGCCGAAAGAAGCATTTTAATTTTAGTGCTGAACGATATATTTAGCACAAAACATTATATCAGAGAGCATCACGAACCAGGTCACCATCTTTTCTGATTCACTATCATTCTTCCCGTCCATAAAAATAAGAAACAAGGAAATCACTGAGTTGGCAAAATATTGGAGAAGCTCCACAATATCTCCAGATCAATAAAATTATAATCTTCTGGCTTTCTAGTGACTGGAATGCGAGGCAACGACAAAGCAGGTATTTAAATATCTCTCATACAGACTTCAAATAAAAACAAACAAGTATGTGATAAAAGATTGCAACTATTGTGGAACAAAAACACCCAAAATAAACTGTACTTGATAGAATCGACCATTAAGTAGTTGAAAACCAAGGTTCATGAAAACACGCAACGAAGAGATCATTCTGTCAAGACTAAGTATTGGATATACACAAAGATTACACACTCCTATATCCTCTGGCAAGATAACCAGCTATTATGTGCAGCTGGAAAGAATCCCTACACTGTAAAACTTTCTAGCAGAATACCACATTTTACACCCGTGAAAAATCTCTACTACAAAAAAAAAAAAAAAAAAGACATGAGAGATTTATTTAACAATAACAATGTAGTTACCTGCTCTACCTATAAAGGATAGGAAAATGTGGAGTGCCATTATCGCCCACATCTTGAAGGAACATTGCACATAGAAAAAGAATACAGACAGGTAGAAAGATAGGAATTTATGTAACAATACCAATGTAGAATCCATCTTATCCTGTCTGAGAAAAATAATATAGAGGCTCACATGGCAGATTTAAAACATTAGGACAGAGAAAAATAACGCATAACCTACCTAGAGAGCTTGAGCAAATGGATTGCGGAGCGGGTTTCAAGAGAGATAAAAAAAAAACTAAAAAAAAAAACTGTTATATAGGAATAGTGTCGCTGCCGAGACTTGAGTTCGAACATAGATCGCCAGTGAGCAAAAACAGGCGATCTTATTTTTAAGTAGACCACGTAACCATAGAGGAAACGCATAAGTGGGAAGTCGCGTGAATTCTAATTGATCGCCATTTCTATTCTATCCTCTATTACTATTCGGACTGCTATTCTCTATTCATTATACTATTTCTCTATACAGATCACTATACGGTGATTAATATTCGAGTGAGTATTATCGAGCAAGTACTATCAGTGCGAATGATATTCGAAGGGGTCTGACACCAGTATTGTTCAACGGCGTTACTATAGTTGTAATCTGCGAATACAAAGTATCTATTGCAACGATTTTACGAAAGTGACCACGAGTATTGGTTTATATTACAAAAGTGGCAAAGAGTGTTCAGT
>OZ010582.1:85758422-85848422 GCA_963932145.1 Acanthosepion lycidas | reverse complement strand
ATTTTATTCCTCAAGCAATTATTTACAAGATGAAAATATATTGATATTCTTACTTTGTCAATGTGGTTAGAAATGTATGAAAACTTCAATATCCTGCCCACGAGCATACATGTGTATGAAGACGTAATTTTATCATGTGCCTTTAAACTTAAAAAAATGCCTTAGTCTATTTTTTAATCATAAAGTCAGTTGCATACATTTTCTTATTTTATTTATGGCTTTTCTTCTTTCATTATTTTGTTTTTGGTTTTATTCTCCTTTTTCTTATTAATTTTTTTTTCTTCCGCCATCCTTTTTTTATTTCGTTTTTTTTTTTTTTTTTTTAAATATTTTGTTGTTTTTTTTCCTCTTGTGATTTTTTTCTTTATTTCAGTATACTTATTTAGTAAAAGAAGGAGACATGATTCCCACAAAGAATAGTTAATTTTCGAACAACATTCACTACAATTTTAGAACCCGTTATTATCCAGCTGTGATGCTTAAAAAGCAGTTAGCTTAAAAAGACATTCTTATGCTAAGAATTGCCTCGTCTTCCAAAAATCTATACTTAAAACCAGCATGGAAATGACGCACAGAAAAAAAGAATCAGATTGCTACTTCAGTAGAAATCACGTTTGCTCTATTGCATTGGCAGAAAATGCTGTAAATAAAATATAATATGTTTCACCATCTTTTTCCTCCTCCTTCATCTTCATCATAGCTTAGAAGTTACCTGAAAAAGGTAAGTAGCTTTCTCGATTCTCCCATGTATTCTTTAAATATTATTAATCGAGCATCACCTATAGAGGACATGTTAACAAATAATTTATTGATTTAGCAAGCTATTCCAGAAATAGTTTTCACAATAATAAAAAAAAAACTCTATGCATACTTGCTTAAATATTCGCTTACAAGTATTCAAATATCTAGGAAGTACAATATAAAAAAATAACTTTTGAAGCTATAAATTTGTCGGATTACAATTGATATAAACACCCTTAATTCTTTAGAAATTGCTTTGTTTGCATTTGGATGCAAAACTGAGCAGATATGTCTTTCGAGAAATCTGATCAACTGGGGGGGGTCTTTAACAGGCAAAATAGAACCTTACTTGATAAAGAACTGTTGGAACCACCAGGTAACCTTAACATATTTGGGAAGAATATTAGAATAATCCTGAACCTATATTGGCAGCAAACCGCCTGCCTACTTATGGAAAATATATTAAATAAATATACAAATAAAGACAAACGGTTTAAGACAATGATGTGTCTTCACAATGGACTCATTAAACCTCTAGATGAAAGTGTAAAATATGCAGATGACACAGTGTTGATAGCAAACCGAGAAAAGGGAACCAGAAAAACTGGTAGAAAATGTGAAAGAAAGCAAGAGGTAAGAACCAAACATCAATTGCAAGAATACAGAATGCATGACAGTCAGCAGAATGAAGATCGCAACATTAAAATTACGAATTGGAGAAATCAAGAAAGAAAAACAATTTAAATAGTTGGGAAGCATTTTAACAAAATCCGGAAAGGGTGACACGAAATCCCAAGGTGCATTGGCATAGCGAAGGATAATTTCCAAAGACTGGCCAAAATATTCTGAAACTGAAAAATGTCGTTTGAAACAAGGAATATACTACTGAATTGTTACGCAATATCACTCCTCCAATATGGCAGTGAATGTTGAAGCAACAGAAATGTGGTTCTACCGAAGGACGCTGGACTGAAAATTTGAGTAACCAGGACGTTTCAGAGGAACAAGCAGTTGATATTTCCCGGTTACATTTGACAGAAGAGGGCTTGGAAAATTTAATACTTCTAGGGCAGACACGAGGGACAGGTTATATAAACGCATAACCTACCTATAGGTCTTGAGTAAATGAAGGGCGGAGTAAATGCCATGTTTGATGGATGTCAGTTATCAGTTATCTCCCGTTAATTTTCCCTATTGGTATTGAACTTTCAGAGGGAAATTAGCAGGAGATAACTGATAACTGATATCCATCAAACATGGCACGTGGAACTAGAACAGTGTATCCCAGTGAGCGAAATAAAGGGTCCAGTTCGACATTGCATCCACCTGAAGAAGGCCGGAGCGTACAACGGCCGAAACCTTGTGATAAATATGGCGACAAAGATGAGGACAATAGTCCGAATAATATAAATAATCTACATAATACCCCATCTCAGAAATATAGACAAATATATATGTATATATATATATTCATGAATATATATATATATATATATATATATATATATATATATAGATAGATAGATAGATAGATAGAGAGAGACTGACCGACCGACCGACAGACCGACCGACCGACCCTCAGACCGACCGACTGACCGACCGACCGTGTTTGTGTGTGTGTATGTGTATGTATTTTTGTTTGTGTTCATGTTTGTCAAGACTTCATATTGATCCATACATTTTTGCTTCGGAAGCCAGGATTACGATTAATACATTTCTGTTAAGGGGTGTGCGTATTTTGTGATCAAATAAGTGACCCTGGATGTGGTACAGCGAGATGCCGTTTATAAATTTAAATCGCACTTCTAATGAAAAATGCCCCTGTCAATGTCTCAAATAAAACTGCAAGGTGGAGGGTTAATTCTCACTCGGAAAGAACAGGCCAACGCTTTCAATTTTGGTTGGCACCAATGGTCCGGCGTCTGTGGTGATTGATCGATGCAGGGGGCATCAGTGTCACAGACATTTACAACCGGAGTTAAGGTCCTCGGTCGACATTTAGAAGCAACTCATCAGCGAGTGGGGGAAAACGAGGTAAAGAGTTTCTCGAGGGTGGCAAAAAAAAAAAAAAGAACTAAAAAACAGAAAAAAAAACAGCAACGCTAAAATTTCGGAATAAAAGACGACAAAATAAAAACAGTAGAAAGAGAATAGACAAAAAGTAGGTAGCGTGTGATTAATTTGGATGGTGTTGCGGCTGGTTTAATTATTGGGAAGTTTAATCATCGGCGGAAATATTTAAGAAGAAACAAAAGACGATATTAGAAGGAAATAAAATGGAAGTTTGATGGGAGGGCCTGGTCGGAACGAAGACGACGAATTAGAAAAGAGAAAATAGATGACATGATGGAAAAAACAATAGAAATTGAATAAAAACCTAAACGAGGCGAAAACCGCATTGGCGAGAAATAGATTGATTGAATAGGATAAAGAACAATTATGCAAGCCCTTTGCTTTTAACATAGACGCACTTAATATATGTATAGGAAGTATATATTAGGTTGGTGCAAAAATAATTTCGTTTTCTAACATATGTTACTATGTGAGAAAACGAAGTTATTTTTGCACCAACCTAATATATATATATATATATATATATATATATATATATATATATATATATATATATGAGGTTGGTGCAAAAATAATCACGTAATAATGTCGTTTTTTACGTCAAAAAACGACATTATTACGTCATTATTTTTGCACCAACCTAATATATATATATATATATATATATAGTATGAGGGAGATAATTAGATGCACACACACATACATACATACATATATAAGTGTATATATATATATATATATATATATATATATATATATATATATATATATATATCACGATAATGTTGACGCTGGAGGGAGTCATGCGAGAGAGAATGTTACAAAATAAGAGGCATTGTTTATGCGGATATATGGAGACGATTAATCTTGAAACCGAAGGTGTTATGTTTGTAGTGATCCGGGAATCATGGGACATAGAGTGGGTTCCACAGAGGAACGCTTTGTGTTGTGGGAAGAATTTACTCGAGTGGAATCTACATCTCACCGATGGAATCCGAAGAGAATATCCCTGCATATATATATATATATATATATATATATATATATATATATATATATATATATATATATATATATATATATATTGTGCATATTTAGGCAGCAATATTTCATTGATGCATGTTTCGTTGAATAATATAGATTTTTTTGTCTATTGATTTTAAGTAAATTCCTTTCATATTGTCTGATTTAGCTTAATAACATGATCATTGAAAGACGAAAGGAAATAACCTTATTGATACATGTTTAAAACCTATCTAAGCTTTATGCTTACATAAGCCATTATCAAAGATGACAATTTTCTTGCATGAAAAATTTCAAAGCAACGAGAATTTCGTGTATACAAGACACGGAAGCGAAAATCGCATTGAAGCATGACCACACATGATTACGCGAGTGTGAAAACGAGAAGTATTAAGTATGGGAATCCGTTGGTATAAACCAATGGCTTCTGTTATTAATTATAGGCATTTAAGACTATTTGTGGAGATTTCGTAGTTTATTTTGTTCAGGCTAGGTTTCAACTGTTTTATGTATATAGCTTCAAGAATTTTTAGTTTTTGTTTATTGTTTTCATGTTTAAGTATAGTTGTATTTTCAAGGAGGATGGGGCTACTGACTGATCATACGTATTGGCTGTATCCTTTTAGCGTTTCACTTTTTAAGGATATAAATCGCTCTACAATTTACTTTTGTACCGAACACTATTTTTTATCTCCCTTATAATTTAGTACACATCCTGTTGATAGTGTTACTAATTTTGGATTTAATTATGAGGTACAATTGAGATTCATTTTTATGTAATTCATTTCTATGCTGTATAATGTATACATTGAGCTCTCTTTTGTGGATCAGTTTTAATAATTTATATTAATAGGATTCATTTGGATTACTTATCCGCGTCTTTCTACCTACCTACATATATATATATATATATATATATATATATATATATATATATATATATATATATATATATATATATATATAATTTTGCTTCTTCCACCGCGAGGAAAGTTGGCTCTCTGTGCCGCACCAGGTAATTTTTCTCCCCGGAATCGATACTTCAAATATACAAATCAACCATTCTCCCTTGCATGGAGTATTGCTGCCATATATGGTCTGGGGCACCGTCTGTTTACCTCGGAGTTCTTGACAAGATCTAGAGGCGGATATGTAATATAATTGGCCCTGATCTGGCGTCTCGTCTACAGTCACTCTCTTACAGACGCGCCGTCGCCTCTCTCTCTCTTTTCTACAGATGCTATCATGGGAATTGCTCCGATGAGCTGCTTTCACTGGTTCCCAGACCCCATGAATTCAAGCGCCCTACGAGGCTGGCATCCCGCTCCCACCCTTACACTGTAGAAACTTTTAAATGTAGCCGTCTCTTCTACTCCAACAGCTTCATACCTCGCACCTCTCGCCTGTGGAACACCCTTCCCAATTACTAATACCCTGAGAGTTATAATCTCCAACTATTCAAATGTAATGTCAATCGACATCTCCAGTTACCTTGATCTATCCACTATCCCTCTCCTCATCCTTTCTTCTATGACTCCTATCTGCTCTTGCTCCAAATCTTCTGCAACCCCCTGCATCCCAGTGGCTTCACGCCTTGCTCGGGGCGTAATGCTTACAAATAAATAAATATATATATATATATATATATATATATATATATATATATATATATATATATAAGCCATTTCCTTGTAGGGACACATTCGGCACTCATTAAACAAGGACTTTTAAACTTTTAAATTTTAATATATTTTCTTTTCTAAGGAAAATGAAAACAAAATGCACACCTATAAAAAAGAGAGAATTTAAGTTTTTAGGCCATATAACGAGGAAAGAGTGCATAGAGAAATTGACACACACGTGATATTGAAATAAGAGAAAAAGCAGCCAATAAACTAATGGGCCTGTTTAAATGATTCGCATATCAGGAGCTATGGGGGATTGCACAAAAATACAAATTTTAATCAATCGTACAAAAGATAGGAATTGGTGGAAAGCTATAATTGTCCACATCGAGAATGGATACGACACATAGAAAAAATAAAAAGGAGGAGATTCATTTTTTCATTATTTGTGAAGTGCCATGACTTCTTAGATAAAAATTCAGCTTGCTTCACTATAATAACAAAAATGATTAAAATATATCGATTATCCCATAAGTATAGATCTTACGTTTAATTATTTGCGTGAATAGCTCGCTAAACAACACTCCACGATTCTCTTCCTGGTACAATTGTTCGGATATTTAATTCTATTAACTCGATAAGGTATGAACTTAGTCCTGGGTATGACGATAAACTACATCCGGCAGTATGGTTTCTGATCAGATGTTTTCAGGAACGTAGAAGCACCAAACAATTGCTGACTCAGGGTGGTAGCACCTGTTAGGGTCTCAGCTATGGACAAATAGTGAATACCCAAATAAAAACAAAACACTATGAAAGTATAGAAGTACATTCTTATAGTAAATGCACCAGCAATTAATTTTTTGTATGAAAAATAGCAATACATAATTACAATAAAAGGATCGACAATATATCTGTAGTTGAAGACATACATTTACGTTCAAACTTTGAGCCCATAAAATTGTGTTAAAAATAATTCGATTTCAGCATTTAATAACCCATAGAGGTTGATATACCGCTAATCAAAATCAACTAATCAACCAAACGTATAAACTAATTTTATTTCAATGTCAATGAGATATGCAGGGTGCGGCAGAAATACCTCACATATATACCTCCCAAAAATACATCCCACATTATGGTAAGTCATTAGTGAAAATGGTGGTGTCCTCATCTTGCTTGTATCTTGACATTATGTGGGAGGTATTTAGAGGAATTATTTCTAGGGGATATTTCTGTCGCACTCTGTATTAGGAATTATCATTAAAGAAATTTTATAAATTATTTTATTATTTTGAAAGCACTACAAATAAAATAATTCGACGTTTCTTAATTTGGAAACGACCCCAAGAGATTTGTCGAAAACACAATGGAAGATAAGAGCTCTGAATATTTATTAAACAATAAGAAAACAAAATTGATTCATTTGACACGGCACGAGAAAAAATGTTCCAAACAACGAAAATGTAATATTTATTTTATTAAAAAATAAGAAAGTAGCTTACTATATTTATATTAGTTCATTGTATCTACATTGACAGTTGAGCCCACGTCTAAAATGTTTATTTAATTATTGGCATGGATGTGCGGGCAATTTTACTGTTATCGGCTCAGTCCGAGTTGAAGTGCAGGCCAAATGTGTTGCGTTCATTTGGCGCTAACGTCGTTGAACAAACCAAAAATCTATTTTTTCATATCTAATTAGGATGCACGGTGGATTAATTGATAGCAGTTTGGTTTGGAAAGGTGAGTTCGAATTCTATTCTAGTTCTTTACGTTCGCATATGTGCAAATATCACTGGAAAAACAATAAAACCATTTCTTCACTGTACTATGTTTAAATAGCAAGACAGACTCGTTCTTTTATCCTTGGTTGGCAACCGGTTTAGTAGAAGAGATCAAAACCCCAATGATGAATTAGGTAACACCCAAAATCTACAAGTAAACTAAGTCTGGGGAGTACGGCTACACTTCTGAGGACATGGTGAATTAGGGAGAAGTTCTTCCGACAGGAAAGAGTAGTTTGCTGTTTCCGGGATGCGTGTATTTCTTTGAAATGTACACAACCCTTAGATAGCATAAACTTTCATCGACAATCAAGACTCTGAGACATGGTATGTTTTAGACGCAGGTTTAATGACAGTCGACAAAGGTAAAAATGAAAGGAATAAAAAACACGTTTCTTCAGAATCACATAGAACAAAAGGAAGGTGAGGAATTACTAAGACCTTAAAGATAGTTGTAGGTTTGATAAGCTAACAGAATAGAAGCATTTGGGCATAAAAAAAAAAGCTCAAAGAAAGAAAATGTATACAAATTAGGCTGAGTAACAGTCGAAATCCGAGAGGATAGATGGAGGTTCCACATGTGATGAGAAGGTAAACAAAGTTCGTTTACAGGAAGGAAATGATACTAAAAAATAATGCTTGTATTAAATAATTACATAATAAGAAGGAAGAAAGGCAAAAGTTCTTACCGGAGATGTCCAAGAATGACGAGATATTTGAAGGATGGAAACTATGCCATACAGCCGTGCTGGGGGCAGCTAAACTAGATAAAGAACTGACCACCGGAAAACTTCAACCGGTATAGGGTCAGAAAGAAGCCCCCAAGCTAAAGGGGCCGGTAAAGGTAGATGAGTGCTAGTCAGTCTATTGTACACTAAACAGAACAAGTAGGCACTGGATTAAGAAACTGTTAAAAAAATGGGTAGAACAGGACATACTCGCCTTCATTTTGAGCTGTTCTTTTTTTTTTTTTTTTTTTTTAAGGGCCCAAGATATTGAGTGGAATTATAAAGGAGGGGGATTAAAATTGTTGTGGCGGTCTACCTCTAATGAGTCTATTGTAAAGTCTTCCACTTACCATAATGTTATTAGCTTGGTGCAAAAATAATGTCGTTTTCTCACATATGTGAGAAAATGACATTATTTTTGCAACCGACCTAATACTAGGAAAAGTAGGCCTCGTGGAAAAAGTGCTCTAGCCTGTTCAACTGTCAAACTCTCTGCCTCGACAGACAGGAACATGGACGAGGCTTTGCTGAAGGGCAAAGTTTCGTCCAGGGAAGTAGACTGACCCTGAACACGTTTATACGAGTTCTAAGGGATAGTTTTGGCCAAGCATACGGGCTCGGAGAACACATGGTAAATTCGGCTTTGTGACACATACATCGTTCGTGGCGGGGGCTGATAAATATTAACAGTTATATAAATTGTTCAACTGTCGAACTCTATGACTTGAGCAGAGAGGAACATGGACGAGGCTCCGCCGAAGGGCATATTCTCGTTCGGGGAGGTAGAATGCCCCTGAAACCGTTTATACGCGTACGAAAGTGAATATTTTTGACCGAGCCCACGGGCTCGGAGGACCCACGTTAAACCGACCTTGTGCAAAACCTCCTCGTGGGGGGTAACTAAATATACTAACCTGTTCAACTGTCAAACTCTCTGTCTCGCCAGACAGGAACCCAGACGAGGCTTTGCCGAAAGGCAAAGTTTCGTCCGGGGAGGTAGGCAAGCTCTGAACCCGTTTACGCGGGTTCGAAGGGAATATATTGGCGAGGCCTACGGGCTCGGAGAACCCACGGTAAATTCAGCCTTGTGCCACATACATCCCTCGTGGTGGGGTGGAGGGGCCTGTTAAATATTAACAGTGATATAAAATGTTCAACTGTCGAACTTTCTGCCTGGAGCAGAGAGGAACTCGGTCGAGTCTTTACCAAAAGGCAAAATTTCGTGCCGGGAGGTAGACAGGCCCTGAACCAGTTTATGCGGGTTCGAAGCGAATATTTTTGACCGAGCTTACTGGCTCGGAGGATCCACTATAAACTCGGCCGTGTGCCACATACAATCCTCGAGGCGTGGTGGGGGGATGTCCGTTAAATATTAACAGTGATATAAACTGTTTATTACTGTCAAACACTCTGCCCCGAGGCTTTACCGAAGCTCAAATTTCGTCCGGGGAGGTAGACAGACACTAAACCCGTTTATGCGGACGGAATATTTTTGGCCGAGCCTGCAGGCTCGGAGAACCCACGGTAAAATCGGCATTGTACCACATATATCCCTTGTGGGTGGGGGCTGTTAAATATTAACAGTGATATAGACTGTGCATTAGCGTCGAACTCTCTGCCTTAAGCAGAGAAGAACCCTGACGAGGTTTTGCCAAGGGGCAAAGTTTCGTCCAGGGAGGTAGACAAGCCCTGAACCCGTTTATGCCGGTTCGTAGGGAATATTTTTGGCCGAGGCTACGGGCTCGGAGAACTCACGGTAAACTCGGCCTTGTGCCACATAAATCCCTCATGTAGGGGTGGGGCTGTTTAATATTAACAGTGATATAGGCTGTTTAACTGTCGAACTCTCTGTCTTAAGCAGAGAGGAACCCGGACGAAGCTTTGCCGAAGGACAACATTTTGTCCGGGGAGGTAGACACGCTCTGAGCCAGTTTATACGGGTTCTAGTGGTATATTTTTGGCCGAGCCTACGGGCTTGTAGAACCCACGCTAAACTCGGCCTTTTGCCACATACATCCTTCTTGGTGGGGCTGTTAAATATTAACGGTGATATAGACTGAATTCTAGTCAACCGACACACATACCCCCAAGTCTGTTTTATTTATTTTTCAATACACTATTATTCTGCAACTTCTTATTGTTATTTCTTAACCAGTTACTTGGTCACAACAAAGTTGGAGAGATATCGGTCGAATCTGGACTTATAGAGATCAAGATTATAGTTGTCAGGGAAGCAATCTATAGAGAGTAAAGGTTCTGTTGAATATGAACTACAGGTTCTGGAATAATTCATTGCCTACAAGATCGTGTAAGAGCTGTCGCGGCTGGACAGTGAACAGCAAGTAGATCGGGCAGCATCAGCCCAGATATTTTATCAATAATCTATTCAGGATCTGATCTGACATTTTTAAAGCTAAAGCATAGCGGCAAGTGATAAGCATTTTCTGGCGTGATTCCTGTTTGCTTATTATTTTTTTTAATTTGTTGAGATGGCGTTACCTCGCCTCCAGGAGAATTCGCCCTCTGGGTGTTTTAGTGATCCAGGTGTGTTAGCGCCCAGCCGTCGAAATTAGTAACACTAGGAAGGAAACTGGAGCAGAGGAGGAAATATGGGTCACTTGACAATAGTTTTTGTTACTGGTAGTTTAAACAATGAAATACCCAAGGGCCACTAAAAGTAATACATTCTGAGTGAAATTGCAAAGAAGGGTAAGTATGAGTGTGTTATGAAAACGAATTGGATATTACTCGGTTGATCCGTAGACATAATGAGACGAAGATTATCGTTGTCAGCGAGGCATTCTATATGAAGATTGTTCCACAAATTAACACTTCTGGTAAAGAAGCTGATTGGAACAAGCGTTTTATCAAAGGAAAATAAAAATAATATTTTGCCGTTCGTGAACACGGCGTGCTGGGTCCGAACCTTGAATGTCCGTGCTGTTGCCATTAAGGACTATAACCCGTCCGAACATCTGGATTAATAACAGCGATATAGTAGTGAAAGGCGAGAGATTCTTCCTCTGTGGGATAAGTGTTGCTGGGTGGAGAATAATGCATGACATAAGACAGAAAAAATGCTTTTGAACTCTGTTCAGTGAGGATTGGGACCCACCTGCCCAGATATGATAGCAATAAACTGCTGACCTGAGATGGAACAAATACATTGAGTCAATTGTATCGTCCACCGCGAGAAAAGTTGGCTCTCTGTGACGCACCAGGTAATTTTTCTCCCCAGAATCGATACTTCAAATATACAAATCATCCATTTGCCCTTGCATGGAGTATTGCTGCCATATATGGTCTGGGGCACCTTCTGTTTACCTCGGAGTTCTTGACAAGATCCAGAGGCGTATATGTAATATAATTGGCCCTCATCTGGCGTCTCGTCTACAGTCACTCTCTCACAGACGCGTCGACGCCTCTCTCTGTCTCTTCTACAAATACTTTCATGGTAATTGCTCCGATCAGCTGCTTTCACTGGTTCCCAGACTCCATGAATTCAAGCTCCCTACGAGGTTGGCAGCCCGCTCCCACCCCTACACTGTACAAACATTTAAATGTAGCCATCTCTTCTACTCCAACAGCTTCATACCTCGCACCTCTCGCCTGTGGAACACCCTTCCCAATTACTGTTTCCCTGAGAGCTATAATCTCCAACTATTCAAATGTAATGTCAATCGACATCCCCAGTTACCTTGATCTATCCACTATCCCTCTCCTCATCCTTTCTTCTATGACTCCTATCTGCTCTTGCTCCAAATCTTCTGCAACCCCCCTGCATCCTAGTGGCTTCACGCCTTGCTCGGGGCGTAATCCTTAAAAAAGAAATTAGAAAAATAATATTTTTTCTGTGGTGATCCGACTCTTGTAAACACTGAGCATGGCAGCAGCAGTTTTAATCCCAGACAAGGAAAAAAGAAAATCTGAATTAAAAATTACCTGGAGAAAACACCATATTCTCCAAGAAGTAATGACATCTCCGATTTTTTTTACGCATTTCACTCCAAGTAGGGCAGGAGTGCCACGAGAACACAAGGGGTCACAGGTGTGGGAGGAAGATTAAAGAGGCGTGATAGAGGAAAGAATGAAGAAAAATGTTGATTGCCAATTGTTTGAATAATTACAGCTATCAGGGAAGCAAATAAGAAGACGGCAATTCCATAGACGGGAAATGCGAGACATGAAGCTTTTGGAGTAGAAGAGACGGCTACATTTAACCGTTTCAACAGTGAAAAGGTGGGACTGAGATTCCAACCTAGTAGCACACTTAAATTTATGTAATTTGGGAACCAGCGAATGTAGCTGATTGGAGCAGTTACCATGAAAGTATCTGCAGAAAAGACAGAGGGAAGCGAGGGCACGTCTGTGGGATAGCGACTGTAAACAAGATGCCAGATCAGGGCCAATCACACTGCATATCGTTCTCTGGATTTTGTCGAGGACCTTGAGACGAACAACAGGGGCTCCAGACCATATATGGCAGCAGTATTCCATGAAAGGCGGAATGGTTGATTTATAGATTTGAAAGATGAACTCGGGCGAAAAAAAATAACTTTCTGGCGCGACACAGGGAACCAACTTTCCTTGCGGTGGATGTAGCTATTGATTCAATCTATTTGTTCCATCTCATGTCAGCGGACAGTATGAGATAAAGCAGTCGCAAAGAGGTGCTCACGTGGAGTTGAGCATCAGGTATTTTAGTGGGAGGCAGGGATAGTTCCCTGCGGTGAGTAATGCAGAGCAATTTTGTTGTTGAAGCAATGAAGTTAACCAGACAATTCCTGCCCCTATCAGTAAACGATTGGAGGTCCTTTTCGAGACAAACGGCGAGGTTGGTTTTGTCAGTGATGCCATATTTCCTTTTGAAGCAGGGGTAAATAGGAGTGTCGTCTGCATAGATGCCTATTTGGGAACTGATGACATGGGGAAGATCGTTAATGAAGGTAAGGAAGAGAGTAGGTCCCAGGATAGAATGATTGATTTCCAGATTTGGAGGAAAATAATGTAAAAAAAAAAGGATCTGTGAATAGTCCCACTTGTCTACGTCCTGAAATAAGAAGACATGAAAATCTGTCCTGAAAAGAACTGTTATATAATAAGTCAAATATCTGGAGTACCTAATGGGGATAGAACTCAAGATTTTACATTGCTCTTCATTTGCCAATAGTCTATATGCGTATGGAATAATAGACCACCAAACGGGCAACTCACTAGTAGCATTCACCTACACTAGCTCGTTAGCCAACTCTAAAACATTTAGAATTTGTAGTTTAGTCGCAGAGAGGTACCGAATGCCTAATTATGGCAGGTCTCGCTTAGGTTAAGCGAAGAGTAGTAAAAAAAAAAAGCGAGTTTAAATAAACAAAAAAATAAAATAAAAACTAAATTGACCGATTCGTTCATAAGTGGGCATTATTCCTTTTACTGCAGTCAAAAAATAATTACATTTTCAACATTGTTCTTTTTTCCCGTATTTTTGCAAGGATTTATTTATTGCGTTTTGGTTGGGAGGTCAGGTTCTAGGCGTGACTGACACTTCTCGTCTTCCTGCCATTGGCCTTAGCGCTGAACACAATTAAATTCATCATGCCACGGAATAAAAAGTTATTACCAAGCACGAGAAATATTTATAATATCTTTGCCCTCACCATTCACATAAATTTCGATTTCCCTTCTTTTTTTTATTCATTATATTCGTTATCTCACTCAATAATAAGCAAAGAAATCCGCTGTTTGTTCCTACGCCTACGGACAAACATTCTTGAAAACAAACTTTCGTTAAGAGATTTATTTATTTTTTTTTTACAGTTTCCTATTTAAGGCAAATCAGTAGCTGTCTTAATAACCCATTCACTGTAGCAATCAAAGTGGTCACTTATTCATCGGATGTCCACGGGTCATGTGTATTCTATAATAATAATAATAATAATAATAATAATAATAATAAACAACAACATATAGTTTCAGCCTTATTAAATGGGAGTTCAATGACATTAAAAGATTGGGTGCCATGACAAGAAAAATATTTACCCAAATGAGGATACACCACCCGAAATCAGATACTGATAGACTGTATATAACAAGAGCTTTAGGAGGCCGAGTTCTAATCCAACTTAATCTAACTCTAAAAACTGTAATAATCCGATTGGAAGCATACATCACAAAAACTAATGCCCCTCTACTACAAATAGTAAAACACCAAATGCATTTCATCAACAAAGAAGTTGCAGCCTTCAAGAGCCTAACGCTTCTAAGACAGAACTGCTCTCTATTAACCACAGAGTTCCTTCCCTTCCCTCCATTAGAATGTCTGACACTCAACTTCTCGAGAGCAACTCTCTGCGGCTTCTCGGTCTCACGTTGACTGCTGACCTGAGATGGAATAAATACATTGACTCAATTTCTTCGTCCACCGCAAGGAAAGTTGGCTCCCTGAGCCGCGCAAGGAAGTTTTTTCTCTCCGGAGTCGATCCTCCAGATCTACAAATCAACAATTCGCCCTTGCATGAAGTATTGCTGCCATATATGGTCTGGTGCTCTTTCTGTTTGCCTCGGGGTTCTTGATAGGCTCCAGAGGCGGATATGCAATTTAGTTGGCCCTGCTCTGTCGTCTCGTCTACAGTCACTTTCTCACAGACGCGCTGTCGCCTCCCTCTGTCTGTTCTACAAATACTTGGAAATTCGCTGGTTCCCAGACTTCATGAGTTCAAGCGCCATATGAGGCTGGCATTCCGCTCTCACCCCTTCACTGTCGAAACTCCTAAATTTAGCCGTCTCTTCTACTCTAATAGCTTCATATCTCGTACCTCTCGCCTGTGGAACTCCTTTCCCTATTCCTGTTTCCCTGTGAGCTATAATCTCCAGCTATTCAAGTGTAATGTCAATCGACATCTCCAGTTTCCTTGATCTATCCACTATCTTCATCCTTTCTTCTATCACACCTGTCTGATCTTTCTCAAAATTTTCTGTAACCCCTTGCGTCCTAGTGGCTTCCCGCTTTGCTTGGGGTGAAATGCTTAAAAAAAACTACCTGAAAGCCTATCAACAAAATCAAAACGAATACCATCTACGCCAATCGCGGAAAACAGAAAAGAAAACAACCTGGCCAAAAGAAAAATTATTAAAAAAAAAAAAAATGAAGAGGACAAGGCGTTGCATGGCAAATACCTAAACAAAGAACAAAAGAAGCAGATGTGGACCAACAGAAAACACATCTGTGGCTGAGGAGCACCGGGTTGAAAGCTGAGACAGAAGGCAGCTCAGGACTAAAGACTGGCAACCAGATCCCATCACTGTCACATAATCAAGGATGAAACTAATCCGAAATGTGTGAACAGTTTGCGGAAGTTCCTCATGACAATCATATCAAGGTTAAAGAAATTATCATATTTAAGAAGTGCGTCGACCTCTTGACTGAATGTGGTTGGTCCAGGCCACTGTGGTCCTAGTTATTACTAGGGCCGTGGTGGTCTATACCACCAAACTGAAAGACTTGCATTAAGAAAATCGGAATAACGCCTAGTATTCAATGACTTCAGAAGTCTGCGTCGCTTGGTGCTGCAAATATTTTTCTAAAGGTTCCACTGTCGGGGGTTTTGCGACTAGAAGGAGAACACCCATAATGCAAGATCCTCGATTGAAACCAGAGAAACATGTTGAAGAAGAGAAGAAATTAATAATAATTAAAATGCAGAAGATGTGGCTTCTTAAGATTCAGACAATCCGAGTTGTTAATGATGCGCTTGGAGAGTTGCCAAAGAATATGAACTACCTTATAAAATGAGTTTGGCTAAAATGCAAAAGATTGCACTCCTAGGTACGTCCTACATCATTAGGGAAGTCTTATCAAAGCAGCTGGCTATAGTGAAACAAATACTGTATCGATACTTCTGGAAACTACCTATCTATATACAAGATTCTGTGACCTCCATCAGTCTGTCTGTGCGTCCGTATGTCACATCCTCCAAAATAGCCATACATTCACCGATGGGAACCAGATTTTGGGGAGAAGGTGTACAAAATATAGAAGAAGAAGAAGAAGAAGAAGAAGAAGAAGAAGGAGGAAGAAGAGAAGGAAGAAAAAGTAGAAGGGAGGAGGAGGAGGAGGAGGAGGAAGAAGAAGAAGAGAAAGTTTTAAAATTTCGCTTTCCTTTCCAAATCATGTCTGTAAATTGATAAATGCGCCATATTTTTTGTCGTTTAAGATATCCCCATGAGTAAAATTCAAGCCTTAATAAATATTGTGGCAAGCAAATAATTAGTTTCCTTGTAAAATGTCAATTTAAATCATTTTAAATAAGCCCAATTATTCGACTATATCTTTTCAGGAGTAATATTTCTGTCCATTTAACACTCTAATACAGGTTGGCTATTTCGCTTTAATAGGTGTAGAGGTACAATCGTGAAAACTACGTTATACTGACAAAGCACGCAATGGATATGAGGCATGGGAGAACGTATAATTGATTTTATTGATGAAGGAAAAATAAATTACACAAAGTAAATTTATTTATATACTTAGGGATATTAAAATCAGTATGATCAAACATATATTGCATAATTTCTTTTTAGATAAATACTCAATATTTAATATGGTTTCCATTGGCACGAAACATAGCTCACATATGTCATGGAGGTGCAAATGTAAATAGCGTAGCCACTCTCATCCGAGAATGCCAGTCTACTAGGGCGGCTAGCTAATCCCAATAAGTAAGAAGGCAAAAGAGATAAAAAGAAAACAACGCCTCATTTACTTAGTGAGTAAATAGATGGGGGAACAGGTTTAAGAGAAATAACAGGCAGACGAAATTTATTAAAGGCTACAAGAGACAGGAAGTTGTGGAGAGGACGGATTGTTTTGAAGGAACTCGACACAAAGTAGAAGAGCTTTTGTATAAATTTTATTCTCTGTGTATGAGAATATTTCATCACCTCGCATGTATCTGGACTAAAGCTATATTTTTCTAGAGTGGCCCTAACCTCGTTGTCGTGACGTAGAATCCTTCCTATGAAAATATCAAGTTATTTATGAGAGTAATAAAATATATATTGCTGTGACTCCTTAAATTGGTATAATTTATCGGCATCAGTCTCTTTACGCAATGCGCTAATTTATTGCTCATGTCAAGGAGAAAATTATTTTTAAAAATGGATTGGAAACTATTCAGATTGAGAAAATCATTGAACGACCTTATTTTTTCCATTGTTTTATTCGGAAAAATATATATTCATGTGATTACCCAAAGAATATAACTTACAATATTCCCAGTGTGAGTGACAAAGCAAGTAATCATGAAAGTTCTGAGAATTAGTTCGCTTCAAAAGAGCAACTCCTTGCGCCTTCTCAGGGTAACGTTCTCAGCTGACATTAAGTAGAAAGAATATATAAAATTCACTGCTAGGTCAGCTGCTAAGAAAGTTGGTTCACCGTGTCGTGCGAGACAGTTTTTCTCTTCAGAATCTATCTTAGATATCTATAAGTCTACCATCCGTCCATGCTTAGAATATTGCTACCACATATGGTCCGGTGTCCCTGCTATTTGCCTTAATCTACTTGATAAAATCCAAATAAGAATCAGTAATATTATTTGTCCTGATTTGTCGGCTCGACTGCGATCATTTTAGCAATAAGGTTGCCTCTCCCCCTCTTTTTTTTTTTTTTATAAATACATTAATGATAATTGTTCTTCGTTATGGTACCTAGACTTTTTGATTTTAAACACAGTACTAGACCGGCGTCGAGATATCATCAATCTACAGCTGCGATGGCTAGATGTAGCAGTAAATGCTATGCTAACAATTTCTTTTCTCGCACTTCTTGCTTGTGTAACTCTCTTCTGGTTCCATGCTTTCCAACCGAATTTAATTTGCCAAATTTTAAATGCAATGCCGATCGCTATCTACTGTCCTGATCTATCTTTCCTCTTCACGCTCAATATGTTTCTGTTCCAAATTCTTCCACATCATGTATAAACATTGGGTGTTAGGGGCTTTACCTCTTACATGAGGTGATACCGATTAAAAAAGAAGAATTATCCAATCTGCATGATTATCGAGCAAATAAACCCAACTAGAAATTAACTTTGATTTCGCACATTGCCTAATGACGATTGCTCTTTACACTTTCTGCTGTCTGAAAAAGAAGGTGTTGAAAAAGGTATACATCTGATTATAATGGAGGCGACATATTTGAAGAGAGATGAAACTGTAATATATATAACAGAAACGCATTTGTATGCAATTTTGAAAGCAGAAAGTACTCAGTTATTTGAGAATATTTTAATTAAATTTTAAACGTGAAGCAGGATAGCACAAAATATAGAAAAAATATTTATAACAAATTACAGCATTTAATAAAACATGGATAGGCGAAAAATTGATAATAATATTACTTTAAGTATTTCAACCCGAACAAGGCAGGATGCCACTAGAACGCAAGGGATTACAGAGAGTGGCAGGGAGAGTGGCGTGATAGATGAAAGGAGGAAGAGAAAGCTAAGGAATAGTTCAAAACATCTGGAGATGTCAATTAACATTGTTTGAATAGTTGGAGATTATAGCTATCAGGAAAACAATAGGAAGGGAATTCCACAGACTGGAAGTATGAGACATGAAACTATTGGAGTCGAAGAAACGGCTACATTTATCTGTTTCGACAGCGAAAGTGTGGGACCGAGATGCCAGCCTAGTTGCACGATTAAATTCATGCAGTCTGGGAACTAGCGAATGTAGGTCGTCGTAGCCGTTACCGTGAAAGTATTTGTAGAAAAGACAGAGGGAAACGACGGTATGTCTTTGAGAAAGGTACTGTAGATGAAATGCCATATTAGAGCCGATCACTTTGCATATCTGTCTTTGGATTTTGACGAGGACTTGACACGAACAGCGGGGGCACCAGACCATATATGGCAGCAGTATTCCATGAAAGGTCAAATAGTTGATTTATAGATTTGAAAGATGAACTCGGATGAAAAAAAAAACAAACTTCTAGCGCGACACAGGGAACCAACTTTCCTTGCGGTGGATGTAGCTATTGATTCAATCTATTTGTTCCATCTCATGTCAGCGGACAGTGTGAGATCAAGCAGTCGCAAAGAGGTGCTCACGTGGAGTTGAGCATCAGGTATTTTAGTGGGAGGCAGGGATAGTTCCCTGCGGTGAGTAATACAGAGCAGTTTTGTTTTTGAGTCATTAAAGTTAACCAGACAATTCTTGCCCCTATCCGTAAACGATTGGAGGTCCTTTTCGAGACAAACGGCGAGGTTGGTTTTGTCAGTGATGCCAGATTTGCTTTTGAGGCATGTGTAAATAGGAGTGTCTTCTGCATAGATGCCTATTTGGGAACTGATGACATGAGGAAGATCGTTAATGAAGATACGGAAGAGAGTAGGGCCCAGGATAAAATGGTTTATTTACAGATTTGGAGGAAAATAATGAAAAACAAAAAAGGGTTTGTGAATAGTCCCACTTGTCTACGTCCTAAAATAAGAAGACATGAAATGCTATCCTGAAAAGACGTGTTATAATATAAGTAAAATATCTGGAGTACCTAATGGGGATAGAACTCAAGATTTTACATTTCTCTTTCTTTTCCGTTAATGAAGATAAGGAAGAGAGTAGGGCCCAGGATAGAGCCTTGGGGAACACCTGCATTCGTGGGAAACGAACTTGAGGAGAATCAGTTAAGGAGGACTTTCATTACATGGTCTGGCAGAAATGATCGTATTAAGTCAAATTCCGTATCCCTGAAGATTACGACATGCGAAACCCTATCAAACTCTTTAGAGATATCCAGAGCCACAGCACTAGCTACTCTGTTATTGTGAAGTGCTTGGTAAACAATTTCAGTTATGGTCGTAAGAACATAATCTGTAGAACTATAGTGATTGTCAAAGAGCAGATCATGGGATATAAGGTGCTTAACCACATCGGCGTTGATTAAAGCTTCAAAGACTTTGCCGAAACGACTGATAGGGCTAGATGAGTCAGAACAGTAAAGATAGGAATAATAGATGAGGACTTTCAACGGGCTAGAAAACAAGATTCATTGAGTCAGTAGTTATATAATTTGGAGATGGCATGGACCAGTTCAGGAGCAAATGTCTTCAGGACAATGGCGAGTATTCTGTCTTCACCGATAGCCTTATGGGTGTATAATTTAGAGATGATGCCCAATATCAACGACCGGCTTATGAGCAACTCGCTAAATAGAGCATCTGTTCTAGAGGGAATCGGGTGTTGGTGCACCGGATGAGTTGAGCGTTGAGTCGAATGTGAAGTCAAGCGTGGAGTAATCCAGTATCAATCTTTCTGTTTCTCTCACTCTCTCTCTCTCTCTCTCTTTATATATATATATATATATATATATATATATATATATATATATCACTATATATATATATATATATATATATATCACTATATATATATATATATATATATATATATATATCACTATATATATATATATATATATATATATATATTAGGTTGGTGCAAAAATAATGACGTAATAATGTCGTTTTTTGGCGTATTTTTTAACGTCAAAAACCGACATGATTACGTCATTATTTTTTAACCAACCTAATATATATATATATATATATATATATATATATATATATATATAGAGAGAGAGAGAGAGAGAGAGATAATATTTTTAGCTGATATATGTGTGTGAGTAAGCGATCCGTTTATTTTAAATATTTATTTCATTTAGAGACCTGTGTACGCAAGAAAATTTGTGTTCTTTGCAAATACGAGTACCCACTAAAATAACGTTTGAAGTAATATAAATCTTGGATAAAAATGAAAAAAATCCATAAGATACAGAGTGTGAATGGTGGGAAATGTGAGAATAAAAATTGATTATATATATATATATATATATATATATATATATATATATATATATATATATATATATTCCAGCATGTTTGTTGAAATAATTTTGACGTATTATGTCTATTTATTTTAGCTTTCATCCTTTCACGCCCACTGTAGAAAATTGATTTAGAAGAATTACGAATTTTTTTTTTCAAATAATTTTGGAATTTTTAGGATGAAGTTTCTACAGCCACCAAGAAATTAATTCGTGGACTTGAAAGAATTAAAACTAAAGTAAATAGACATCATGGTTAAATGAAAACAAGTTTCCTATACAATGAATTACTGAAGATATTTCTGATCCAAATTATTTTTTTGAAACCTGTCGAATATGTAGTTCGATAAACGTAATACGCTGTTTGAAATATTTATTTAAAATACGAATAACCACTATAATAAGGTTTGAAGTAATATATATATATATATATATATATATATATATATATATATATATATATATACATATATATATATATATATATATATGGGGGTTCTGCTCCGATATATACATATATGGCTGTCAGAGCAACCACCAGAAATTTCGAGATGAAAAAAAAAAAAAAAAAAAATATATATATATATATATATATATATATATATATATATATATAGAGAGAGAGAGAGAGAGAGAGAGGAGGGAGAAAGAAAGAGATTTAATAGGCAGCTTAATGATATTTGACGAATAAAGTCAAAAAAGGCTGACATTACTGGAAAGATAATTGATGATTGTTATTATATATTAGTCTTTTGACAAAATTGAATCACGAAGTGAAAAATTTTACAGTAGAAATTTTCGGACACGCCTGTGTCCTTTTTCAATTAGACGAGGAATAAACAAATAATTGGATCTACTCTAATGTAGAATGATGTTGTTGGTTAGAGAACTTCCTGTGTTAACAATATTCTCTGAGTAAACACAAATCCCTGTTTAATGCTTTAATATATGATTTTGTTTTGAAAATATATTTTAACTTGCATTTGCGTCTTTGTTGTCGGCGGTTAAAGGAAGACGCTAAAACACGCATCTGATATCATCCATGATATGGAACGTTTGATTAAAGTGGACAGTGACAGCGAAATTGTTCTTTTTGTTTCCGATGTTTCCTTTCATATGGTTTTTGCACCGAAGACAGAATTTCGTGCCTGTTTCTTCAACATTATTTCCTTTTCTGCATTTGCGGTAGAAAGATTTGCACTGTCAGAGACGTTGGTTTCGATATTGTGTGAGCGCCGGGAGAAGGCGAAATTGCTATCAGTGATGGTATATTTACAGACTTCACATCGGGCTTTATTACATGTGATATTACCCTGGTAAGGAGGTGAATTATGTATGCCAGATGATGTTAGGAGTGTTTCTAGCCTGGGGTGGGGGTTTAGTGAATATATTTTTCTTATTTGGCCGAGTTTTAAATATGTGCATATCTTAATTAAATAAAAACATGGGGATTATGGAATTATTCTTTTTTGTTTCATTGGTTAGAAGACTATTTCTATTTTGTTTGGAAGTGGTAGTGATTGAATATATATATATATATATATATATATATATATATATATATATATATATATATATAATGGACTCTCCCGTCGGTTTCGACGTATGAGCATCTGACTGCTTAACTGATTCAGTTATTAAATTTTCTGAAGATTGCACGTAGACTGCTTTTATGGAAAACATCCAGCTCGCGTATATCGTACCTGTATGAAGTCCATAACTCTGAGCCGTACAAATGATGGCAAGTACAACAGCTCTGTAAACGCGAATTTTGTCGAAGTTTACCGAAAGCACTGGTAGCCTTAGAAATCAACATGTATAGTTCCACTGTAATTGACTTTGCTACCAAGATAGGCGAAAGACTTTAGATAGTTCAGGGCTTTATCTTCTACTATCAATGGTCTCTCTGGAAATATAATATGTATGTATACATAAATATATTTACATTATTGTCGTCATCTGTGTTACCATATTTATCACAAACGTTCCGGACGACATACTCTCCGGCCTTCTTCAGGTGGTTGGAATGTCGAACTGAACCCTTTATTTCGCTCGCTGGGGCAGTTCTAGTTCCACGTGCCATGTTTAATGGATATCAGTTGTCAGTTATCGCCTGTTAATCGACCTCTCCAAGTATTGAACTCACAACTTCTTGGGTCCTGTCACTGGAACTAACCAACGCCTTTATCCTCTGTGCCATGTGTCATTGGGATAAATATGGCAGCAATTTGAGGACAATAGTCCGAACAATATATATATATATATATATATATATATATATATATATATATATATATATATATATATATATATATATATATATATATATATATATATATATATATATATATATATATATATATATATATATATATATATATATATATATATATATATATATATATATATATATATGTAATGAAAAACAAATCACTTTAATGTACCATTATGATAATTTATTTCACCTAAATCCTTTTTTAAGGATTCAGGATCATCAGGTAAATCTTCCAACAACATTTCGTTGTTGGAAGATTTACCTGATGATCCTGAATCCTTAAAAAAGGATTTAGGTGAAATAAATTATCATAATGGTACATTAAAGTGATTTGTTTTTCATTACATATTAGCTCTGTCCTAACATTGAGCTCTCAGGATTTCATCCTCTTTGGATTTACCAATTCGGTTTACCAAGTTCCTTGTAACTTAATTATATATATATATATATATATATATATATATATATATATATATATATATATATATTATATGCGCGGTACTACATGGAAAGCGCTCATTATCGCTCATGGATTTAACATTTTTTTTTTTTAAGCGTTTCACCCCAAGCAAGGCGAGAAGCCACTAGGAAACAAGGGGTAACAGAAGATTTGGAGCAAGATCAGATAGGGGTGATAGAAGAAAGGATGAGGAGGAGGGTAGCGGATAGATCAAGACAACAGGAGATACAGAGGCCAGTGAGAGATAGAGAGAGAGTGTATCGGCAACCCCTTCCGAAACAAGGCGTAAGACTCTACTCATGTCCAAGAGAAGAGAGAGGAGTGTTGAGATACTTAGTTGCACTGATGTGAGTTTGTGAGCCTAGGTTTCACACCCTTGCTAAAGCCAGGGTCACAAACTCATATCAATAAAACTAAGTGTGTATATATATATATATATATATATATATATATATGTGTGTGTGTGTGTGTGTGTGTGTGTTTATACATATCACAAAATTAATAATCGTTATTCACTGAGTTCAAGAAAGCCACGGGTATTAAATAACATTTCACGTGATACTGAATACACAATACAGTATTTTTATGCTTACATGAAGTATTAATTACAGCGATAAATAAATGCTTTAACAATCGCATTGCATGCATGCCGAACTGTCAGTGTGTATATTGATCCGGAGTAACCTGGTCAATTTCAACTTACAACGCCCAACCGAAGATAATAAGGGATGCCCTAAGCAGTTATGTCAAAGGTTTGTTTTTTTTTTCTTACGGTTTCCATCCTTTTGGTGTCGGACAAAATGATAACTCTTGACGTGATGTGACATCCATTAAATCCTGTAAAGTCCGAAGTGAATGCACAAAACATGCAGGGCGGTTGTTTAAAGGCTAACATGAAGACTTCGTTTTAATACTCAGTTTTAACGTTTGCTTTCTGCGAACTGCTGATATTGTATTGACAAAAGTTTATTATATCCGTTCGGTCGAAGTTAATTCATTTAAGCCGCTTAGCGATGACACTTCATACACTGTCGAAAGTTCCAGTCAGATTCAAGTAGCCAAACAGAGGAGCGGCTTTCTTAGCTCGGGCTGAGGCTAATTCTGCATCCTCCAGCACGTAGAGCAGCTTACAAGCCCATGGCGTCGTTTTTCGGTATAAATATTTCAGCACATAGAAAATATCTCCGGTTCCCATTCCAATGTAGAAAAAAAAAGTCTTGCCGTTTGCTCGTTTGTGGAATATTTCCTCGCTAGAGAAATAGTAGATGAATCCAGCCGATTGAATCTGGAATCCTAAATATTGCTTCTCCAGTAACTCAGAAATGTCAGCATATTATATGTAAGACCTTATCTTTTTATTTTCTTTTAACTCCGCTAGTTGCATACATATGTGTATATTTTCTCTGTGAGGGGCACGTGTATGATTTAATAGTATAAAACTATCTTTGAGAACACAGCATGTTTGTCGCTGTTTTTTTTTTCATTTTTTTCAGGTATTCCGTTCCGTCTGTGAAATAAGCTGTTATTATATCATGGATGTAATAATGTCCATAATGTGGGACATACACTGGAAGAATATTCATTTTCTTTCTTAGGGCACCCATTAACAGCTAAAAACAACACATTATAATATTTACCTTCATTATTTCTTGACAACGACGCGATATATATTTAACCCGACGGATCTGTATGACTTTAAAGCGGTATATGGACCAGTATAAACGGTGGCTCTACTGTGAGATATTCAAGTTCTGTTTCTGCCAAACAAGATTTTGAAAAATTTCAAGACTGTAGGTGAATATAAATAAATCTACTGTAGCAAGCACTGGACGGCCGTTTCCTCAAGCAAGTGAGCTTTATACTTTTGAGAATACTTGTTCTAGACTCTATGAATTATTATGTGAAGTTATTCCAATCTAATATATATATATATATATATATATATATATATATATATATATATATATATGGTTTTAATGTATGCTATAGGTATAGGTATGGGTAAATATAAAATTGGACACTGAAGTCAGTACAAAGTGGTGATAGTCTGTTTCATGATAGAAAGCAATATTTAGGCACATGACCTGTAGATTCCTTTCTAGTATGAAACAGACAGTCGACGCATAGTGTAGTCCTAGCTGTCCTTTGTGCATACATGAGAAATTATGCATTACAAGGTCTGTAAGGAATAAAAATTTACTTAATCAAAGAAATGAAATAAGTATTTCTTGCCGACATTGTCAAAAATTTTCCTTATATAGTACTTTAAAAAAACGATGAAAAATGAAACATGCATATTTCATATTTTAATAATAATTTTTAAATAATAAAGTACTTCTAATATATTTATTCGTTTTAAAAGTATAGTCTATTAGTAATTAGAATTAGAAATCATATTTTAATTTTTTTTTTTTAATACGACGTACTCAACTTCAAAAAAAACTTTCATCTTTGAAAAAATGTTATACAATCACAAATTTTACGGAAAAAGTACCCATAACTCTTTGTCATTAAAAAAAAAAAACACAGAGGACATTCGAAAAACGGCTGTGATCATTTTGTTTAACAGACACCCCTACCCTACCCTACCTTACCTTAACCTCATTTTGAAAGTAACTCATATTTTTATACAATAGTTTTCAGTGAAAATGTATAACCTACACACCTTGTCAAAATGATTGAATTTCTTCGTCTCCTTAGAAACTAATATTAAGAATATGTGCTTATAAAACTAAGTAAATTTCAAAATAAGTTATTCATAATTTGCTTGAAAATGAAAAAGTACTAGGGATTTTAATTTAATTCTAATTAATTTTGAAGTTTTTAAAACATGGTAATTCCTGTGTAGCGATGAAACCATATTTTTAAATTAGGAAATTATATATATATATATATATATATATATATATATATATATATATGTGTGTGTGTGTGTGTGTGTGTGTGTGTGTGTGTGTGTGTGTGTGTGTGTGTGTATGCATTACTAGCATGTACGTTTCATATTCATTTAAATTAAGTGTGCTTAGAATCTTTCAGCACCAACATTTATATCTACATATAGAGTTTTAATGGTGGGGAAAAGTGAGAATAAATATTGAATATATATATATATATATATATATATATATATATATATATATATATATATATATATATAAAAGAAAAAAAAAACGAGGATACCGATATAAGTAGGTGTGTGTTTTTCGATTTGGTCGTTACAATCAATGACGCAAAGCTCTTCAGTAAACAGCCAATACTCATCATCAAAGACAGCTTCGTTTTTGAGCGTCATTTTCCTTTTATGAAGCCATTAATTTCCGGTGTGACTTTTGACCCGTGACTTTGGCAGACCCCAGAACCCTTGACTAACCATGTCCGTCTACACCACTTAATGCAACAAAGAACTTATTATACAACAAATATGCAACAAAGAACTTATTATTTTTTGCTGCATTTTTTTTCCGTTTTATGGCATTTAATGAATCTAAAATTGTTTCCTATCCCTTGATGTCCACCTCCGATACGTCCATGAAGATTTCTATCGGCGATTTGCTTCAGAGATAAACTTTAGGAACTTACAGAATATATTTATACCTGAATAGCTTTGCAGAAATGAATGAACATCACGACGAAGATAAATAAAATAAAACTGGATTTGATATCAATACCTCAATATTTTTTTCTTATAGTTCCTCCATGACTCTCTATTATATTATTATAGTACTATACGACTAATATTGCTTGATGATTAACAAACTGATTTGGCAATCCAGTTCGTAAATGTAGGCAATTTTGTATCTCTCTATATTTCTGTGATGAGGTATTATGTACACTATTTACATTATTCTGATTATTGTCCTCATTTTTTCGCCATATTTATTACAACGTTTCGGCCGTTGTACGCTCCGGCCTTCTTCAGGTGGTTGGAATGTCGAACTGAACTCTTTATATGGCTCACTGGCGTAAACTGTTCTAATTCAACGTGTCATGTTTAATGCATGCCAGTTATCAGTTACCTCCTGTTAATTCCACTCTGCATGTTCTCCACAGGTATTGAATTCACACTGTTTCAGTCCTGTCACTGGATCTAGCCAACGTCTTTATCCACTGTGCCATGTGTCCTGGACATTCCAACCACCTGAAGAAGGCCGGAGCGTACAACGGCCGAAACCTTGTAATAAATATGGCAAGAAAGATGAGGACAATAGTCTGAATAATGTAAATATTGTAGGCAGTTCTATCTGCATTGAATGCCCTATAAACTGGGTTGGAAATCATTCTTGGAGAAAGACAAGTCTGTATTCAAAACCTGAAAAGGCTTGTTTTAAGTATTTGTGTCACGAGTTCTATATATTCGGTTCTCCTGGAAAATATAATTGGTTCTGCACAAGAATTCGACTTTATAATCAAATCATATATAAGGCTAGTCTGTTTGTTCGGTTCTAAGAAATGAGCTGCTAAATCCTGATACGCAGAAAGCAACAGCATAGTTCGGTAAGCAGCTACCAGACGACGGTAATTAATGACGTGCAAGCATACCTTCACCACAGATTCGAATGCCGAGATATCCAACCTACTGACTAAGGCAAGAAGAGGTTCGTTTTGAGAACTTGTGGCACCAGCCTAAATTAATATTAACATATAAATATAATGCTTAAATTCTACGTAACCTCAATATTCCTATATGGCAATGAATGATAGGCAATTCTCGCAGAGATGAAGAAGGCCCCTAAGGCAAAATGCATTTGTTGCTAAAGAAGCATACTGAGAATACCAAATTCGGGACGTGTGAGCAATGAGTTAGCTTTAAGCAAAATGAAAACAAAATCTATAGTTGTACTTTGAATAAGAAAGGGTAAGTTGTTAATTTCTGGGACACATGATGAGGAAAGACTGCTTGGAGAAATTAATGCACACAAGCCATCGGTGAGAAATATTGAGCAAAATATATAATGAGCTTCTAAAAATTGATGGCAGAAGACGGACTGGATGGACAGTCAGTGAAAATAGTTTCGGAGAAGTATGGTTGTGTAATTATTAGGTTGGTGCAAAAATAATGACGTAATAATGTCGTTTTTTGACGTTAAAAATACGTCAAAAAACGACATTATTACGTCATTATTTTTGCACCAACCTAATACAACAGAAATAGGGCAGTGAAAATTAGTTTATGCCCCTACTATTTATTTAAAATTTTATGCCACTTTTATTCATGCTCTTGTCCCATCCTCTCAGTTTCTCTCCTCAGTCACTCTCTCCTCAGTCCTCCTCTCTCATTCTCTCTCTTTCTCTGTCTCCCTGTCACTGTCTCTCTCTCTCTCTCTCTCTCTCTCTCTCTCTCTATATATATATATATATATATATATATATATATATATATATATATATATATATAAACATTGTGTGTGTTTGTGTGTTTTTCACTTTCTGTATATATATTAGGTTGGTGCAAAAATAATGACGTAATAATGTCGTTTTTTGACCTTAAAAATACGTCAAAAAACGACATCATTACGTCATTATTTTTACACCAACCTAATATTTTTACAATGATGTTCATCCTGTACCAAGGCAAAGAGCTATTCGAAGTAGAGGGCTACAGAGTAAAAGGTACCAGTCCAAGCAAGGTGATAATAACACCAATAGACAAGGCGCCACCGGTAGTGAAAGACAAGGTAAAGGCTTTGTAATGAAAGAGAAACCCAATCCAAAACAAGAAATAAGGGATAACTCTAGGCATCTGTTAAAAAACCTCAGAGGAGCATGAGCCGGGACGATAGTCCAAACCATATATATATATATATATATATATATATATATATATATATATATATATATATATATATATATATATATATAATTATTTATTTAAAAATATGATTCCAACTCTACATAAGCGTTCTCATGTTTCAAAACAAGAGCCGAAATCTTCAATATAATTATTTGAATTAAAATGAATTAAATTACCAAGCTCTGTTCCATCTTCAAGCGAAATATTTTTTCGGAATTATATTTTTAAATAAATAGTTATATTTATGCTCTACTTTTGTGTGGAGCACTATTTTTTTTCAAAATAATAACAAAAATACTAAAGAACTTTGTATTATTTACCTAACGAGTTCTTTCCTAATTTCTATATATTTTTACACATACACATGCACACACACACACACACACACATATATATATATATATACATATACATATATATATATATATTTATACACACCCACCCACAAACACACACACATATATATATATAGAGAGAGAGATATAGAGAGAGAGACAGAGAGAGGGTGTAGACAGACAGAGACATACTATATATACATATGCATACATATATATATATATATACACGCACACATACACCCCAAAATAAACACACACGCTAGTGCACGCACGCACACACACACACACACACACACATATATATATATATATATATATTAGAATACCCAACAATGTTGTTGTGACCAACTGACAACTTGCCAGAAGTCATCATATTTTGTCAATAAAAACGTTCCGAATGAAAAAAGAAAAAGTGAACAAAAGGAAAAGGCAAAGACATACCAATTATCACAATATGGTATATTATTAAATATCCCGCATTGTGATGAAAGCCCAAACAAAAAGTGAAACACTCTAAATAAAATCGGCTAGATTTTATACAGAAAACATATATAAAAACACCAACTTTAAATCTGAAATTCCCAACATCTTTCGATGATGTTAGTTGAGGCTTATTATATTAGGTTGGTGCAAAAATAATGACGTAATAATGTCGTTTTTTGACTTATTTTTTAACGTCAAAAAACGACATTATTACGTCATTATTTTTGCACCAACCTAATAGTATGCTTTCTCCATCATTGCGGCTGGCAGAGGATAGAAAAAAATGTTTATAGTTACGTTGTTCTGGAATTGTCATCAATGGTCAACTGAACTTGTTTCAATAAAGTTTGCTCATTAATGTTTTCATCAACGTGAATATGAACAGTACATGTCCGCAGTGATGGTTTGACCTTTTTTGTAGCAGTTCGTAGTACACCCTTTGTCGACAACTCCACCAGATGCAGTGCATGATCTTGCGTGGGTATAGAGATGGACTTGTCTTGTGATGCACAGGGTTCCCATTGCGACAATCCATGTCAGGCACGTCTGGGAGTGTCATACAGTACCCACTTTTCGTCACTGGTTATCACTCGATCAAATATGTGTACGTCGCTTTGCTAAGAAAGTAACGAGAAAAAGGGTGTCACTCGTTGCTTTTTGGTTTTCGACTGTGTGTGTAGTGCACACTTGCTCAACTACTACACCTTCGCTATGCGATACAGGTGAAGTCTGACTGTTTCATCAGAAACCTCTAAACGTTCGGTAGGGTCACCGCAGCTTTGGCTGTTGTCCTCTTCTCTGGCCACCTTCAGGGTCTCACAATCAGGGAACTCTAGCCGAGAAAATGCGGGGATCTTTGCAAAGTGACAGATCTCCCGACTTGAAATGAAAACAATGCCTGGCTGTGCGTTCACTCACAGCATTATCCCCGGAGGTTTGATTCGGAGACTTGATGCAGCTGCAGATCACCCCGAACAAGCTGCTTCGAAACGGCCGTGTTTCCTAGCTGCTCGAGCTATGACTGATGTGTGTGTGTGTGTGTGTGTGTGTGTGTGTGTGCAACGTACCAGCCCTTGTCAAAAGCAACGTACCCACAAACACCCACACCACTTTCCCGAAACGTGACGCACTCATTTGCGTATCAATGGTCACATCCTTCCACATGACTTAAAAAACGACAGTTCACACTCCTCCCAGATTTGTATTTCTAACGTCTCCGCCTAAACTTTTTATTTACTATTTATTTATTTCCTCAATAGGAGTAGATAGGTTCGCCTATCACCCAGTTCACACTCCTTCCAAATCATTTGAACAGGAGTCGAGGTTTAGACGTTGTTGTCTGTTAATGGATGGGTTTCAGGTTACTTCTAATGTCTTCTCGTTCTCTTTCACTCCCAACAGCCCCTTGCGTCTTAGTTGCATCATGGTATATTAAAATTGATTAAAGAAATATATTTTTATGTTGAAGGTCGTGACTGCTTCTACCGACTCGCTTATGAACTGCGAGTTGTTCTTCTAGATTGGTTGCCAAACAAAGCTAAATAATCAAAATTGCTTTATTATTACAATTACGCTGCAGGGAGATGTGATATTCCTAGGGGGTGTACGTGTGAAATCGAGAGCACATCATCGAATTGAATTTGATCCCAACATGGCAACTTTACTTTCTGCGCCGATGATCGCCCCATTATTCACACCTCCTCTGTGCCCTCTTTGAATTTGATCAATAATTTATCAAGTTGTGTCGTGTTGTATTGTGTCAGAAAGAGATAATAGGTATGCGCTCGGATACGATGTATCTGCCAATATAGACAAAAAATCTTGACGCAGACATGTTCCTGTTCAAATAAACGAGGCCCACAGGCAATAATTACAGAAGAGAAAAAGCAGAAATAGAATAGAAATAATAATAATAATAATAAAAAAAGATAATAATCTACCGAAGTAGTAAAACAAGATGGCAGCTTGACAAAATTTCATGTTTATTGTACGGCCTCGGCACCTGGACATTTTAAAGGTTCCTTCGGTACAGTGCGTTTAGTTTCTCTTTGTTGCTTTCAATTTTAGTAATGCTTTTTCACCTCTACCGCCTCATCTTTCGACCATTTTAAGTGTAGAGGAAGCAGGGTGGAGTGTGCTTCCGACCTTCATTTGTACAAGAGACTAGAACTCAGTTACATATTCCCCGGAAGAAAACTATATTTTTCTGAAGTTTCTGGCGAGCCTGTCTTCATTCTGTCCTCTCTCTGTATTACTTTCTAAATATATTTACGGATACTCTTTCTCTCTCTCTGTCTGCCTCTCTCTCTCTCTCTCTCTGTCTGTCTCTCTCTCTCTCTCTCTGTCTTTATCTATCTATTAGGTTGGTGCAAAAATAATGTCGTTTTCTCACATATGCTACTATGTGAGAAAACGACATTATTTTGCACCAACCTAATATCTATCTACATAGATAGATACATAGATGTTAGGTTGGTGCAAAAATAATGACGTAATAATGCCGTTTTTTGACGTTAAAAATACGTCAAAAAACAACATTATTACGTCATTATTTTTGCACCAAGCTAATACATAGATAGATAATGTTCTTCCTGTACAAGTCCTATGAACAGAGGTAGACGACGGAGACTCTCTGTCTCTCTCTCTCTCTCTCTCTCTCTATATATATATATATATATATATATATATATATATATACAATGATGTTCATCCTGTACAAGGACAAAGAGTCACACGAGTTAAAGTAATAGTCAGAAACCCAAGAAAGGTGATAATGCTACCAAGATACAAGGCGCCACCGGTAGTTAAAGAGAAGGAAAAGCTTTTGAATGAAAACAGAAACCCAATCCTAAACAGGAAATAAGGGATAAATCTAGACACCTGCTCAAAAGACCGAGGAGGAGTGTGAGCCGGGCGATAGCTCAAATTATCTACTCTTGTTGGGGAAAAAGTAAATAAATGGTAAATAAAAGTTCAGAGTTTTTTGCGGGAGACGTCAGAAGTATATTGTTGAAGTAGGCTTTAGAAGGAAACGGAAACACTGAAACAGGAAACAAAGGATAAACCTCTACTCCTGTTCAAAAGATCGGGGCGGAATGCGAAACGTACGCTAAGCGAACCTATCTATGTATTGGAATATGAAACTTTGTAGATATACTTTTCGAGAAATCTAAACGAATATGTGTGCTTTAATTAGCAAATAGAACCAATCCTATTTGTAAGGTCTTCGTAGCCGACCAGTTCAAAGATAACCTAATTACCCACATTTTTTTCATAGAAGCGGCACACAGGTTCGAGTCCAGCCGGAGGGAACATGTTTCTTGGGCGCACAGGTCGGGAGAAGAAATAAATACTATTTGTAAAAAAAAAACATTTTGAGAATTTTCAACTTTCCCTTTCTGATTCAAAATACAAATACCCCTTATAATTTTTATCCTGTTTAAAAATGTTCCGTCTTTGGTATTCTCAGTATCCTTCTGTAGCAACAAATTTGTGGGTATCTACGCTAATATGTGTTTTAAGTAAAATAACGTTTGTATTAAAAAATAACAACAGCCCTTAATTCTTTTTTTTAAAATTGCTTTATTAACGTTTCGGATACGAATCTGAGCAGTTATACTGTTTCTAACATCTGAATGATAGTGTTTTAAAAAGCAAGAGAGGATCCTTCTGGACATAGAAGTCTTGGAACTACTAGGAAACCATTATATAATTGGGAAGGATATTAGAATAATCCAGAAAACCTACTGGCAGCAAACCGGAAAGAAAATGAGTTCAGTAAATATGCAGAAATATAAAGGGGTTTAAGACAAGGATGTGTCTTCTCACCGGACTTATTCAATATATACTGCGAGGGAATTCTGGGTGTGTCAGAAGTCCTACCAGGATTCATCATTGTTTGCCACAATCTTAAACGTTTTTATGATGTCAAAAAAGACTCGTTTCCACTTTTGTAATGCCAAAGAACACTCGTTGTCACTTTTTGAAATCTCATTGTAGTGGAGATTTTTAATTGCATATACAACTATAGTAACGCCGTTGAACAATACTGGTGTCAGCCGCCTTCGTATAACACTAGCACAAATAGAACTTGCTCGATAATACTCGCTCGAAAAGTAACCCGTACAATGATCCAAAAAAGAAATAGTATAGTGAATATTATAGAGAACAGCGGTCCGTATATTAATAGAGGATAGACTAGAAATAGCGATCGTTAGTCATCAGCTACTACCTACACATATGCGTTTCCTCAATGGAAACAAATATGTGGAGGCAGTAGCTGATGACTAACAATCTACTTAATTCAATAATGGAATCGCCTGTTTGCTCACTGGCGATCTATTTTCAAACTCAATTGTTGGCAGCGACGCTTTATTCCCATATAACAACAATATATCATAGGCAAATGACACAGTGTCGAAAGCAGACACGGAAAGGAAACCACGAGATCTCGTACAAAATGTAGTGAAGGAAGGCGAGAAGAAAGGATGATACATCATTTATTGTTTTAACAATAGGAACAGCATAACATGAAAATTACACATTAGTGATGCCAAAATCAGACAAATACAACTATTTAAATTCGTTGAAGTGTTTTGACAGAGCGCGAAAGGTGTGATCTGAAGGCACACGAGCATAACGAAAGATGCCTTTGAAAAAAACCAAGCAAAGTATTAAGAAACAGGGAAATTTCATTAGAAACAAAGAAAAGAATAGTGAAGGGTTATGTAATATCTGTCCTTATTAGTGTGGAATATCTTGATCATATATGTATTACCTCTTCTTGTTACCTATGCTATCCATTTTAGTTGTTACTGCTGTTGAAAGTTTTCAAGCGATGTGCTTTTATTATTTGGCAACGTTCTTTCTAGCGCCTTTCCAACAGATCTAAAGAGGTATCGTCTTCTTTAAGACTTAGAGGATTTTATTTGCTTCAAGCCATTTTTAATTACACCTTATAGTTTAGACATTTCAGAACGAGTCCGATGCTATGCATGACATCCATGAAAGTCATTTCATGTCAATACAACTAATTTAATGTTTTCCTACTCGTCTGCTGCCTATGGACTCCATCAACTTTAACAGAATAAGGCAATATTAGATCATAATTGCGATATTACCATGAATCAGAATTTTTGAGAAAAAGTATTAAAAGACCTAAAATTGGTAGCTTTGATAGACAGTTAATGAAACTTACTGGAATGTATTCCCGAAATACTCTAGTTTTCAAATGCCGTCCCATCTTTCGCTACGTTTATGGGCCGGTCATATTTCTGAAAATGGCCGTGTGGTAGGCCGACTACAAAGTTTCATTTTTTCATCAGAACAGTGCTAGTATCTTATACGAAAACTTCACATTTGGATTTCTTATCTAAAAATCTATACGGGTATTAAATGTCAATAATTTCTAGCAAGCGGATGAGAAGTTTTTTGCATTTTTGAGGTGATGAGTTCGAAAAATGGAAATATCCTTCGACAGAAAATGCTGACTCAGCAAAGAATTTCAACTTTTTGAGAACGGTGAGGTTTTTACCGTTAAGATTTTCAGGATTTTCTAACGACAATAATATCAAAATGAAGAAAGTCTGTATTTGGGGGGGGGGTTGTGGGTGGATAGGGGTTACATAGATTGGTTCAATTGACATGGAATGACCCATATGAAAGTCTTGCTATGACGATTCTATTTGAAAGTTTACTCAAATTTTGAATTTAATTTTTTTTTTAATTTGTGGCATGCTTTGTTCGACAAACCTACGCTTGGCGAAATTTACCCTATGACGTTATAATTAATTAAAAGTAGCTGAAATCAATGCGACCGATTTAAAAATAAAAGACAATAAAGCAAGACGAAAGTCAGTTTGAAGATCTGTAAATGGCGACTCATTTTAGATTCTATTAGCTTGGTTCAAAAATAATGACGTAATAATGTCGTTTTTTTGACGTTAAAAATACGTCAAAAAACGACATTATTACGTCATTATGTTTGCACCAAGCTAATACATTCGCCGAGAGTTTGTCGTGTTGTGATAGTTCGAAGTGCGAGTAAAATACATGTGGCTTGATGTGAAAAGCATAACTACCTATTGCTCACAAATGCAGCGAATTCGTCAAAAATTTTGATACTGAAATTAAAATGAATAAATAAATCAAATTTTGCTATAAGTGTGCCTTAATGTATAAATAATTTAAGCATGCGCCTATTCAATATTGATGTCAATGTAAATATCGAAATTGGTGTTTTTATACAGGAAATATACGTCATTTATTGACAGAACAGTTAGTATTAGTGCTGGTTGAAATTTCTATTTTTTTTATTCAAAGGATTTTCTTTTCTGGAAAGTAAATTTCTGAAAACAATTAACTCTTATAGATCTTTCTACTATAGATATGAGATTCTTTCGAAACTTATTTTCCTTTTGCTAATATGGGAAAACAACACCTTGTTTTCATCATTATATCTCCTTATAGGTAAAACCGTCATTGTTTGTTATTAGCGGTTTTACGTGTACAAGAGATGTGCTTCTGTCATTTGTAAAAGTGCCTTGTTTATGGCCTCCTAGCGGCACTCAGTAGGTCCGTTTTTTCTTAAGAATACATTCACCAGAAATCAATTTAACAGTGCGTTAGTGACATAGGGTAAGCATGTAAACATTTTAAAATACTCGTAATTCCTAGTAAGCAAATAGTATTTTTTGCTCCGTCTCGCTAATCTCATGACAAAGTGACGTTGTGCAGATGCGGAACAATTGTAGCTCACTTGCTCTGAGAGACAGATTTCGCTTTGTCTTATTCGTGCTGTCCTGTCCTGTCACCCCAACTAACTACCGAAAGCAAGTTTTCATGATATATATTTTTATATGTTACACACAATCACACACACATATATGGATATAAATATGTATTGATGGACTCTCCTATCGAGAGCGATAAATGAAGGTCAGCAGCGGATAATGCCTTTCGTCTCACACTTACGCATGCTAACAAGAGCTATTGTGGAGATATTCAGGTAAGAGAAAGGCATATTTAATTTGTACTTTCTTAAGTACGATACTAGCCCAGCGACATAGCCATACTGACAGATGAAATTTGTTAAAGCAGGATTATATTGGTGTCTCTGCTTCAAAGCTTGACGAAGATGATAAAGGTGCTTCAGTCTACTGCATTTAATACCTTTTCATATGTATTATATAAATATATATATATATATATATATATATATATATATATATATATATATATATATATATATATATATATAAGATACCAATTTGTAATTGGTAGGGATTATTCTAAGGAGTACATAAATCCAATCAGATCTCAATGTAAGTTGCAGAGCTAAAGGCTCAAGTGAGGAATATGACAATATTCATGAAATAAATCGATATGCATTTTAATGTGTCTTCTAAATTTATTACTCTATCTATCTATCTATCTATCTATCTATCTATCTATCTATCTATATATATATATATATATATATATATATATATATATAGTTGCGGCCAAAATGTTCAGAACGGCATTGTTTTCGTCAGAAAAGTTGGTATAAGTTTTTATCAAGTATTTTTATATTCTATAATTTTTACAGACAATAAAAACGATATTATTTTTTTTATTTTCTGAGATTTGGTGTAATTTGAGAGGATAATAAATAGATAGATAGATAGATAGATAGATAGATAGATAGATAGATAGATATTAACTAAATTTTGGTTTATTGATTGTAAGATATATCGATTGACTGACAGATATATAAAGAGATAGATTAACTGATAGATAGATAGATAGATAGATAGATAGATAGATAGATATGAAAAGTCAGGTTTAGATAGATATTAACTAAAATTTGGTTTATTGATTGTAAGATATATCGATTGACTGACAGATATATATATATATATATATATATATATATATATACATATATAGATAGATAGATAGATAGATAGATAGATAGATAGATAGATAGATATGAAAAGACAGGTTTAGATAGATAGATAGATAGATAGATAGATAGATAGATAGATAGATAGATATGAAAAGACAGGTTTAGATAGATAGATAGATAGATAGATAGATAGATAGATAGATAGATATGAAAAGACAGGTTTAGATAGATAGATAGATAGATAGATAGATTATTTCCTAGACTGTTAGATAAATGGATACATAGATAGATATCAAGTTAGTCATGATAATACTTATATATAGATAAATAGATAGATACAAATATTCTTAATGAAAAATACAATCTGAGGCTTATTCATTAGTTCTTTTAGAAAAGAATTTATTTTGTGAACTTTTCAGCAAACACTTATTGGTATCTTATTGAACAAATATGCAGATTTTCACATAAAAATAGTTAAAACTACAAACATGAAACGAAATACATTGTAATATCAAATATTATATATATATATATATATATATATATATATATATATATATACACTCATTAAAGCAAAATCAATACGCATAGAAAACAGTACGCGAGTGTAAACACGCATTAGCACACGCACAAATGGATAGATGACTCTGCGTACATTTCTGCACACCTTCATTTGACAGAGTTCCTGTAACTCGGTATATTCACTTATTTAAATGTTTGTGCGTCTAAATAGGAATTTATGTATCTATCTATGTTATGCATGATCAAGCCAACCACTAGTTCTGCGTTTTTACCCCCGGCCACACAGAATACATCAGCCAAACCTTCGAACGGACTGAAGACAAAAAGCTGTAATTTAAGGGAGTGAATTCGAAAATGAAAGAGAAAGTAGCCAACAAAAGCTGTCCCGCGGGTAGAATGTAGCAAGACGGGAGAGAACAAGAAGATCAAATGAAAAGAAAGAAAGGACGGGTGTGAGTGGGAAACATTAGAGTGATCGGTGGACGACGTGGGAGGCAGTTTGGGAATTGGTAGCAAGTGTTAAGAAAAGCGAATAACCACGTTCCTCCTGGAACGATGCCCAATATGCGCAGACGCGGGCAAAACTGGAAAGGGGAAGCCATCCGAACATAATTCTCTCCCTTGGCCACTTTCTGCACTCGGTCCGAGTTATTTTATTGACTTTGAGGAACGTTGGCTATAGTTTAAAGCGGCTTATGAAACGGAGAAATTAGAAACCGATGGGAGAGAATATTCATAGGAATTAAGTAATAATCAATTTCTACGTCTAGACAAGCAGCATTGACTGCAAATTAACGAACTAATCAATATGTGCGTTTGTTTGTGCATCGACTTGTGGATGGGATTTCTTATTTTTAAAATCAATAAAGCTTTAATGATAATAAAAACAGTAACCGGTATTATTAAAGTATATACATACATACATACATACATACATACACACACACACACACATATATATATATATATATATATATATATATATATATATATATATATATATATATATATATGGTCGGTCTAACAGCAAAATTGTGCAAATCGTGTAACAGCAAAATTGTCTAAGTGATTAATCTTTGAACCGTTGTATCTTAGAAAGGAATAAAGATACCTCACTGGAATTCTCCGAGGTTTTTATAACCGTATTCGACTCTACTTTGAACAATAAGAATGTGTTTAGCAATAAGTTGAAATGATGATTCCTCTTCCTGTTATGACATTCTGAGCCAGTTTTCTTTTCTACTGTTCCCTCTTTAAAAAAAATTATTATTGATTATTAAGTTGACATCTCTATCCGTTTGAATTTTGTGGACTGTTTCTAGAGAGATAATCGCTTTTACTTAAATTTTAGTTAGGTTAATATGGGGTAATAAATTTAAGTAAAAGAGATTACCTATCTAGAAACAGAAATCAATATCTGCTAACTCACTCATGTCTTCTCTCTCCCCCCCTCACTTCCGCACTTCGTTAATTTACATTTGTTAATAAACCGGCCCGTCAAAAATGTGTAAATTTTCTTTTCATTTTTTGTTTGGAAGTAAAGTCTGGCGATCTGCAGTCCTTTCAAAAGGGCTGTGGTGAAATAATTTATTACATGGAACCTTAAAGTGGTCTGATTTTTATTTAAATTATTTCCTTTGGATTTACATTGAGCTCTCTCCTTAGGTTTACCCATACGGATTACCTAGTTTTTCATAAACTATATATATATATATATATATATATATATATATATATATATATATATATATATTATAATAATATTTTTTGTTTAAAAATATGATTCCTTCGCTACATAAGAGTTCTCATGTTTCAAAAACGAGAGCCGAAATCATCCAAATAATTAATAAAATTAAGTTGGATTGTGGTGTTTAGTCCCGTTTCATCTTCAAGCGAAATTTTAGGAATAAGCTATCTCTCGGTTTACGTGTATTTTTACAAAATTTGTTATTGTGGGAGTGGCTAGACTATTTTCCTTCTTTAAGTGGTCAGGGAGTTAATTCTTATCAGTAGATTCATCATCCTCTGAGAGGTTTTGCTAAGGTTGGGTAGGGTATATGTATGTATGTATATATATATATATGTGTGTGTGTGTGCGTGAGTGTGTCTTTATATGCACTTGAGTACTGAACTTAAATGACAGCGAATGATTTGGATCATCTTCGAAGAGAAACTTGAGGCGATTAATGTGGTTTTATAGAAGGACTGAACATGTCGGAAGCGACGAAGAAACAAAACCCAATGCACACACACACACACACAGACATATATATATATATATATATATATATATATATATATATATATATATATATATTCAATGTTGCTACTCACGAAGATTTGTAAATCTGTGAATTTCTTTATTTTTTGATGAGCGTAGCACTTTAGATCGAAATTTTCGTCGAATAATTTTTAATGGCGACACTCACGAAAATTTTCCTTCTGAGGATGTTTTGTTTTACTTTTGATGAATGTGGTATATTTTAGATCGAAATTGTGATCGAATAATATTCAATGGCACCACACACGACCATTTCCTTTTGATAAATTACGTTGTCTTCAGATAAGTGTGTCATTTTCGATGAAAATTATGTTCAAATAATATTCATATATATAAATAAGTAAACGTATTCAATATGTCTGTAAAAGACCATATTAAAAATGACAAAAGGCTAAGATAAGTTTCCTTTTTGTTTTTATCATATATATATATATATATATATATATATATATATATATATATATATATATATATATATGTATGTATGTATGTATAAATAAAAAGAAAGAACAGTAAGATATATAATCCGGTGTTCTTATAGATATTGTTATTTTTACAAAATAGTACTCAATGTAAATTTACAGAGCATTAATATTATAAATTAATTGATTTAAAATATGGTTTAATATATATATATATATATATATATATATATATATATATATATATATATATATATATTACAATGATACTCACCCTGTACAAGACCCAGAGACATTCTAGGTACAGAGCTGCAAAGTTTATGCGTATATAAAGGGAATACATTTGTTAACCCTAGACTTGTAGTGTTCGGAGAAATGTTCTCTTGGGAGTTGTTTCTACAGAGCAGAGGTTTGTGGGTATAACTTACTCAAGGGAAACTTACAATGGAAAACAGAAAGAACCAGTTGAAATTTCCAGAACACATAGTGAAAAAAGAGCGGGTGTATAATGAGACACTCAAAGAGTATTTTGAATCGAGAGAGACTGGGGATAACAGCTCATAAACAACAGGAACAAAAAACAACAACAATAACAACAGCAATAATAATAATAATACAGTGTAACCCTGATATAAGAGACCCGGATATAAGAGAAACTCGGATATAAGAGAGATTTTCTCAGGTCCCAAATTAGAGCCATACTTACCTAAAAAATAGGCCAAACCCGGATATAAGAGAAACTCGGATATAAGAGACTTATCTCTTATATCCGGGTTACACTGTAATAATAATAATAATCTTCTATCAGGTTGCACGCTGTTGGCTTCCACTGAATATAAAACACGGCATGACAGAGTGGGCTAATATTAGGTTGGTGCAAAAATAATGACGTAATAATGTCGTTTTTTGACGTTACAAAATACGTCAAAAAACGACATTATTTTTGCACCAACCTAATATCTACATCTATCTATGGAAAAGAAACTGAGAGAAATTGGTATGAACACCACCCTGACCCGGTTACGAAGATAGGATCACTAAAATTTTATGGGACTACACAATACACATAGACAGAACAATCAAATCTAATCGCTCATACATCGTTATTGGAGACCGCAAATAAAAGAATTGCCTCCTTATTCATTGGGCAGTCCGTGCAGACTGCAACGTATTTCTGAGGATCTTCAAAAAGCTAGCAAAATACAAGGACCTTGAAATCGAAATCTCCAAAACGTGGCAGATAGGAACATCAACAATCTCCGTTGTAGTTGAAGCCCTCGGATTGAAAGGAAAAAATTCCAATAGACACAGTGAAGCAGCTTGGAAGCCCATGCCTTAAAGAAATGCAAAAAAAAAAATATATTCTCACACGCACAGCTCATAACTTACCAAGGGTTTTATCTATGTAAATTACGTGTTGTTTTTTGTTTTGTTTTTCAATTGCTTTGTGGAAAAAGTCATGACGCCATTTCTGACCTTATATCTCTGGTCGGGACCCGGAAAGAAATGAGTACACCCCAGAAATAAAAGGAAATAATAAAAAAAAGGAAATAATAATAATAATAATAATACTAACAACAACAAGATGATGATGATGAAGAAGAAAAAGAAGATTTTTTTTCAGTTGCTAGCCATTTAGAAATATTTGGCTCGTTCAAAATAAGTGTTTGTCAAATCTGGTAAGTATCAGTTTTAACCAATGAACAATTGAACTCTCTCCCGAAATCAATGAGAGAGTTTATCATGGCATACTCAGTGTGAGAAAACTAGCGCCCAGATTAACATAAACAATATTTTTAATATCAGTTTTAAATTTTTTTTGTTCTTCTTTTTCGTTAATGCATTGATGAAAAATAGCTGAAAAGGGGATAGAATGCCGTGGTTCGATTGATTGACCGGAAAAAGCACAAGATATCACGCCAAAAGATTTCTATCTATGACGGCTAATGAATGAACTTCCTTATCGTGAAAAGTCTCGTTCGATTAAGAAACTGAAGTCTTATATCATTGCAAAGTTTAAGGAAATTGATATCGAAATCTACTAACGTCTCTGCTACGGATTCAATTGTTTCTTATCCTGAAAGAGAGTACTTTAAGCATTGTAAGTAAAACAGCTTAGCTCAGTTCCTTAATAACTCTTTACCCAATAAATATTAGATAAACATGTTCCACATATCATTAAAAATAATTCATAATTTCTACTTTATGTTTTTCGATGTTAAATATTCTCGATATGAGATATTCTGACATGAGACAAGAAAGAATTTCGGATTACTAACACATGGAAAGAATATGTGCAAATCTCCATCCTTTACATGATGACGGTCACTAGGATCAGAAACAAGTGTATTAAAATTATGTAAAATAAAGCATAATATTTTTTTTTTTAAATCCACATTACAACCAATATATATATATATATATATATATATATATATATATATATATATATATATATATATGAAGAAAAATATTTGGAAAAAACAAACAAAAATCCTTAAATGCAATTATTTTGTTTTAATATGAATGAAATGTCAACGTCTGACGTTTCGGTTTAATAAACCTTCTTCAGGACAATATTCATTAAAATACAATTAACATAATCAGTTCAACATGACAAAGACGATGGACATAAAAACATATATATATATATATATATATATATATATATATATATATATATATATATATATATATATATATATATATATATATGCTCTCGGGGATCTTTCGATAGAGCTCTCTATAGGAAAAGGTGAATTTAATACAAACAGTTGCTGCTGCTGCTGCTATGAATGCCTTACTATTCAAGTACCAATTGAGGTCTCTTAGACACTGGCGTATTTCATATAGAAAACGCTAAAATATCCCTGTCACTCTGCATTTCGCTGAAAGCTTTTTTTTAAAAAATATGATTCCATCGCTACATAAGAGTTCTCATGTTTCAAAACAAGAGCCGAAAACTTCAATATAATTATTTGAATTAAATTGAATTAAAGTACCAAGCTCTGTTCAATCTTCAAGCGAATTTTTTTTTTTTTTTTTGAATTGAGACAGGAGTAAATGGTGGTGTCATTTGCATAAATACCTACTTGGGAACTGATAACATCAGGAATATAGTAGATGAAAATCAGAAACAGCGCAAGCCCAGGATAGATCCTCGGGAGACGCCAGCGTTCATGTGAATGAATCTGGAAGCGAGCCCGATCAAAACGAGCTTCATTTCACGATTAGATAGATTGGATTAAATCAGAGAATCGTACAGTAATAGCGTAGCCCTGTAGTTTACATAGATAACCAGCGTGCCAAAGCCTGTCAAACGCCTTCTAGAGCTTCGCCGTTATTATCAAAAGGTTGATCTGCATATTCAGTGATGGCCGTTAGCTCATCAGCGGTAGACCTGGTAAAATGGAAGCCATATTGTTTGTCTGAGAGCATGTCGTGAGAGGTAAGAGGCTCAACCACTTCAGCATTAGTTAAAGTCTCGAATACTTTGCTGAGAAGCGGTAGAAAGCTAATAGGGAGATATTTAGAGGTGTCGGAATGTTTTCCAGAGTTCTTAGAAACATGGATACAGAGGAAGACTTCCAACAAGCTGGAAAGCAGGAAGAAGCGAGCCAATAGTTGTAGTGTTTGGCGAAAACTAGAGCCAGGTCGCGAATACATATCGTTGGCACGATGGTTGGGATCCCGTCAACTGCGCTTGCCTTATAAGAGTCTAATTTAGAAATGCTGTCTGAAAACATTGAGAGAGAGAGAGAGAGAGAGAAAGAGAAAGATAGAGAGAGAGTTTATACAGAGTGCGATGCATAAATTGTCGTCTAAATTACGCGAAAATGAAAATAACACTGACATTTTCCACAGAAATACCCTGAAATAATAAAAAGCACATTCATTAAATAAAATCACTGGCCTCCAGACGACTTGCAACTCTTTAGGACGATGTCCTTGTTTAAGTCGGTGAAGGCTGCCACAAGCCTTACCTTCAGTTCATCTTTACTGTCAATAAGGAGTTTTATTGGTCTCCCATTCAACAGCACTCCGCACATAATAATCAAGGGAGTTGCAGCCTGGGGAGTTAGGGAAACAGATGTATTGGGTGAAGTGGTCGCAGAAATTATCTGACAGCCATGACTGGGTTCCCCTTCATGTGTTGCATGGTGCAGAATCCTGATGTTAGATGTAGTGTCGTCCAGCAACCACCCTCTTGACCCAGGTCAGAATTACATCCTTAAGGCACTTGATTTAGGCCTCCCTGTTGAGTCTGGGGCCCTGTGGGGGGATGAAGGGAGGCATAACGTCGTCATCACTAATCACTCCAAAAACCTTCGTAATCACCAGTAGACTCATCCAGTCCTTTCTGAATCCTCTGTACGCTCCTCAGATTTACACCCAAACACTCAGAAGTGCTCGTACTGGAGCGTCTGACGCGAATGTCAAGCAGTACAGTATGCCGTTTCCAAATATCCGGTTGATTGAATTGCGTCATTGTGCTTTTTTTTTCTCACAGAGCGTGCCCAACTGACTCTACTATACAGTATATCCGCGAAATTAAAAATATAAAACGGTTACAATTTACCCATGGCACCCTGTATTTATTTTGTGAGTGTAAGAATGCATGATCGTGTGTTTGCAGCCTGTTGAATCTGTATGGTTTGTAATAGAAAGAGAGAGAATGAGAGAGTAACAGAGAGAGAGAGAGAGAGAGAGATCTGTATTTGGTATCTTAATATGCGAGATTACTGTACGTCACATCCATGAAACATTCAGTAATGGAATCGCTTGATGACTAACACGTTAAGCAATCGAACGTTCATGAGCGAATATTGACCAATTGTTTGGAATCCCACGTAAACGGGATAAAAACAAAATGTCTCAAAGAGGCGTAAGCAAACAATATGAATATGAAAGAAACGATGTATTTTGTGCGCTTATAAAGATTGTAAATAAATACAAGCACCTTGTGCCAACAAAGTTATTTTTCCTGGCAAAAAAGGGGCACGCTGTGACTGCCAACACTTCTCCAGTTAAAGTTCGAAAAATAAGTGTACGTTCTTATTATTCAATAGATATTTCCACGTGATTTTCATTACAGAGACGCTCTTCTCGTTGCTTCTTGTGGCTGACGTTCATAGCTCCCCACAAATGCGTTTTATTTCTTTTGCTGAGCCAGTTTTGTTAGCTTAACTTAATCGCTGTTTCTTGTCAATATTCTTGCCTTCCATACGTCTTGTGAGTGTCAAAATTTCCAAGCCTTCTTTTTCATTATGTATTCTACATATATAAAAACTTTCGTTCATAGCTCTTCACAACTTCCCATTCTTCTTCGTTCTTTTGTTGGACCAGTCATTTACGAAAACGGTTTAGCATAATAGCTGTTTCCCTCTGATATACTTGCCTTCCATAGGTCTTGTGTGTGTCAAATATTCCAAGCCTCCTTTTTCATTATGTATCCTACAAATACTAACTGTTTTGTTCATAGCTCTCCAGAGCTTCCTCTCATTTTTAGTTTGTTTTGGTTGGGCCTGTCATTTACGGAAACGGCTTTCCCTAATCACTGTTTCTCTTCGATCATTTTGCCTTTCATGGTGCCAAATATTCCAAGCCTTCTTTTTTCATTATTTTTTTCTATAAATTTGAATTTTCTTCATATCTCTCCACAGCTTTTTTTTTTTTACTTCTCTTGTTGGGTCAGTCATTTACATAAAAGGCTTAGCGCAATTGCTGTTTCTCTCCAATGCTCTTTCTTTCCATGTGTCTTGTGTATATTAAATATTCCAAGCCTTCTTTTTCTTGGTTTCCAGTAATTATAAAATTTTGTTCATAGCTCTCCACAACTTCCTATACTTTTATATTTCTTTCGTTGCGACAGTCATTCAGTGGCCGAGTGGTTAGAACCTTCGCATTCTGACCATGAGACACGGGTTCGAATCTCACCATAGTCAATTTGTCAGGAAGGGGACGTCCTGGTGTTATCGTATATGAGGTTGTCAATCCTAGCTTGCAGCACCTTTGAAAAGTGCCTGAAAACCATACCAAAGCCTTGTGAGTGAAGTTGAGGAGACGAAACCTTTGAGTGCCGTCGGTAGATGTCCTGTGCGTGGTGGAGGGCTTGAGCGTCTTCAAATTGTTGATCATGCTAGAAAACACGCTCTTTCCCAGGAACTGTAACTAAGGTCTCTCCACAACTTCCTATGTGTTTTACTTCTTTTGTTGGGCCAGGCATTTAGGTTAGATTAGCCTAATCGTTGTTTTCCTTCGAACTTCTAGTCTTCCATTTGTCTTGTGTGTGTCAAATATTTCAAGCGTTCTTTTTCATTATGCATCATACAAATTTAAATTTAAAAAAAATAAACAAAAAAAATCAATTCACCCCATGTAACGTAGTAATACCACTAAGACGCAACGGGTTACTTAGAGTGAAATAGAATATTGAACTGAACTATAGGGGATTATATCTACTCCTACTGAGGAAATATAAATAAATACATATAAATTAAATAAAAGTTTGGAGATTAGGCGAAAACGTTAGAAATATAGTGTTAAAGGTGTCTAGAAAGTACCTGAAACCGAATCCAAAACAGAAAACAGGACATAAGCTTCTAATTCCTGTTCAAAAAACCTGGTAGGATTGTGAACCGGACGATATCTTAACTTAACTCCTCTGTTTCGAAGTATAAGTGTTGATATTTCCATTAACATATTCTCGTTACTCACTTGCACCGTCCTTTGCATCCTCTGCATACTTTTAAGGCACCACACCTGTCTTTGCCAGAAATCTTCTCTTCATCTGTCAGTAAAGCGTTCCAGCATTTCCTAACATAGATAAAGATTGATATTTCATAGCATTTGGATATTCTTTTAAGTGGTTCTAATTGAATTTCGCACCGCTTTTTTTTTCTTAAAACTTTGCTTAATTTTTGAAAGGTGTTTCTTGCTATTCCAATACACCATCAAACTTTAGTGTTTCATCTTCTGTCCCCCGTTCGAACAATTATGAAATACTTGCTTACTTGTTGAATTTTGACATCTGCTACATTTACATTGTCTTATTTTTACGATAGGGTTCTGAACAATTCACGCCCTGACCCACTTCACAGAAACAGTATTTTGCAGTCTGGTTATTGAAAAACTGGTTTTGGAAATTAATAGAGCTGAGAATCTCGAAGAACATCCTCAGACGTATCTACGGTGCGTGTATCTTTTTATCGACTTATTGTTTCAGATCCTAAATTGTTCAGATACTAAAGAAACATTATATACGAATATTTTTATTGTCTCTTCAGGGTGTAGGCGATCAAGGCTCTCCACATATTCTTGTCACTGTATCAATAAGCACCGTTTAACTCTTTGCAATAACTATTTGTCATCCACTGAATAAAACACGTTAGGAAGATTTATCATTGTTTGCTTCTTCTTCTCCGGCCTTTATTATATCTTTGAGTTTCAAATTCTCCAAGCCTTCTTTTTTCATCATGTGTCCAAATGATCTCAACTTTTTCTTTCTAATTTTAATTAGGAGTGTTGCTTTAGTTCCTATTGTCTTTAATACCTTTTCGATGTTCACATCTTTTTATTAGGAATCGCCGCTCTGTTGCCCAGAGTCTATTATTTACATTTAAGGGAATTGTTCATTGCTTTATAAGAGAATAAATACAATATACCCGTTGATTGGCTTTTGTTCTTTTTACCGTCTTAATATTTTCCTTGGTTTCTAAAAGGGATCTTTCGCCATTTCAGTGTGCCTTCAGGCTTCTATCTATCATTTTCCGTTGTCTGTTAAAACATTTTTTCCACATTTTTTGTAAATGCTTCATTCTGAAGTTTCAAATTCATAGATCACAGAATAATGGAGAAAGCAGTAAAAATCGGCGGATGTGGAAAAAAACATCTAAACAGGACTCGTTTTGAAAAGAATACCAAGCAACTAAAAGCATATAAAATACAGTTGAAGAGAGGAGGTGCAGATACTCAGAATGTTTAGTATACTGAAATTTACGAAACTATTATACGTCAGGTGAAGGAAGACATCAGACAATATGGCGAAGAGTGGAAGTTCAAAGACATGGACTGACTTAATTCAAAATTAGCCGGTGTCAACCAAAGATAACATCACTTTGTTGGAAGAGAACTGAACACTCATCACTGACCTTGAAAGGCTTATAAAACGGTGGGAATAATTTTGTAGCAAACTATACAACACAAACAGGCCCAGGACTAACCCTTCTCCAGTAAGAAAACCACAAAAAAAAACAAAAAAAAAAACAAACAAAAAAAAACACCCTATCATGGGCAAACATGAAATGATTAAAGAGAGACTGGTTAGGGCCCATTGTTATGATATTCAACGAGCTTCCAAAAGGTGCTTAGAAGGTTGTGTTTATGAATGTTATAATAGTTCAAATCCACAGTAAAGGTGAGAAAGCAGACCCCAGAAACCACCGCCCGATCAAACTCTTTCTCACCATTTACAAAATGGAGGATACTCTGTACATTAGTGCTACACCAACCAAGAGAACGGGCAGGATTCAGCTCAGAAAACGAGATCCAGATAGCCAGAGAAGGCAAATCAATAAAACTTCCCTTTTTTTTGCTTCGCCTTCGTCAATGGCGCCATTGAGGTCAAGCCATTATACACATCACTGCTTACATCAAAATTCAGTCAGTTATAGGCCATTCGTGACAAACGCTTAGGCGATCATCTATATTTCAGTACATGACTGACGAGGCAGAGTTTTCCCGATTTTTCCCATTCCTTTCTGCCAAGGGAATCAAGCCTGGTCTGTCCTGGCTTTACCCATAGCTGTGGAAAAACGAAGAGGATTTACGCTTTTCCAAAGGGTATTAGTACGTAAGTGAATGTAATTGGTTCGACTGGAATTCGAACTCGGCTCTCCGATTCATCAATCTGAGCCGTTATCCATACACCGTGCCACACTGAACGATTTCGCAGCAACAAAATCATTAGTAAAGGAGCAAAATAAGGAGACAACATTCCTTGATAAGTAAAGCTGACCTGTTTAAAGACGCTATCACCATCGAGTCGGCCAGGAAAAGAAAGGCATCAACAAGAATTATATACTCCTCTGACACCTAAAATTCGCAGATGGTTTCGTCCTAATAGTCCATACACCTCAAGAATTGGAGGAAACGCTCATTTCCATCCGCACTATGAGCCAACCAGTATTTATAATCATGCATCTTAAAAAAAACAAGGTTATCTTTTACAGCCACCCTAAACCATGACCATTAAAGGTGGATGGAAAAAACATCGAAGAAGTAGACAGTCATGTGTATCCCGATAAGAGGATTGCAAGAAACCCCGCCTTAATACCGGACATAAAAAGAAGGATTATGCTTGGCTAGGTGTATTTTGGGAAAGTTTATAACAGCATGAAAAGTTCAAGGAAAAACAATAGAAACCAATAAGAAGTTGTTTAAACAATATATTCTGTCGGTGATGATTTAAAGAAAGTGTTATATACCTTACCTATGGACACTAATGGGTATGTCCCAATCCTCATAAATACGTTGGACATTATTTTAAGTGGGGATAATATGCTGTCTAAGTAGTGCACCGCCGGTGAGTATAGTATCTTGTTGATGTTATAAAGATTACCATTCTATTTCCCACCTCCGTTTTGGTTATTCCTCATCCAGTAACCCTTCCTAGGTTACAACAGGATTCCTATTCCTTTTTCATTCATTCAAGATGCTATTCGAATTTGGATTTACCATTCTTTCTTTTTTTCTTGGAAAATACCTTTGGATTTCCATTGCTCTTTCTTTCTTTCTTTCTTTCTTTCAGACCGTCTTTTGGATTCCCATATCTATTTCTTTCTTTCTTTCTAGCCGTTTTTTCGATTTGGATTTCACTTTCTTTCTTTCTTTCTTTCTTTCTTTCTTTCAATCAATCAAACTGTCTTTAAATTTGTTATATACCGTATCTATAAACACTAATATGTCCCAATCCTCATAAATACGTTTGGCACTATTGTAAGTGGGGGTAATATGCTAAGTAGTCCACCACAGGCAGTGGTTTACCTACTTCACACCGCTGGCGAGTTTTGTATTTTGTTGATGTTATAAAGATAACTGTTTCATTTCCAACCTCCGTTTTGGTTATACCTCATTCAGTAACCTTTTGTCGGTTACAACAGAATAGTATAGATCATGAGCTGGCATCTAGACTTCAGACATTTTCTCACCGCCGTAACGTAGCTTTCCTGCGGCGTTTCTATAAATATTTTCATGGTAAAAACGTTCCTCTTTGGTTCCCCGAATTTACAAACTAATTTAAGCGCAGTACTAGATTGGCAGATAGGTCTCATCATTTTGCAGTTGAAACTGCTAGTTGTAAGCGTAAATTCTATACTAATATTTTCTTCCTTAACCTATTTACATGCATACTGTTTACCTCACCTTATCACAACGTTTCTGCCCTTGATTCCTCTGGCCTTTATCAGGTGTATGTCGGATAAAGGCCATAAGTTACAACTGCTGAAACGTGGTGTGAATAACAACAAAGGTGAAGACAATAGTCCGCATGTAAATAATGTAAATAACGACGTCTTCTAATTCCAGAAATTCAGAGAGGAAATATTAGGTTGGTGCAAAAATAATGACGTAATAATGTCGTTTTTTGACATATTTTTTAACGCCCAAAACAACATTATTACGTCATTATTTTTGCACCAACCTAATAGCAGTTTTTTTTTCTTTCTTTCACACTTCTCGCTTGTGGAACTCTCTTCCGGTTTTACAATTCCTAGTCAAATTTGATCATCAAAAATTAAAATTTCAACGTCTATAGTTATGTTCTGTTCATTTATTGTCCACTCTATTTAATAATGCTTTCTTTTTCTCATATTCTCTTACATTCGCATTGCGTCTTAGGGGCTTTATTACCTTGCTTTGTGTAAAATGATTAAAACAAATACAGACTCAGACACAATGGAAACAGGTCTAGCAATTAAAAAAAAATAAAGAACGAGAATATCTCTAAATATGAAGATTTGAATGAGAGTAATTCATACACGTAGATTAAATGAAGTTTTCATTTCGAAATTCACTCTAGGTTGAATGTCTGAGTACATAACGCCCGAAAATTCGTAGTAATAACACAACTAAAATGAGGACACTCGTAAAAGTTTAAATAATGTAAATAAAAATTAAACTTTGAAAGTAAATTCAGCTAGTTCAAAAGACCGAAACTAGTTATATCGAATAACAGGAAAAATTAATTTCAATGTCAAAAAACATTTTGCTACCATACGAATACTTCTTGAAATAAATTTATTATTTTAACTATGTAGACATTTAGCCATATTATTTCTGTAGGACTTATTTAGGTGATGTTCACTGGTTACTATGCCATAAGAGATACCTGCATCTGACGTGTGTTAAGAAAGCTTCCAATCACTTTTGCATACTCCCTATGGTGCCACCTGTTGAAGTTCGGCCAAACTGTCGCCATCAATCACGTGCGCTTAATCTGCATCACGTGATGCGTTACTAGCGAGCGGCACATCGCTCAGCTTTGCCGACCTGTCGCACGGCTTTCGGAAGGATTACGGCAAAATTGATTGCTTAATACATCGGTCGGGGAAGGAACGGAAGAAAGCGGCGTAACAAGCCAACGAAAGACAAACGTGGGAAGCAGAGATAGAGAAAAACTGAACGATTGAAATAATGAAGGAAAGTGAAAGCAAAGGAAAATGAGTGAATGTTGAACATTTAAGACAATGATCGATGAAGGAAAACGTACGAAACAAAACAAAATGTTTGAAAAAGAAAAAAAAAACTAGACTAATAAAAAAAAAATGAAAATTTTAAGAAAGAATGAAAATAGATTACGGAGAAATGAAATATAGAAAAACAAAACAAACTTAACTGATTGCAAAATACATGTTTTCTTGAGATGGTTCCCCGGAACACAAATCCGGCTATTGTAAACTTTCTAAGATTTACCCTGTTTAAAATCAATGGTTTACCAGAGAAAAATACACTATCAAAGAAATCATAAACGGTTTTTTTATCACTTAGGAATTAAAAAAAATGCAGGCTTAGTTGGTTGGTTGGTTGGTTGGTTTGTTGGTTGGTTCGGTTTTATGGCTTATCAACCACTGTGGGTCATTTAATGCCAAATTAAAGTATATATATATATATATATATATATATATATATATATATATATATATATATATATATACACACACACATACACACACACACATATATATATATATACACACACACACATATATATATATATACATATACGCATATACATACATACACATATACCTATACATATATTAAATATACAGTACTGTCAAACATATAGCTGTAAACATAATTTTTTCAAAAACGTATAGCTGGCAAAATTATTGTTTCAAAAACACATAGCTGGCAACATTATTTTTCCAAACGCGTATAGCTGGCAACATTATTTTTTCGAAAAAACGTATAGCTGGCAACATTATTGTTTCAAAAACGCATACCTGGAAACATTATTGTTTCAAAAACGTATAGCTGGCAATAATTATTTTTACAAAAAACGTATAGCTGGCAACATTATTGTTTCAAAAACGCATACCTGGCAACATTATTGTTTCAAAAACGTATAGCTGGCAATAATTATTTTTACAAAAAACGTATAGCTGGCAACATTATTGTTTCAAAAACGCATACCTGGCAACATTATTGTTTCAAAAACGTTTAGCTGGCAATAATTATTTTTACAAAAAACGTGTAGCTGGCAACATTATTTTTCCAAAAACCGTATAGCTGGCAACATTATTGTTTCAAAAACGAATAACTGGCAACATTATTTTTCCGAAAACATTATCTGAGGCCTTGTTGTTGGATGTAGTTTATCGTCATACCCAGGACATGCTAAATGCAGCCTTCTTCATCTAAATAGGAAAATGGTTCCTTTTTTCAAATCGTTTAAGGGGTCATCTATGGGATGATATTTTCCCCGTCCTCACACACCGGACTTATACAAGCTATACAGCGAGGCAATTCTGAGAGAATTGGAAATCCTCCCGACGACCACAATATTAATCACATAAGATACGCAGATGACACAGTGCTGATAGCAGGCATGGAAAAGAAATTACAAAACCTCCTACAGAAGTTAGGGAAGGAGAAAGGGGAGAAAGGACTAAGGATAAACTACGAGAAGGATAGAATGCATGGTTATCGGAAAAAGGATAAACCTGAAAAGTGATTTACACGTCGGGGACACTAAAATCAAGGGGGTACGGAAATTTAAATATCTGGGAAAGGTTTTGACAGAGGACGGTAAATGTGACGCTGAGATCCGAAGAGGTTGGAAATGAAACAGTAATCTTTATAGCATCAACAAAATACAATACTCGCCAGCGGAGTTAAGTAGACAAACCACTGTCTGTGGTGGACTACTTAGCATATTACCCCCACTTACAATAGTGCCAAACGTATTTATGAGGATTGGGACATATTAGTGTTTATAGATACGGTATATAACAAATTTAAAGAGGGTTTGATTGAAAGAAAGAAAGAAAGAAAGAAAGAAAGAGAAATCCAAATCGAAAAAAACTGCTTGAAGGAAAGAAAGAAATAGATATGGGAATCCAAAAGACGGTCTGAAGGAAATAAAGAACGAAAGAAAGAAAGAAAGAAAGAAAGAAAGAAAGAAAGAAAGAAAGAAATAGCAATGGGAATCCAAAGGTGTTTTCAAAGAAAAGAAAGAATTGTAAATCCAAATTCGAATAGCGTCTTGAATGAATGAAAAAGGTATAGGAATCCTGTTGTTACAGGAAGTATTACTGAATCAGGTATAACCAAAACGGAGGTGAGAAATGGAATGGTAATCTTTATAATATCAACAAGATACAATACTCGCCAGCGGCGTGAAGTACGTAAACCACTGCTTGTGGTTCACTACGTAGACAGCATATTATCCCCACTCACAATAGTGCCCAACGTTGGACGGTCTTCTCATAGATGAAGAAGAGAGTCAAGGCAACGGAGGAATGTTTCTACAGAAGGATGCTAAGGATATCATGGACCACGCGTGTGGGCAATAATGCGATTTTGGAGAGAATACAATCAAGGAGGAAGCTTATACTTAATATCAGGAAGAGGCAGCTGAAATTTCTGGGAGATTTAATGAAAAAGAATGCCTTGGAGTATCTGATACTCCCAAGTCGAAGAGAGGGAAATAGAGACAAGGTGAAGCAACGCGTGACATACCTAGCGGAGTTAAGCAAGTGGGTGACAGAACACGGTCTGCGGGATGTGGCAGAGGTACAAAACTTATTTAGAGCTACAAGGGATAGGGGGAAGTAGAGAGCCATGGTCGCCTACGTCCTGAATAGACACGGCACATAAAAAGAAAACAAAGAGAAAAATAAACTATGAAAGAAATCCTAAACAGATATTTTTTTTATCACTTAGGAATTAAAATGATCATGCAGGGTCATTCATCTAAATGGGAAAATTTCTCGTTCTTTCAAATCGTTTAAGCGGTGATTTATGGGATAATATTTTCCCCATCTACACACACGCAATGTTGGAAGCATTTTTAAAACGTGGAAATAGAAAGAGAGAGAGAGAGAGAGGAGAGTGTCCAAAGAAGTGACATTAACTTTTCACAAAAATTGAAAAAAAAAAAACCCTGAAAAAAATGGGGTTTTCGTACTACTTAAAATAAAAACTTGAATAACTTCCTCATTTTTTATCAATTTTTCTTGAAACATGTTGCAGAAAATTTGCTATCATGCAAAAGATAAGATAGTTTCATTTTAGACCTGTTCGCTTCCACGTGTATAGCGAAAAACCATGACAAATTGTTGAAAAAACCCGTTTTTCGGCCATGACTCCCTAGTTTTTTTTTATCCGATGCTTTCTAGATTTGCCTTACGTATGGCACACAAATTATCTTGAGTCAATATTAGGCTTAGATTATTTCATTTAAGAGGACGAAATCTGCGACAGATTAGCTCCAAAATCGGCTTTTCCTATTTAGCCAAATTGGCCATAGAACAGCTTTTGATGCAAAGTTTTTTGCGTATGAGTTCAGTAAGGTAATTGTCCATTCGTCACCATGAATCTGAGTTGGAAGGTCTACATCCAACAAAGGACCTTCTCAAAATGAAAGAAACTGTGCGTCGTCTATCCCTTCCATTGACGCACACCATACTTTCATGTATCTATATTTTGTCCGGATTTTTATAAATTTTAATATTGCAGAATAATCATTATTACATATTCTTTAGTTTCGATCCTGATTTGGCATCTCAACTTCAGTCACTTTCTCACCGACGTGACGTGTCTTTCCTCTGTCTTTTCTACAAATATTTCCATGGCATCTGCTCTGACGAGCTTTTTTATTTTCTTGATAGCCCTACTACGTGAACTTAAGCGTACTACTAGATTGGCAGCTAAGTCACACAGTTTTACTGTTGAAATAGCTAAAAGCAACCACCACGTCTATACAACAGTTTCTTTTCTCGCCTGTGGAACTCTTTCCGTTTACATGCTTCCCTGAAAACTGCAGTCATCAAAAATTTAAATGCAATAGCAATCGCCAGCTTTTTTTTTCTTGAATCCCGTGCAACTTTTATCCTTTCCTCAATCCCCCTATACCAGTTATTTCTTATTATATATATATATATATATATATATATATATATATATATATATATATATTGTTATGGGGTCCACCCCTTTTTTATACTAGTGGACTCGACCAGTGTGCATTTGTACTGCTGCTGGTGAATACCCGAGAGGTAGAGTAATAGAGAGAGTAAGAGTGTGAGGTAACCGCTTTGTAGGAGTCACAGTTGCAAGCACGTAGACTCAGAAGGAAGTCCTACTTCGATACTGAATTTCCCAGACTGTATATATATTATTATTGCTACTAACCGCATTTCTGGATCTACTAACCGTATTACCAATTGTATTATTGCGCCAATACATTTATTTGCTATATTTCATTCCTGCGTTTATCATTCATTTGAGACCGGATTTCATCTCGGAATCCACAAAATATACATATATATATATATATATATATATATATATATATATATATATATATATATATATATATATGTAAGTTTCAAACTATATCCATGAATGCATAATTACTGATTAACTGACATTCGGCTTTCGAAATTTAAAAAAAAAATTTTTTTTTTACTAACTATACTTTAATTTGTTCGAATGGAGAGAAAAAGGGTATTCATTAGCCCCCGTGGATTGAAATGAAAATACTGGGAATAAAAATCAGCGCATTGGAGGTGATCAGTTTTAAATACCCTCATCTTGAGTAACCTAGGACGCTCAGGCAATCGCTTGTTGACGGAGTTCCAAAACATCTAAACAAGAGTCCCAATCAAATTTGCTAAAAAGAAAAAAAAAAGCACCTCTTCAGAACATCTGTCTATGGTGCCACATCAAGGTTCCAGAACATAGAGACACTGTAAGATCCTAAAGTTCATGTCTCACGGGTTTAGCATATAGCAAGCAAATTTGGTACAGAAACAAAGATTGGCTGTTATCCATATTAATTCCCCACGAAAAAAACAGTCCTTTTTTAACGAGTAATAGCAATAGTTATAGTTTCATTACATTCATTTACGCGAAAATATTCTTAAGTAATATATGAATTCATCTCCACACCCACATCTATGGGTTAAATATCAAGATAGACTGGGATACTTAGATATTGTATGGCAACGGCAGAAAGAAATATCAACCTACTCTGGGAAATCTTCTGCATAGACAGTCATGAAGAGAAATATACCTGATCGCACAAGTACATAACTGATACTTCGTCATTTTTTTTCTGTGAATTAAACGACTTTAACTGTTTCCCTCATGATCATTTGCAATTCTTTTTAATTTTTTCTTTGTTCAGTAGTTTAATTTGTTAGCTTCTCAAATTCACGATTTCAGACACAGACACACACACACAAATAAAATTTCTTCTGGATTTTTTTTCAGAATATTTGTAATTTATTTTGCAATTACATATAGAAACAGATTTGTTTTTTTCTCGATTATTAAATTCTTAATTTGGGAAGCGCATGTTAATTGCTATACGAAGATCCAAGGTTAAAGTCCAATTACCTTTATCTTACCATCAGTTTTGGTAATTGGACAAGTGAAAGCAGACAAGTGAAATTTATGTCTGACCTGCCGAGAAATCTGTCAACAGGGTTAATTAAATTCAAGGGAAATAGTGTCTTCTAGTTGGATGTTGAGGTGAAAGGAGGCGAGCTAATTCGCTCATCGTTATCAGAGATGCCTAAATTGAAAAGATGAAAACAAGACACCCATGCACATACAGATTCATATATGTATATATATATTGTTATTAGTAAAAAAAAATAAGGGTGAAGGGAGGTAATTATAATGTACATGAAATACGGTAAAAACGTGATATATATATATATATATAATTTACTAGAATAGAAATAGGGAGATGTACTATATAAAAAGGATGCATATATATTAATATATTTTTCTAACATATTCGTTAAAACCTGCAATATACGTGTGATATGTTGTACAGTGTAACCCGGATATAAGAGACCCGGATCTAAGAGATACCCGGATATACGAGAGATTCTCTCTGGTCCCAATTTAGAGCCATACTTACCTAAACAAAGTAGACCAAACCCGGATATAAGAGACCCGGATATAAGAGAAACTCGGATATAAGAGATATTTTCTCTGGTCCCAATTCAGAGCCATACTTACCTAAAGTAGACCAAACCCGGATATAAGAGAAACCCGGCTATAAGAGATATTTTCTCTGGTCCCAATTCAGAGCCATACTTACCTAAACAAAGTAGACCAAACCCGGATTTAAGAGAAACCCGGATATAAGAGAGATGCTCTCTGGTCCCAATTTAGAGCCATACTTACCTAAACAAAGTAGACCAAACCCGGATATAAGAGAAACCCGGATGTAAGAGAGATTTTCTCTGGTCCCATTTTAGAGCCATACTTACCTAAACAAAGTAGACCAAACCCGGATATAAGAGAAACCCGGATATAAAAGACTTCTTCTCCGGTCCCCACAACTCTCTTATATCTGGGTTACACTTTAATTTTATTGCCACACAGACAAACACACATATGTATATATATATATAAAAAATATATATATATTAAATATATATATATATATATATTAAATACACACGCGTGCGCACACACACATATATATATATATTAAATATATATATATATATAATATATATATATATTGAATATATATATATATTAAATATATATATATATATATATATATATATATAATATATATATATATTGAATATATATATATATTAAATATATATATATATATATATATATTAAATACACACACACACACATATATATATATATATATATACACACCCACTCACACACACACACACACACACACATATATATATATATATATATATATATATATATATATATATATATATATATATGATTAATATAAGTGAAGGTTTGTCACTTATCTGATTGATGTTTCCTTCAGCATCCCGACTCCAGAGATTCGTAACCTCAATTCTATCAGCAAGTCACTTCTTCGATTTTTTTCTTTTTTATACATTTAGCATTAGTGTAATTCTCTGTGTTCGTCTGTGCGTTTGTGCGCCTACAGCCATGCACACGACTCTATGGATGTGTGTACATGAAGGTTGTCGTTATCATTTGTCTTTTTTTTTCACTTTAAACTGGTAAAAAAAGACCACCACCAACACACACACACACACACACACACACACACACACACATACATATATATATATATATATATATATATATATATATATATATATATATAGATAGATAGATAGATAGATAGAAATGGAGGGAAGATGAAGTTCCTTACATTCGTGCCAAAACTCTTAGGAAATGTTCGAATCACGACTGGGTCCTATAGCCTTGGATTATAACCAGTATAAGAGGAAATATCTCTGAATTCATGTTATGGTCCGGTTCCTTGTACCACGGTGACAGTACAAGGCAGAACCAATAAAGAAGAACTCGAACAGAGGTATGGAATAACACAGATATATTACAAACAGGAATATATACAGAGAAGTAGAAGTGTTAATATGAACAATGAGGTTTAGTAGAGAGAACAATGTAGTCTCGACCAGTATCACTATTCCAATGTCTTGCAGTAATTGTCTGAACGCGACTCTGTTTCGGACTGCCTCTGACTCGACTCTAGACTCGACTTGAACTACTGACTGACTCCACTTGAACTACTGATTCACTTCTAGCCTACTCCTGAGGCGCAGTATTTATTAAGTATGGAATAGTCCATTATTATTATTATGGATAAGGTCCCATAACAATTCAAAACCTGAGAAGGGACATTTTTGGAACTAATGTATACTATGTGAACCAGTTTTCTACATTCGATTCTTCCAAGAATTTTTCTTGGTTATGGATAAGCCTTCCCCACTATGATCCAATCATAGGTGCGGGTTTGGCCGTTTGTGTCTAAGAATTGGGATACTGGATGTGGCATACGTAAAAAAACAACAACGAGAGACGTTAGTTGGTTATTTGGTTGGTTAACAGCATATCAACTGCTTAGGTGTCATTTAATGATGAAATGTACTTATGGACCTTTTTTCTATTCTGTAGGAGTTCACAGAGTTCAAAGTCGTTACACTGTTTTAGTTTCATTCGGTTAAATCACTTCGTCAACACGTGACCAACAAAAGAAAGGAAAATGTACAATTTTTGCTCAATGCATGCCAGTTTGGTTAAAATTTGTTAATATTCAATTTTACTTGATTTCTTTTTTTTCTATCGTTACACTTTCTGAGATTAATGACTTTAGATTTTAGAAGGAACTTAGTTGAGGGTTCGTAACAATATAGGGGCAGAGAAAGTGTGTGATAGAATGGTGGCAAGGGCCCAGCATGAGACACTGGTTCGAATGTCAATATAGTTAAGTATTTTAGATATGTGATCTTTATGCTATCGGCTTTTCTACCACAAGGTGTAGCTCCACGGGACGGACGCAAAACCTGTCCTCATTTACATAGTTGTTTAACAGTATACAGTATAATCCACGGTAGGTGTTGAACAGATAAAAATTTGCCTGAATAGCCATCTTCAACTGGGATGGGTCGGTGTCTTATCCTATTGATATACACAGAAAAGCGCATATATATATATATATATATATATATATATATATATATATATATATATATATATATTGAACAATAAAAAAATATTAAAAATTTAAAATCTTCGGACACACTGGGTTGTAGATTAATATTCTTTCTTTTTTTTTTATTATTATTAGTTCATTTAGATTCCTCGACTAGTTTCGGCCAAAATGGCCATCATCGGGAGAAGAAATATTTCTGCTTGCTGGTAGCAGTAAACTACAGAAATGAATGTCTTGATGGAGAAAATGAACTTTTGGCTCATTAGGGAGTGAGTGAGTATGATGTGTGTAAGTGTGTATATTCGTGTGGGTGTGTGTATAAGTGTATAAGTGTGAGGCCTCAACACCTTCGTAAGCATGTCTGTCTTGTGTGGGTGAGAAATGTGGTTAGGTTTTGATTTGTTGATTTATATATTGTTACTATCTGTATTATTAAGTTTATGATTTAGCCCGGCTGGATGTTGTGTTTTTAGACGTTGTATCCACTTATTTTCATGCGACTCTAAAATCTTTCTAATGTTATCTGCTCTGAACTTTTCTATTCTCTCAATTATAGAGAATTTGGCACGGGCTATGAAATCGTGTTTTCCAGGCGGAAATGTTGTTCTACAGGTAATAATTTTTCATGGGGAGTCGACTTATTAATTCTGTAGTGAAAGGGTCATTCAGATTTTCCTACATATTGTTTCTGGCATAGTGTGCATTCTAGGAGGTAAATTATGTTATGACTTCTACAGTTAGAATCGTTGTAGATTTTGAAAGTAGATTTAGTGATTGAGCTAGTGAATGAATTCGTGTGTTTAATATGGTTGCAACATAAACTTCTTTTGTTGTTACATGGTTGGGAAAATCCTGTTTTTTTTTTGTTCTTAGTTTATTACGAAATTACCTTGTCCCTTGAAATGTGGTTACTACCTATGATTTCTTTTAGGTTCTTAGGTCTACGATATGCAAGAAGGCCGGGTTCCTTAAACAGTTTTTTTTTAGGTCTGGTTTGAGATGTAGTATTTCCCAGCGACGTTTGATTATTTCGGATAGTGGAGGCAGAGTGGGATTGAAAGTGGTTACTAGAGGGATGCGGCTATATTTATTTTTAATCTTGTACATTAGGGTGTCTTCTCTAGGTGTGGAAATTGCTTTATTTATTTGTTCCCTGATTAGGTGTTGTTTATAGCCACGTGTTGTGAATTGATTCTCCAGATTTTCAATGTGTTTATTTAATTCTTCATTGTTGGAACATATCCTTCTGAGTCTAAGTGCTTGTGAATAGGGAAGGTTCTCTTTGAGGTGTTTAGGGTGGGAAAACTTAAAGTGTAGATAGTTGTGTGTGTCGGTGATTTTAGTGTGTAGTGTCATTTGTAGTTTCCTGTTTTCATTTATGTAACTGCGGGTGTCTAAAAATGTTACTGGTGTTGTGGATTTTTCATAGTCAAACTTAAATGAGTCGTGCACTGTGTTTAGGGTCATAAGGAATTGGGTAAGTTTGTCATCACTACCCGTGTATACATATAATATATCATCGATATATCATGCATAGAATACGCAGTCGCTACCAATGATTGGATAGATATGGGTCTCCTCAAATTTTCCCATGAATATTGTAGCATATGATGGAGCTGCAATGGTGCACATGGCACAACCTCTTATTTGAAGGTAGTGTGCTCCATTGAAGTTGAAAGTATTCAATGTAAGGACATGCTCCATCTGTGGGGGGGTCTTGTTTTCTTCTTTTAGTAAGTGCTTCCCAAAGGGCGGTTAGCTCTTCGATGTGTTTAATGTTTGAATAGAGTGACCATTGTCACTAGAATGGCATTCTCTGGAACTGCTTGTATGTGATTAATTTTGTTCAGTCGATATGTTGTGTCTCTGATGTATATAAAGACTATTTCCCAGAATTGTGCGATCTGGCTGCTGATCTAGTCTTTATATACATCACGTATATAATACGTTAAAAGAATCCCTTTTGCGCCCATAACTTAGGGGTAGAGTCTCTGACTGATGCCAAATCGGTCGAGTTTCGATTTCGGATTGAAGCAATCGGATGTTGAGCCACACTGATAAGCTGTGATACACCGAAACACTATGTGGATGACTTGCTCCCGTTCACCGATTGAGTACTATGAAAAGAAGGAATTTCTAAGAGCTGTTCCTCCTGATTAGCGCATAGCACTTGTGCGAAGTCTCTGACTAATGTCAAATTGGTCGAGCTTGAAGCAATTTGATGTCTAGCGAACCGATGAGCTGTTTCTTTTTGGTTTGGTTTCTTTTACGGCATATCAACCTCAATGAATTATTTAATGCCGACAAAATTTATATTGCTGGTAAAAAAAAAAATCTTCAAAAATCTTTCGCTGGTAATAATATATTGCTGTTAATATTTTTTTACAAATATATCTGGTAATAAAACCTATTTTTACACTTTCATAGTGTTTTGACTTTAGTTTGGATGTTAACTATTTGGGCATAGCTGGGACCCCAACAAGTGTTACCACCCCGGGTCAGGTTCCAGTCTCCTGAAAACATCCTGATCAGAGAGGCCTTGCTATTGGACGTAGTTTGCCGTCATATCCAGGACGCGGATGTAGTTTATCGTCATATCCATGACGCTGAACAGCTGTGATACAGCCAAACAGGCTCTGTGGATATATGTATAATGGGCTCTTCCGTAGTTTACTATGTATGAGGGTCCAGCAGCTTAATTCTTAAATCCGAACAGCTAGATTATCCAAACGTACTTATCTGATTGTAGTAGTGATGGGTTCTGCAATGTCATATGTTGTATCCCCCAAGTTTTCTAAATTACCCGCCCCAGACTTTGAATTTGGACTTTTCCTTCTTCTACACTGGTTGCTATTCTGCCATAGATATGGATTCATACCTTTCCCAAGGCTATTTGCCTGTAAGTGAATTTAACGGACTTTACAATGCGAATTCGAACATGTCTACACAATAGACAAAGTCTGCCTGACATACAAGACAACTTTCCTTACCAATAATGTCGCAACCAGCATGTGACCTTGAGAACGAACCATGTGTATTGTAACTTTTTGAAATTGCATCAAGGTTTTCTATCAGGCTCATTAGTGCATATAAAATATACGCAAAGAATGCTGGGTGATTTCTTCATCATGGAGCATTGTCTATAACACATCTAAGAGAGTATAGACATTCAGATCTAATGTTTGGCCGTTAAGCATTAGAAGAATGTGTTAATTAGGTGAATGGTTGATAAATATACGTAAACGCGCGCACACACAATCTAATGCATAAATCTACAAAAATATAATTCTGTATGTATGAAGCATGTAGTGAAACGTAATAAAGCAGGCTGACAATTTGGTATTATCTGAATTTTGATATGAAATTTTTCAATGTAAAACTTTTTTCAATTCTCCCCAAGACGCGAGTGGTGACTGCGAGTGAAAGCGAATGAAAAGAACGGACTATAAAAAGGAAACAAGAGATAACCCCTTCTGTTATTGATTTTTGCCTATTTTTTATAAATTATCAATTCAATAAGGCGATAATGTCACTAAGATAGATGAGGCTACTGAGAGTGAGAGTAGAAGCAGAGTTTAGAAAGGACCAGAAACTTAATTCTAAACAGGAAAAATAGATAAGCCTCTACTCCTGCTCAAAAGAACGGGAAGGAGTGGAAATTGAAAGATAGGCGAACCGATCTACTCCTACTGAGGAAAAAAAAAGAGAAAATAAATGTTAAATAAAATTTAGAAGTTTAGGAGGAGACGTTAGAAACAGGGATTAAATTAAACTTTAGAAGGAACTGGTAACACAATCCTAAACAGAAAACAACGTCTAAACGTCTACTCCTGTACAAAATAGCGAGGTGGGCGGGAACCCGACGATATATGAAATCTACTCCCATTGAAGCAAAGAATAATATATAAATATTAAATGAAATTTTATTCATTTTTTTTATTACGGATTTAGAATTTAAATTATTTCTTTTATCAGTTTTAGAATGAAGGTAGTTATATTGACAAAAATAAATATGTATTGTTGAAATAATGATCTTCATGTTAGTGTAACGACTTATTGATGGACTGATAATTGCTCTATTCATTAAAGTTGTAGTATCATCATATATAGTGATATTCAAAGCGAAGCTTAGATGCGGCACAAGGCCGAAAGTATGGGGCACCCAGTGAGGATCAAACTCACTACTCAGACGTAATTGTTCTAGCGAGACAAGCTTGCTAACCATTACACCGCCTCGAGATGCCCAAGTAACCCCGTATATACTGTAGTTTTAAGAGTAACGGCGTGTTTTGGTCACGATAGCTTGTCAGAGCCTATATTCAAGTTAAATATATGGTTTTCACGAGATATTTTACATTCGATAATAAGCGATCGTTCTTATGCATTATTGGTGAATGTGTTTGAAGAAAAGATTTGAGGAAACATAAATGTGGTTCTACAGGAGGATGATGAGGATGCCATTGGGAGCAACGATACAGTTTTAGAGAAAATGGGGACAAAAAGAACACTTATACATTTACACCAGAAAGAGACACATTTCTAGGGTACATAATGAGCAAAGCAGCTTGGAAAATTCGATCAACACAGGGCATACTAAATGCAAGAGGGACAGATGAAAACCGTGATCAAATGATGACGGAACAAAGTTTAGTTTTGCTATTTGGCAATGAATGATGCATAATCTCCTCACACATGAAGAAGATGAGTGAAGCAACAGAAGTGTACTTCTACAGAAGGATGCTGAGAATACCATGGACCGAACATGTGAGTCAATATGAAGTTTTAGAGAAACGAAAACAAAAATGATACTTATGATTAACATCAAAGAGGGACAGTTGAAATTTCTAGGGTGCATAATGAGGAAAGAAGGCATGGAAAATTTGATAACCACAGGGAAACAAGACGAAAACAGTACATAACCTATCTAACACGTTTTTCTAAATGGATTCCAGAACAAAATTTAGGAGAAATAACAAAAAGATTAAATTTATCAAGAGCTACAATAAACTGGAAATTGTGGAGGGCTATGATCGCCAACGTCCTGAAGGGACACGGCACATAGAAAAAGAAGAGAGCATCATGAGGATGTTTTCGGACATTTTAAATTATTGTAAGTCTCTAATCATTGCCAGTTAATTATAGATTAATGAACATTTTCAGGAGTTGAAACATTGGCCCCGTTCAAGCAATTTACATAACAAATTATGCCCTGTCGTTTGTAGCTTCAGAATACGCTGACTGCACCTCTGCAGGGGGTGGGTAAGACCTCCAAAATGAGACATCTTAGGTATAAACTACATCTGCCTCTTAGGTATGATGATATACTCCATTGGAGAGCAACGCCTCCTTTATCGGCCTGAAGGGAATTGGTGTGAGTTGAACCTCAAGGAGTGGGATCAGAATATGCCGACTGCACCTCTGCAGGGGGTGGTTAAGACCTCCAAAATGAGACATCTTAGGTATGAATATAAACTACATCTGCCTCTTAGGTATGATGATATACTCTATTGGAGAGCAAGGCCTCCTTTATCGGCCTGAAGGGAATTGGTGTGAGTTGAACCTCAAGGAGCGGGAACAGAATATTGATGTTTATTCTTTGATTAGTTTTTAATATAGGACCAAAAAATGCCCGAAATATGTCAGCATTGCTGTATGAATGATAAAGTGGAGATGTCTTCCTCTCCTGTAGTTCTTGGTGGACGTGTCATTGTTTCAAGAGAAGGCAACAAGCCGTCACTCGTATATAACACGGAACCACCCGACCTACTGATATCTTCATCTTTTTCTACTTTCATTTCTTCTAAGATACGATAGAAAATCTTTGTCTCTGGTGCCCGCAAAAAAAAAAAACAAAAAAAAACTGAGTGTCAAAAGGAATGTTCTTCGATTGACACCGCTATAATTTTAACAATCTTCAACCGTCGGCAATGTTTATTATTAGGATTGTAAAACTTAAAGCTAGGACTTAAAGTTATGGTGAAAGTTAATTTATAAATTTTCTTTGTTCTTAAGAATTGACGATAAAGATAATAAACATTATTTATTTATTAGATATTTTTAATTGAAATTAGTGAGAAAGATTGGTTAATTGACAACTGAGTCCAGCTTAAAAAACGTTAAATAAAAATAATTTATTCATAGTTGGTTCATATATTTTAATAATCTAGTAAATGTTCATGAATTTAGAAATAAAATTGTTTTTTTTGTTTTTTTTTTATAAATTGTTAAATCTATATAATAAATGCGAATGTCAGTGTGTCACTGATTTACACTTTTTTTTTTTCAATTTTATCCTAGAGGCCGTAACGCAACATACCATTTTGGAATCAGGAAGAATCTGTGAGAAAATTAAAATCATTCCGGGCCGGATCCGGATTCGCAATCCTGAGATTTTGGATTCCCATTTTTTTCAATACCTCGATTTCTTTTTGGCGATGTTTTACGTGATTTTTAGCGACGAATTATTATTTTTTTTTGTTTGTTTGTATGATAACAATTTTTATGATTTGAAAATAAATTTGGGAAGAATCGAAATTAATTGCGAAATCCAGCGAAAGTCACCTATGAAATTAAAAAAAAAAAATATTTACGGAAAGTTAGGACCTACAAACAAATTGCGTTTAATTTAAGTGGCAGCAGAATAATAGTCGTTGATCTTTTAAAAGGTAAGTTTAAATATTGATGCAATTCTTAAATGCAGCGGTCAATTTTGAGTTCTGTAGTTTAGAGTTTGTTTCTCACAACTCCTACTATTACCTACCTATTGTGATTAAGGCCGAATCACGAACTCTCCGCGTGACCTAGCTTAAATGCCACCCGATAGGGCGGCTTTTAAGGTAGTGATAAATATTTGCACTGTATTTGCTTTAATTGTAGTAGCTTTAAGAATGTTGTCAATATAAAATTACTTTTGTAAATAAATAAATAGTGTTTAATAATTTTTGTCGTAAATTCTCTAGAACAAAAAATGTATAAATTCACTTCCATCAATTGTTTGGTTTTTATTACAATTCTAATCATCGTTTTCTTTTTTTTTTTAAACAATAAGCATTTCCAAGAAGTCAAGGTAATTAAAATCATTGGGAAGGTTAAGGAAACAAACGTCATTTTGAAACTCCGTTTATGCAGGTATTAGGTTGGTGCAAAAATAATGTCGTTTTCTCACATATGTTACTATGTGAGAAAACGACATTATTTTTGCACCAACCTAATACTAGTCCAAATTTACCAAATGATGCTTACTGCTACGTCCCTCTCCCCCATGAAAAAAAAAACAATTAAAAAAACAAACGTTGAAGAAAAATATATTTCGTTTATTTAGCCTGTGATGCAAAGTTGGAGTTCGTACTGATAAATTACCAACTCGCAACGTGACATGCAGCTGAAGGAACATTTGATCCCAGTATTGAGCGAAAGAGAGATTTAACTGATGAAGGTAATAACGCATAGAATGTAAATCGTCGATGTGGTAGATACTACTGCAATACACGGTACCTGTAGTAAGTGTAGAGTGAGCTCACATAAGTAAAAAATGTTTAATAGTAACAAATCTAAATTATTTTTGGCTGTATTCTCGGAGATTATAAAAATTTTGGAAAATATGAAAACTCTTAAATGTAAACGGTATTACACACGCGATCCGTTAAAGAGGCAGTTTTTTTTTATTGCTTCGCTAGGCAACCTAATATGATGCAAATCTCACACAAATTTTGTTATAAATATGATTAATTCTACAAAAAACACGAATTAAAGCTACATGCAACGGATCATATTTAAATTGAATTTACTTAGAGTGAAATATTATTAGATTATAATGTTTCATCTGCTAAGTAAATTTAATGTCATTTTAAATAACTATGCGTAAGAAAGAAGTTTATTACGCATGAGCAATTACGTACTTGAAAAATGTTCAGGCAAACAGGTATATTTGAAACTGATACGGGCCCACAACTAACATACAAGAATTATTTATTTAATGTGCATCAATATTGGCTGAAAAGTTCATAGGCTAACCAAGACGCTCTCATGGAATGCGGCCAAATGAGGTTTATTTTTCAAAATAGCCTCATTTACGTTCCACACACTTTTTCTATCGGTGTTGCAGTATTTGGATCCGATTAGTGAAGAAGCTTTCATCTTGTTCGTCAAAAATGTCAACAACGGCAGATATGATGTGTTCATTACTGCGATACTCTTTTTCTTAGCCAAGAATTTTTCATGTTCAGGAAGAGATGACAGAAGAGGTCAAATCAGGAGAATACAGATGGTGATCAACGCACAGCAGGCAATGATACCAAGGATCTGTGTGCTGGAGCTTATTTCTAATGAAACAAGTCCTTTTTCGCCTGTTTTCCTGGACGTTTGGTCATAATAGCCTTTTGTAACTGTTTCAGTAAGTTGTTATGATATTCCCCATTTGATACCTTTTGCATCCCCCACCAAAAAAAATTATGGGCATCATATTCCCTGTCGACGAAACGAACTTGTCCTTCTTTAGAGCAGGTGAAGACGCGGGTTCCCACTGCATGGATTGACTGTTTGTCTCTGGATCAAAGTGATGAACCCAACCTTCTTTACTGGTTAAGAAACGTTCAAGCAATCCAGCTGTATCTGTCTCAAACGTTGTCACATACAACCGAGATGTGACAGCCTGATGCGCTTTTGATCAGGTGTCAAAAGTTGCGTTACCCACCGACCAAAATTCTTCGTTGTGCCAAGGTAATTGTGAAGAATATTTTTAAATCTCTCAGGTGATACGCTAATAGCATTGGATAATGATTTATAGTCAATTGCCTGTCAGCCATCACCATGCGGTGAACACGATCGTTGTTTTTCTCAGTAGGGGCAGTCCCAGGACCATCAGATCTTGTGTCATCATGCGGACACTCCTTTCTCCTCTTATATCCAGCTGTCCTCATTTGCACTTGATAAAGCTGCTGCGTCATTCCCTAACGTAGCAAATATGTCAGCACGAATGTCCTTGAGGGCTAAAACTATTTTTTTTTGCAGATACATGATGACACCATGATGCGAAATGTTGTCCATTTTCAAGATGAGTCGCTACTAGTGACTTTTGAAACCTAATTTGAACAGTCACGTGTCACTTTACCTGGATTGAAACCGCGCAATTATGAATTACAAGTGGTGAATGTAATGCATGCAAGTTTTCACATTTCTAGCGTCTCCATAACCAGTCTTCGAACATTTCAGCCCACCCTTGTACAGTAATGTAACCTGAGTAGAGATATATTTACATTCAATCAGCTGACACGATTAAAAAGCAAAAACATGTCAAATTTATAACTTATCGCTGGTTCGTGAAGCTTTGAACATAGAATAAATGTGTTAGGTTAGCCATGAATAGTTTTGTCTTTTATTATCAATTTTATTCTTCAATAATTAATATATATTCTATTTTATTCAATTATATATTCACCATTATTTCCATTGGCTTATAGCAAATTATCTGGCTTCCCTTCGGTAAATTTTGAATAAAATTTCACAGGTTTTGAACTGAAGAACACTTTTGAACCTAGTTGTCATTAGAGTATATTTTCAAAGCGTTTCGCGGCAATCGAAAAAGTTAATAATGATTTGTTTCTGAAAAGTCAACTGAACATGACGGGTAGATTAGAATAGAGCAAACGAGTTACAAAAAATTCTGTTTTTATTATTATAACCCGCGCTTTGCTGCGTGTCACACATTGTTTTGTAAAAAATAATTCATTTTAAATCATTGTTATAATCTGCAAATAAAAATGATTCGTTTCAGTATAACTCAATGATCTTTCCCATGTGACCTCCGTCGTCTGGCTTTCTCCTTCTGTGTTTTAGATAGGAGTCATTCCAATGTTCAAATTTAAATTTAATTTAAACCAAAGGAAAAAATATGTTCAGTGGGGGATTTGTGCCCCGCGAAACTCCCTTTGATCAAAATTAAATATACTTATTCAATTACACTGGGTGATATAGTTTCAGAATATATACATACATATATATATATATATATATATATATATATATATATATATATATATATATATATATATATATATATATATATATTTCAATAAAGGTGCAATTGATTTACAAATTCATGAATTATTCATACATAAAACAAATACAAAGGTTAATGATTTAAATGGCGAGAAATCCATCTTCGCGAACAATTCAAATAATATACAAAAACCCCGAACCTGTTTATGAATGAAAAGATCCTGTTTTATAAATTTCAGTTGCAATAGGTCTTTTTATTTTTACAAGCTTTCGTCTGTTCCTACAGACATCCTCGGGTATAAAATAGATTGTGTTCTTCTTTTTACTCTCAGTAATAAGTGGACATTTGTTTTCGTTGTCCACTTATTACTAAGAGTAAAAACAAGAACACAATCTATTTCATACCCGAGGATGTCTGTGGGAACAGACGAAAGCTTGTAAAATAAAAAGATCTAATGCAACGGAAATTTATAAAACAGGATCTTTTCATTTATAAACAGGTTCGGGGTTTTTGTATATTATTTGAATTGTTCGCGAAGATGGATTTCTCGCCATTTAAATCATTAACCTTTGTATTTGTTTTATGTATGAATAATTCATGAATATATATATATATATATATATATATATATATATATATATATATATATATATATCAAAGGTTATGGGTGTCTATATCCTAAACCCTAGGAGGAGTACGATAACAAACAGACATACACAGACTACAACTTTATATATATAGATGCTACCTTGCATTGTCATGTAGGAAAACAACGATTTTTTTCTATTTAGGAGCGCAGATATTTTTCGAACAAAATTCTCTGTACAGGTTGTAAATCTTGGTGGTACATGTGCATTTACTGTTTCGTTGTGTTTTAAGAAATCAAAATGAATTATACCATGACGATCAACGCACAGCGCACAACGTTACCTTTCTTGCATGGAGATCACCTTATGGTGTTGATTCTAGAGATTTATAGAGATCAAGCTTTTGCGTTGAACACTGTCGTACATAACCCATTATTCATTGTATGTTATATATCTCTCTTCTGAAAGGATAATTGTCGCTATGGATAAATGGTATGTTTTGTTTTCGCTAAGAACGTGTGCAATCCAAGTATATATATACATACCTTCCTTGTCCTTTTTGAGTGTCAGCATATGATAGACTGTGATATTTTTTTTTACTAATTCCCGAGTAGTTCACTGTGGGCTACGTTCAACGCTGGATTTTGAGCGTTCTAATCAAAGTCTGCTGATTGTCACGTTCCCAAGGAATTTAAATTTCAGCATTAACTGACCCATAAAGAATTGATATGCCGTTAATCAACCAAACCAAGCGACGAAATCAAGTTCCTCTTATATGTCAGTTATGAGTTCTAGACCATAAAAAAAAAAAATATATATATATATATTTTTTCTAGATGTCGCCATCGTCTTATATCGGCGAGTCAACCCTCATAAGATTATATGCTGTAAATTCAATTTCAATCCATTCATTAGTCGGGGTAAGAATTTTATTAAATTTATTCTTCAGTCCTCTGTGTACGCTTGGAATTCCACTAAGGTAAGTGAATGTATTCCAAATTTATCTTTAATTGACGCGTATAAGTTCGAATAATATATTTATCATTACAATTGTTTCTGACTTAACCTAATAAAAAACAACCTGTAAGCAAACTCAGAAGGTGAAAGAATCGAACGGTTTACAGCCACATCACGTTGTAACACAATTTCCCGTAACAGCAACGTCAAGCCTGGTCACTACTAAGTTGTATGACCACTTGGCAATACCAGGGGCTGTAGGCTTGAAAGTGCGGGTCATGTAATAGTTAATGGCTTGGATTTTGTAATCGGAACACCGAGTTTCGATTCTCGTTGCGTTCGTTATATTCTCTTACGCACAAAGAGCCATGAGAAAGGTATTCACCTTTTCTCCAAATACAGTTATGGGTTAATTATTAATACTTTTAAGACTAAACCATTATTATCTAAAAGAAAGCAAAAAAAAAAAAAAATGCGAGATTTTCTAACAACCTAAAACATATTTTTCTGCAATGGCTTGATGAGCCGTGAAAAATGAATCAGTCACTCAATAAAAGAAAAAAAGGACATTTTGAGTAGTCGGCTCGCATTTTTCTAACATTTTAGCGGCTAGTACATCCGTGTAAATTTGGGAGGAGCTGCAACCGCCCCTGGTAAAACTCAGATGAATTTGAATGACGAAATTGTGCGATACCATTTCTCGTTGGCGCGGTAAAACGGAAGAAAGTTTTGTTAAAATATATGAAATTGTTATGTGCTGAAAGGCAATTATACGAGAAGGGTTAATACCAAAAAACCGTGGGAACAATTGAAGATTTAATTTACACATAAACGACTTGGAATTTATGTCGAGCATTTTGAACAATAGAAGTGTGACCAAGACTTAACGCAGAATGTTGATTGACACACAGCTGCAAATGCAAGCTGTAAAGCGGAAACTTCATTTTCGTAAACGACGAATTTGGAGTTGATTATTTTGCTCGAAAGTGATTAAAGTTAGGCGGGGTGGATAAGCCATCTACGCTCACTGAGTGAGAAATCATGATATGAGAGATTGGAAGAAGTAAACTCCCCAAAATTTTGTCTATAAATTCGAATTCGCTTCGCTCATTCGCCAGTAGGAGACGAGTCGCAGAAGAGAGAAGAGAGGCAAAAGAGACGGAGGCGAGACCAGAGACAGGAGAGAGGCCCATGTGATTATCTGCCAAAGAAAGTCTCCGACTTCAACCTTGTGCCAAACTTTACCAAAGCAGTAAACTAAACTTTGACAAGTCAACAACGATAGTATCACTTCCGATTTACACGCGGGTCGAGCTGACACTTATTGCGTGTGATATATCCAATTATTTTACAAAAGTTTGATATAAACAGCTTTTCATTTTTGTTCAATTTATTCGTGAGTTATTTGTTTTCCTGTACGTCTCCGCCCTGCTTTGATCAGCCCAATACAAAGATAAGTGCCACGATCCGGTCTTGGCCTCCTTATGATCAAACTTAAATCACAACGTGGGATAGGGCAAATCTAAGATCGAAGTGATCTTCTTCGATCAGCCGTAGTGTTGAATGTCTGCAACGACCGGAGAGGGTGTTGTACGATTACAATTGTGATCATTGTTCAATCCATGCGAATTGAAATGGTGATATATAGCTTTTGTTCAACCTCTTTCGCTCTCACTCCTACTTTCAATATCGTACAAAAAATGGAAGATCAACACTCAACCGTAACCAAAACGATTGGTTGTTTGATAAGTTGTCTGGCTTAACAATATGTCAAGACTTACTTACATCATTTACTGTCGCACTGTTATCTTCACTTTTGTTGTTATTATCCCTACGTTTCTCTCGTTCTAACCTATGGCCTTCTTAATGAGTCTGTCGATTTCAAAATCGACAGTTTATTTAATCCTAAAGGGTTCCCGTTCTGATTCGCATGTCTAGAGAAATTATTTTTTCTAATGTTCACTCTATACAACGACCACGGATCACTCAAGTTAGTTACTGTGCGGAGTTGTATTAGCGTAAGTGTTGTAGCATACCTATAGACGATAATTGGTATGTCCGTCCCCAGTCACATAAATACAGTAGTAAATAATGTATGTTGACCTGCAGCTGGAGATTCGTCTCCATCTGTGCTGACCAAAATCCCTGTTTCCGGGCAGAGAGGATCCCCAGACGAACGGCAGATACTCGTCTCGGGAAACAGATACCTGACGCCGTTTCATGCGGGGTCTACGGGGAATTTTTGGCCAAGCCTACGGGCTCGGATACCACACATTAAATTCGGCCTTGTGCCACATCTGATAGCGTGGGGCGGTTGGTATATATCCTGCATCTGGAGATTCATTGTGGAATTCAATTAACCCAATTCTAGAAGTTGACTACTACTTCTTCGCGCCGCTGTTGAATCTTATGTGTGTTGTTCTTGTCCTAAGTTTCATAACCAACGTTCGTATGATTATTCTATTCAGTAACCTTTCCTAGCTTACAGCAGTAAGAAAGGGCAAGATAGACAGCTTATTGCCAGTGTTCAGGCGGAGACGTTAGAATTATAGAGTTGAATTAGACTTTAGAAGGAAACAGAAAAAAACATTTCTAAACAGAAAACAAAGGATAAAACTTTCCTTTTATTATTTTTAGCATTGTTTAGGTTTTTATTTTAATTATTTCACATGTAAGGCGGTAATGCGACAAAGACGCAAAGGGTTACCGCGTGTGCAAGAGAATGAGGCTTTAGTGAGAAGAAAAGACAATAAAAGAACAGGTTTCAGGAAGACAGAAGACGACGTTTGAAGCAGCAATTAAGATTTTTCACATTGTAAATTGCAGGGAAACAAGATATCGGAATAGTGCTCCAAAGGTTAGAATAGAACTTACGGTTACATCTAACTAAATCAAAAGTAAAACGAAGAGATTTAGTCGCCAATCTGGTACTACACTTAAAGTCATGCAGTCAGAGTATCAACGAAGACAGCTCATTAGAACAACTGCTATGAAAATATTTAGTTGAAGATCGCCCTGTTTCCACTGAGTCGAGAGCAATGAATAAAAATTGATAATTTAGACTAATGCAACGGATTACATTTACATATTTTGGATCTAGATTTTATTAGATTAAGAAGTTTCGTGGATAAGTAAAGTAAAGTAATTGTAGATAAGTAAACTGACAATAGGCGAAAGAAAATTTATGATATGTCATGCTATATTTGCATTATTTACTGTCGGACTGAGGCCCTTACATTTATGTTATTAGCAGAACACTTCGGCCGTTGTGCCCCTCAGCCTTTCGAATGTGTTTGTCGATCCGGGCAAGGAAACTTCAAGTGGACACATTATTTAATCTACTTCAGTAAATTGTTTGCGTTCCACTGTTGGCGTGTCTGGAGATATCACATTTTCTTCTGTTTAACCTTGGCCTGCCCATTGCGAGTCCCGATTCCACAGAATCGGATTCGAGACTGTATTTTAAATAGAGATCTATAGAGCGCTTATCGCAGGAAATGGTGAGCAAAAATAACGACTTTCGTCCTTACTGCCAGGTTTTATGACTTTGCCCTATGGCCATTGAGGTACATTTTGGAAATATGGTGATTTCTGCCATGGATTTAATAGCTGTCTATTTTCGTCAAGGATTTTCAAAATTATATATATATATATATATATATATATATATATATATATATATGTTACATAGTAACATATGTGAGAAAACGATATTATTTTTGAACCAACCTAATAATAAGAATAAGACTCACGGTGTTACAGGCAGTGGAAGAGAATGAGAAGAATTTAGTCAGGAGAAAGGGAACACTAGTTTTTACGATGACAGAAGATGGCGATTGACTTTGTTTTTATGTGGTAGGGATGAATGAAATAAGTGAACCAAATTCTAATTCCAGTCCGGTTTCTTATATTCACTTACAAGTAAATAAACTTGAGAAAGGTATGAATTTACCTGCTCTGTTCCAAGCTATGGGTTAATTAGTCGGTTTAAAAATCTAAAAATATTATCTGGCTTCAAACAATATCTTTGATATTATATTCGTTATTTATTCTCATCTCTATCTAATAATGATATCGTAAAACCGCACAGATTTCGACAGATTATGAAGCTGTTTTCAAAGTAATATAATATACTATTAGTTTGGTGCAAAAATAATGACGTAATAATGTCGTTTTTTGACGTTAAAAAATACGTCAAAAACGACATTATTACGTCATTATTTTTGCACCAACCTAATATCAATAAAATACATTTATAATATATTATACTACTAATATGCAATCAACTGCATTAGCTTTAAATTTTAAAAAGATGCATTTTTCGCCATGATGAAATATTAATAAACACTGGGTGAAAATAAAATGTATCTATTTTAAATTTATATGCGTACACCCTTAAAGAGGCAATACTATGTGGAATATTAAACACGTTCTATGTTTCTAAGGCATTCGACTCGATTTTTCTACCCAATCAAGTAGAATTCCTTAGAATCACAAGAGTCTCTCATAATATAGAAATCGTAACTATATTTTGAAAATGGAAATAATGTTCTATTCTCTTCGATGTTCCATTTCTATTGCGAATCCTCAATTACGTTTCTGATACCATTAATCAAATTGTAAATGTCCTTTGTTGGACGTAGGCCTTCCACAGAGCACATCATCTTTGCCATTCATGAGAAGCAATAGGACATTATCCTGCAATGTTGGCCCGTTAGTAGCAGATATGACACGCTTGGGCGAGCATGTCTCTTGACGATTCCTGATTAACATGCCGGGAGAATTCCTGCAGTAAATTGGCATTTCATTCTGCAGTAGACTGGTCGGCAAACAAGGATATAGAAACGAGGATTGTACCATTATTTAACCCATTTCTTATTTCGAGCCGTTATCCATGAAAACACCGATACATCGGAGGTATTCCCAATCCGACACCGATCTTCTATCTGAACAGTCTCAACGTTGCTTACCCTCGGTGATCAGACAAGAACCGGTGGGATATCGTTCTAATCACTCACTTCTGATTACTCCAGCACGCTAGGTAGCTTATGCATTGTTTTTTTTTTGTTTTTTTTTTGTTTTTTTCAGGCCCTTTAACTTCAATCTGCTTCGTGAGTATCAACTTGTACAAGACCTCATTATGTATTCTAGAAAATGCAAATGTCGCTTATGATCTTAAGATTCTTCTTAATTACTAATAAAATATTTAGATATTTTTGTAAGATTGCATGTATAAGAAAGGAAGTCATGCATACTGAACGGTTATGTAATATCAGCCCCCTTATATGGTAGTGCTTGCTAGACACTCTCCACGCAGATCCGGATAGGCTTGAAGCAACGGTAATGGGGTTCTACAGAAAGATACTGAGAATACCAGGGACATAATATATTAGCTACGACAAAGATTAGGAGAAAATGGAAACAAAATGATAATTATACTTCATATCAAGAAGAGACAGATGAAATTTCCACAGCGCATAATGAGGAAAGAATGCTTGGAAATTTGATAGTCACAGGGCAGACTGAAGACAAGAGGCAAACCGAGTTTGTGTAAATGGATTGCGGAATACGGTTTAGGAGAGAAAACAAAAAGATAGATAATATTCATTCTTTTATGTAGCGTGTCCCTTTACGACCTAGGTGAACATGGCTCTCCACTTCTCCCGATCACTTGTAGTTCTCAATATGATTTTTCCATTTGTTTTTGTTTTTCTCCCAGACCCTGTTCTGTTATACACTTGCTTAATTCAGCTATGTATGTCACGGGTAGCTTTCCCTTGTCTCTTTCCTTATATCTACCCTGTGAGTATCAGTTTCTCCAAGCCACCCTTCCTTATTAACGTATCCCAGAAATTTCATCTGCCTCTTCCTGATGTTAAGTATAAGCGTCCTCTTTGTTTGTATCCTTTTCAAAACCACATCTTTGCTCACATGTTAAGTTAATATTAAGAGCTACAAAAGACAGGAAATTGAAGAGCGACATGATCGTCAACTTCCGGAAGTGAAACTGCGCATAGAGGAGGAAGTGTATTAATGTGTATTCTTGATTAGGTTAGCAAACTCCGAAAATATAAAAGTTTCAGAATAGTAAAGTCCTTTAGGTTGTCAAGAATGTTCTTTCCTTCGTTCCAGTTTACTTGCAAACATAGTTTTGCATAAAACTCTTCGAAGTATTAATATTCTTTTCTTCGCTTTCGGTTGCCTTGGTAGCAAGATTTATAGGATTGCGTGAGACATGAAATGAGAGGTCTCGAAAGACATTATCTTTCAAGATGGCTCTTCAAACGCCTAAAAATGATAACTCTTTCGAAGAAAACAAGGAGATTAAGGTGGATGAATGATTATTCCCAGCCGAATGCCTCTATGAATATATTTGATCACACAAGCGAAATGATAACGGATATTGTCCTGATGAAGAATCCCTCTTATTCTGTTGGTGGCGTGTTCTGTTCAAGGTGCTTCTTTCTCAAGCACCGAAGTTGTTTAACAAAAAATACTCATCAGTGCTGTTAAGTTGTCGTCTAAAGTTCATAATGGCTGATTTTTATCTCACTAAAAAAAAAAATCAACAAGATTAAATTTGTATTCTTTTAAATCAAGTTTGTCTTTCTATTGAAGGAAGGGTGATATCGCCAAGCATTTTGTAAGAATAGTCCATTCCTTATCCGAATATCAATATATCTCTTGGATTCCTCGAAAATGCAAAAAAAAAAATCACCATGTCATTGAAAATTTGCAATGTGAATATTGATCCGTAATGATATCCTTATGCTAGTTAATAAAATATGAATCTTTCATATTTTATATTTCAGTTTAATAATCTCCGATATTTTGTAAGCATTTCACCCCAAGCAAGGCGAGAGTGCCACTAGCACTCATTGGGGTTACAGAGGATAGAGAACAAGAGTAAAGAGGCGTGTTTACGAAAAGAATAAAGATAAGGACGGGGAATAAGATCAAAGTATCAGATGCCGATTGACATTACACTTGAATATGTCAAGATTTTAGTTACCAGGAAAGCAGGTAAGAGGAAGGGAATTACACAGACAGGAAGTGCGAGAGAAGAAGATATTTGAGTAGAAGAGACGGTGACATTTAACCGTTTCGACAGTAAAATGGTGGAACCGAGATGCCAACTTAGTAGCTCGCTTAAATTCATACAATCTGGGAACCAGCGAGAGAAACTCGTCGGAACAGTTACCGTGAAAATATTTTTAGAAGCGACAGAAGGAAGCCACGGTACATCTTTGAGAAAAGCGACTGTAGACAAGATCAGAACCTATCACATTGCATATCTCTCTCTTTATCGCGGACCTCGAGACATAGCGGGGCACCAAACCATATATGTCGGCAATATTCTATGCAAGGACGGATGGTTGATTTATAGACTTGAAGCATAAACTCAGGCGAGAAAAAAACATTCTGACACGACAGAGAGAATCAACTTTCCATACGGTAAATGAAGTTATTGAGTCTAGTTACTTGTTCTAGCTCAAATCAGCGGTCGAAAAGTTACATCACAAAGAATTGTTGGACCTGCTAGCTAACCTTGACATATTTAGGGAAGAATTAGAATAATCCAAACAAAGCAAATCGCATACATACGGATAGAAAAGAGAATTAAGTAAATATGCAAAAAAGAGAAAGGAGTGTATGACAATATGTCTTCTCATTGGACTTATTCAACCTATAAATTGAGCCGATTCTGACAGAACTAGTATTCCTACGAAGATGAAATATTGCCGTCATAACATCATAAGATATTCAAATAACACAGTGTTGATAGCAGATACAGAAAGAAAACTAAAAGAACTTTTACAGAAGCCAGTGAAAGAAAGCGAAAAGAAATGACTAAACATCAAATCCAAGAAAACATATTGCATGGTTATTGGCAAAGGGAACAAAATAACATGCGAATTAAAAGTCGGGGATTACAAGTGCAGCAATTTAACTATCTGGGAATTGGTTTTAACGGGGGTAGTGGTCGGAAAGTACGACACTGGAATCCAAAGGTGCATTGGAATAGCAAAAGAGGCCTTCCAAAACTTAAGCAAAGTATTAAGAAACAGGAACATTTCGTTAGAAGCAACGAAAAGAATACTGAACAGTTTCGTAATATCCGCCCTCCTAAAAGATAATCAATGCTGGATAATCTCCTCACAGATGAAGGAGAGACTAGAAGTAACAAAAATGTTATTCTACAGAAAGATGCTGAGAATACCATAGATCGAACATGTGAGTAATGAGGAAGTTTAATAGAAAGTAGAAACAAAAACAACACTTATTCTTAAGATCATAAGCGACATTTGCATTTTCTAGAATACATAATGAGGTCTTGTACAAGTTGATACTCACGAGGCAGATTGAAGTTAAAGGGCCTGAAAAAAAAACAATGTATAAGCTACCTAGCGTGCTGGAGTAAATGGATAACGGAACAGAGTTTAGGAGAGATAACAAAAAGAAAACGTTTATTAAGAGCTACAAAGGACAAGGAATTGTGGAGAGCCATAACCACCAATAAGTATAACATGTATAGGATTAATTCACAAAGCTTCAGACCTTGAAATTGTTGCAGTTTTTTTTGTATATATATATATATATATATATATATATATAACTAGTGAGGCAGTCAAAATGACTTGACTCACTTTATAGTCCACCAATAGAAGGGTAACCAATCAGAAGACGTAGAATATTCAACCCGGCGTGTATAAAGGCGACCATTTTGTTCACTCTACCCGAATGTCGAGTCCAGCTTGTCAGGCGAAGAGAAACAGAAGGACGAGCTATGCTCTGCTACCTTTTACCAAAATATCCACTGCTAACCTGAACAACGCTTTCCTACTGTCTTCGAAATATCCACTGCTAACCTCTGGATTCTATACTCGAGGACGACCGTCATCCTGAACAACAGATATTGCAATGTCTCAGTTCAAGATATATCTAGGGGGCTGTTGAGGTGGTCAACAACACAGTCAACCTACAACCACACTTTACCATTTGGACTGAACAGAATGATGAAAATGGTGACTTTATTCCCATAGCCTAGTGTATGCGTTCGTGTGTGTGATACCGATGCCGTTATCCAGTCACTGATCTTACATTTTCCATGACAGAGATACATAAATGAGAAACATATCACTCTGCACTTGGGTGGCTGTTAATATGTCTACCTGTGTCACTCGTCTCTTTACCATGCTTACAACTAAGGTGAAGTAGAGAGATTGCGAAGTCTATTTTGCATGATTTGACGTTAGACACATACTACAATACTAACCGGAATTTTAAACGCTTGACTATCTTCAAAGCTTTATAAAATACCGATGAACAGGTCTATAGATAACAGTGAATGGCGAACAAAGCTCTCAAGGCGTAAAAGAAAATTTTCTTAGAATTACAGGACAGTAATTTGAAATTTCTTCTTAATCATTTTATGCCAAGCAAGAGGGGTTATTAGTGTGAGATAATATGAGAAAAAAATTTAAGTAGAGAGGACAATAAATGAACAGGAATTAAAAAAAGGAGCATTTCCAGTACACACATGGAAGCTCGTAAAATCTAATCAATATCTAGTTTATGACATTTGATACAGTTTGGGCTTAGGTATGTGCAAAATTTATTAAACTTTGTCACTATTTATGGGCAGATACGCTCATCACTATATCTACAATTCTGTTACTTAATCTTCTTTGGGATCTAGAGTAGGTTTTGCCACTGCCTGATGCTCATGACTGCCTGTAGTTGGTATCATTTTGGTTACGTGATTGAAGTTTGAGCTTCATCGCGCTAGTTGTCATGCAACTGTTACAGTGTAAACATGACCCCTTCGTTAACAGTGCGCACCAACGAGAAACGCAGAGCAGTGATCCGATATCTCTGGTCAGAAGGTGTGTCTCAGGGGCTGAAATCCATCGGCGCCTTTTAACATAAAACGCCAACAGTGCACTAACGCGTAGAGTTATGTATGAGTCTGTCGAGAAGTTTTAAAATGGCCGAATAAGCATGATACACGAAGAAAGAGGAGAATCTTGTCAACCTTCAGGAAGAGATGGTTATGGTAGAAGCGGTGAGTTATCATCTTTGAAGTAGCATGTTCTCCGCATATTTTCATCACTGATGTTTGTTCCTCCTTGGTCTACACTGCTAGTGGAGTGGTTATTTTTACACTGTAACAGTAGAAAAGTGACGTGATCAAGCTCAGACTTCGATCACGTGATCACAGTATTACCAACTAAACACGCATGAGAAAATGGCAGTTCGACAAATGTAAAGATGTTATAGCAAAAGCGGGATATTTTTTACTCGCCCTCGTATCAATGACTCGCCAATCGAGTGACTCATCAATCCCCCAATGGCGTATGACTCACCCAATGGCTTTAAAAATATTCAAATGAAATAGTAACGGCCCTGCTAATAACTGCAGTCTTTGAAACAACATGAAAAAGAATTCGCAAGAGATTGAAAGAATATCATAATCACGAACACCTTACAGTCGTAGAGGCACCCCATGTAGCTGTGTTATTTCCTGGACAAGATAGCCTGACAGTGCCCAACCCTCTCAAGACGGGTTTTGAATTCAGAACTGGGGTATAGTTATGTTATAACGCAAACCTCCTTCCATCGCATAGAATATCTATACAGGGCAGTTTCTCCTCAATGTTGCCAGCAGCATTTAAGCAAAGACCTGTTGAAAGATGTCAGGTGGCTTGTCGTATCCTTCTCTAATCACCTTCACTAAATCAACACAGAATCGGGAAATTTTGTTTGCATAGCATGGGTATCATTAGAAAGGTACGCACGTAACCATCTGTCTTTTCTACGGTTCTGATTTTGACGCTGGCCGATTTCGTTTTTGCCTGAAATCGTCCAGGCTATGCCAAATGCTTCTGAATGTTTCGATTTTTTTTTTTTAGCAATCTCTCTGCTCGGGACAACCGTTATTCGTGTGTGTGTGCCGATATTAACCGCCTTTTCTTCATTATGTTTGACTTACACATAATGTCCACATGCACCTTATTGCGGGTCGTGTTCTGGCACACCTGGAATTCTCTGGGATTGTCCGTCGTGAGCGTTCCAAGATTCGTATCAGTAATGTTCTTCAACCGCTGTACGAATTATGACATCCTCATAAGTCCTACCACCGTGAATCCTTTTTTTGCGCTTGCCTTTAGGCAACACATAACCGGCGTAGGCTTCCAACATCTCCCACAATTTTGTGCACAAACGACCTAGCGACTTAAAAATGGGCAATCTCAACATCGATGTACTTTGCGCGTATCGTAACAATTACAGCATGTCGTTTCATGTCGTGCGTTAAAGGATTGTTCTCCATTGATGCTTAGAAAAAATAAAAGCGCATTAATTGGTTAGCGCATAACTGCAAGCGAACAGGGGTCCCATACTAAGCACCACCATCGTCAAGATGTAGGGCTTACTTGAAAATATCTGAGGAAATAGGTATCGAACATGATGTATGTGAGAAAGAAATAAAAAAAATGTATGAATAAGAAAAATAAATGGCCAAGGCTTACCACAAAGAGACATCAGCATATCGATACCAACACAAAATAGGTGCGTGGTGTTAGATAGATAGATAGATAGATAGATAGATAGATAGATAGATACGACGAGAAAAGATATATGAGAATATAGATTGGGAGAAATTTCGATAGTTACAAAGGAAAAGCCGAAAAGATAGATAGATAGATAGATAGATAGATAGATAGATATGAAAGGACCGATATATATATATCTATATATAAAAGGCAGGATGTGTGTGTGTGTGTGTGTGTGTGTGTGTGTGTGTGTGTGTGTGTGTGTGTGTGTGTGTAACGAATGTACGGCCGCAATTTTCGACGGATTTGCACCAAAATTTACATGCACATGCTCCAAGTTAGCGGTAAGGCCAAGACCGACATTGCATTTCCCAACTACAATCGATAGTGGAAAAAATCGATTTTTTCATGCTTCTACGGCAGATTTCATGTAGTTTGCGGCCAGAGTGAGAGCCTATAGCAGGCTGCCACGAATAGGCAAGAAGATTCTATTGACCAGCGTGAGAGCCAACAGCTGACTGACACGAATATTAACTATCATGCTAGCATGCAAAAAAAAAAAATCGATAGCTGCATTCGTCACAAGTGGGAAAAATTTAAATCTGCATGGCACTTTACTCCAATTGGCTCATTCGCTTGCTTAAACTCAATGTTGATTCTGATTCCGCAGAATGGGGTTGGGTGTGAAAAAGTATTTGTTGTCAACATTCTTTTTTCATTCGGTTTTTCCAGTTACCAGTTCTTTTTTAAAGCTGATCGTTTTGTGTTCATTTTGTTTAGTTCTTTTTTTGTAACAGATTTAACGTTTAATATAGAGCTTAGAAAAAATTCGCAGAGTGAGATAGGCAAGAAGTAAGGCATGTAGCAACATCAGCACGGAGAAGAGCACTCCTTTAAAGGCAAGGAAGGGCAACAATATTTTAAGTCAAGTGATAGCGATTGCTGTATGAGTTGTACGATTTTTGAATCAAGCACGGGCAACGCCGGGCCATGCTGCTAGTATATATATATGTATATAATATGTATATATATACTTCACTCCAACCCCACTTCTCTCAATACGCCCTCTTAATATTACGTTTTATTCAAACCGTCCTTTCTCACAAAGTGTTTAATTATGAATTGTTCTTTTTACCAATATTCTTAAGAAATTCTGTGGAGGTTAAATCTTCTGTCGCTTCGAGTACGTTCTTCTTGTGTAAAAACGAAATTTAGAGCGGCGTTTCTCAACCTTTTTACCCTTGCTTAAACCTTAAAATAAATTGCATATCTTAAGGAACCCCTGAGCAAAAACAAAATGATATACTATCTCTTTCTCATTTTATTTTTATCGTAGTTCACGTGGTAAATATCATCGTGTATATTTTTGAATAAATGATTTAAGGGAAAAGATATATTTCTTTGTCAAATTTTTCGATAAGGCTAAATAAAATTTACATTGTTCGTTTATAATACTTCAACAGTGTGTTTTCATTCACACAAAAGAAATTCTACACTCAAACATAAAAAATAAACATAATGAACCAAAATCATATTACTATAATATAAATGTAAACAGAATGAAAACAGGTAATTGCTGTATAAAATCCAAAGAAATAAGTAACAGGTCCTGTTCGCTGAGTGGGCACTGATGAGTGAATGTGGTTTCATACTAACGCCCTACAGACCTCACTAAATATATTCCCAATCATTGTTATACTTTTTGATAACATAATAGGTCAGATAGGATGATGCTTATATTACAATATTACAATAACCAAGAATATATTGTGTGTGTTTAGTAATATTAAGTATATGAAATTAGGTAAAAAAAAATCAAAAGTGCATTAGCTTATCTCACCTTTTCTCGCGGAACCCTTGGGGATCTTTTGCGGAAACTTAGGTTTCCGGCAAACCCCAGTTGAAAAAAAGCTTCTACAGAGGCTGACATTGTTTCCAAACATATCCTCATTTGTTCATAGACACTATTGTTATTTTATGAAAACTTACCAAAATTGTAATAACACTGAATGAGAAAATACCTTTAAGAAACGAATTTGATGCTCAAAATAATGCTTTTGAAGACCAAAATTGAACAAGTACAGAAGTGTACATACATAGGAAGTATTTTAAGAGAAGACGGAAATTTTATCACCGAAATCCGAAGGCCCATTGGGATGGCGGAAGATGCCTTCCAAAAGTTAAGCGAATGATTAAGAAAGTGTAACTTTTTGTTAGAATAAAAACAAAACAATGTTAAACTGTTATGTCATATCGGTCTCCCTGTCTGTCAGTGGATGCTGGTCAATCTCCTCGCTGATGAAGACAAGAAGTGATGCAACAGAAACATGGTTCTCCAGAAGGATGCTGGGAATACCATGAAAATAGTGAGAAATGACGAGGTTTTACAGAAAATGCTAACAAAAAGAACACTTTTACTTAACATTAGAAAGCGGCAGTTGAAATTTCTGGAGCACATAATGATAAAATAAGGCTTGGAAATGTTGATCGTTATAGAAAAACAAAGCATAACCTACCTAGCGTGCCTGGCTAAATGGATGATATTACAGGGTTTATGAGCCATAACAAAAACATAAAAATTACTAATAGCTACAAAGGACAGAATAATATGAAAAGCTATGATCTCCAACGTCCTGAGGGGACACGGCACACTGAAGATCATATAAGATTATTTATTAAATGCTCCTGGGGATGAGTAGAGAATGAACGAGACTAAATACTGTGAAATAAAATTGCATGCGCTTACGGAAGAAACTATCGTAAGATAAACTCATTATTAGCTTTTTCTCTAAAAAAAAAAAAAAAAAAAAAAAACACTTACACATAGAATCAGAGAGAGTCAGTCGAAATTTCTAGGTAGGATAATTAAGTGGCGCTTAGAAAAATTGATACTCACATATTGAGAGCAAATGAGACAGAAGAAAGCAGTGAGTAACCTACATAACGTGATTGTCTAAATTGTTGGTAAAAATCGTTTAGAAGGGATAGCATAAAAAATTTACAAAGAGATACAAAGAATAGGAAATTAGGGAGAGACATGATCGCCGACGTTTTGAAGGGACACAAAATATAGAATTTGTTTAAAATTCCGCCCCCCTTTGCAAGTCATAAGTCTGCTAATTAATAAATATTCATGCGCCATATTTTTGTCGTTAAGATACCCCCATGTGTAAAATCCAAGGCTTAATAAATATTGTGGCAAGAAAAATATATTAGTTTCCTTGGAAAAGGTCAATTTAAATGATTTTAAATAAGAAGCCCACTTATTCGACTCTATCGTTTCAGGAGTAATATTTCTGCCTATTTAACACTCTAATACAGATTGTCTAATTCGCATTATTAGGTGTAGCAATACAATCGTGAAAGCTACGTTATACTGACAAAGCACGCAATGGATATGAGACATGGGAGAACGTATAATTGATTTTATTGACGAAGGAAAAATAAATTGCACAAAGTAAATTTATTTATATATTTAGGGATATTAAAATCAGTGTGATCAAACATATATTGCATAATTTCTTTTTAGTTAAATACTCAATATTTAATATGATTTCCATTGGCACGAAACACAGTCGACATAAGTGATGGAGGTGCAAATGCCACTCTCATCCGAGAACGCCAGTCTACTAGGGCGGCTAGCTAATCCCCATTGCAGACGCCTTCTCAGGCACATCTGTGTTTGTTCAACTATGCTTCGTTACAGTTTCTGGGAGAGAGTGCGTTATCTAACGTCATTAACAGTCTGAACAAGGCGAACACGTTCAAAACCTCGGTCACGATGACTTGTAGCACAACCACTGACAGCTTCCAAGGTTTCTGTCTGCCCAATTTCACTAACAAGGCTTAGATCAGGCGCTGATATGGTTTTCAGACACTTTCAAGCTGGGATCGACTTCTCCAAACCCATAACATCTAGCAGACACCTTCCTGACCATGTTGTGATTATCATGGTCAGAATGCCAACGTTCTAACCATTCGGCCTCGTGGCAATACAATAGGACTTAGACAAATTGATACTATTTAGTGCCTTAATAAACCTACTATCAGCAGCAGTTCAGAAGGTATAAAGAACGCAAAACCTTAATGTAACTCTCTTCCAGGTTTTCTTCTTTTGATCTAGGTTAACATGAACTTTTCTCACTGAAGCTAAAATGGCTGTTGACGCTTCACACTAAACCACACTTACACAGGTAATTTTCTCTTAAATATATTCATTAACATTTCGTTGTACTTTTGTTAATTTTGCAAATCATTCAGTCTCTGTTAATGTTTGCATTTACCTTTTAGACCAGTATTATTTCATATATTATAAAATATTCTCGTAAGAAACATTATACATTAATTATCGATGTAGCCATCAGACCAGAAAGGAATACAGGAATGTACTGTCATTCCTCATAACACTTAGAGCCACTAAATGTAGTCCGTTATTGTGTGGTATTGTATGAGCGTAAGAGAAGGTACAAAGCGGCTTTCAATGGGGTTAGTCAAGAACACTAACACTTAATCCTAGATATGACGAGGTCAACATTATAGTGATTGGGAAAACATTCTTGGGGAGTCTATTCCACAAAACAGAAAATCTTGGGAAGAAGCAGTCCGAAAGGAAATTACGTCATACTATAGTAATACGAAAGGAATGCGGATGATTCACTCTTGTGTACGTGGCATGGCGAGTCCTAGTGGTTAGGGGTTGTGGGACTAAAGAATGTATTACGTCAGAACACATGCCATGAAAATATCGATAGAGCAACATTTTGTCTGTGAGGAAGGGGTTGTAGGATTGAAGATAATTCATCAACGACAAGGTTCTGTAGGTGCTTTTGAACTTAATCAAGACTGGCAGGTGAGCCCTGGGTACTTCCAGCCCAACTACAGCAGCAATAATCCATTTTTGGTCTGATCTGGCTCTTGTAAAGATAGATTATAATGGAGGGCGTCAGATACTTACAAGATCGGTACAATAGACCAACAATTTTTTCCAGCATCTTTAGTAATAGATCGAATATATGAGGTCTAGTGAGAGCTTGAGACCCAATTGGCGTTCAAGAAAAGAAGCCTTCTTCAGAGAAAATATATCCATCACTCTAGCAACAATGGAATGTCTTCGTCAGTGTGAAAACCCTTTGTTGCAAGCGATGTGCGGCAAAGTGGATATTTCACATTGAACTATGTTTGGCAATGGATGACACTTTAGTAAAATAAAGATTTTTGCTGTCCAATGTTACATTGGTTTTTATCAATGTTTTTTTTTTTTCTTTCAATATTACTTTTCATAAATCTCCAAGACATTTAACCAGCACTTAAGGAATGTTATACGCGGCCAGAACGTAGATGGGGGACCGCTTGGGAACCGCTGCGTTTGT
>OZ010582.1:85748422-85753422 GCA_963932145.1 Acanthosepion lycidas | reverse complement strand
AAAATCATACAGTGAAAAAAAAATTCATCCGCCATAATTAATGTGGCGTACGTGGGATTGCGTTTCATACAGTGAAAAAAAAAATTTTCGCTCACGTTATTTAGTGACGAAATTCGTGTTTCATATGCAGGAAAAAGAAAAAACAAATTTGCTCGTCAAATTTTTCGGCGACAACAACTCAGATTCATATATATATAAAAAAAAACTTGGCAAAGTTTTTCTTCGAAAGACAAAACGTCAAACTTTTGTGAAGATGGAGGAATGCAAAAATATATTCCAGGAATTTTTTATGTTCCAGACGGAACAACAGATGACAATATTGGAATAACAAAAAACATTCCAGTTGCAACTTCAGGAGGAAACCTTTAATAGACAAATGCAGTTTCAACGAGAAATGGAACAGATGCATAAGGAGTTTCAAAACAAAATTCTGGAAATAACTGAGAAGAGGAAAGAGAAAAATCTACGAAATGATTCTTTCCCAGAAAATACAATATGGAATTCGATTGAAATATTCACGTACATTCCAGACGAAGAGATAACTTTTGAAGAGTATTTTAAAAAATATACGGGCGTGTATAACGAGAACTGCCACACGTGGTCTGAAGGAAAGAAGGTTATTCTTTTAAGCAAGTTAGGAACTGCTGAGCATAACAAATTGGTAAACTACATTTTACCGAAAAAAACTAGCGAGTTGACTTTTACCGAGGCGGTAAATATATTACGTGAATTATTTAGTAAAAAGACATCTTTGTTTCACAAAATGTGGAAATGTTTGAATCTGATGAAAGAGGATGAACAAGACTTTATAACGTATGCAGCTAATGTGAACAGGCATTGTGAAGAATTCAAACTTGCAGAATTAAGCGCTGACAATTTTAATTGCTTAGTATTTGTTCAAGGCCTAGTTTCAGAAAGAGACGCAGAATTAAGGAAATTGGTACTTTCAAAATTGGAAAACGAACCGAGGATTTCGGTACAGAGTTTGGCGGAAGTTTGCACAAGATATGTTAGCGTAAAGAATGACTCGAAAAAGATAGAACAGTCTTGCGTTTCGCATGTAAGGAAAATACGCTACGAAAAAGAAAGTCAGTCTACCAAAAAGAATATTCTAAAATTGCGGATTATCAAACAAAAAGTGAAATACCAGGAAAAAATAACCAAAAACTCCCGAAGCCATGTTTTGCTTGCGGTGAACTTCACTTGTTACAAATATTGCAATTTTAGGAATAAAAAATGTTTCAACTGTGAAAGAGTGGGGCATAAAAGCTCGCACTGCAGGTCAAAAAATAAAAACAATAAAATAAGAAAAAGTCCGACGAAGTGAACGACGGAATAACTAGAAAATTTGTTACCGTCGAAATAAGTAATAAAAAAAATAAAAATGCAACTCGACTCTGGTTCCGACCTATCTATCATAAATTTGAATACGTGGAAGAAGTTGGGGAAACCAACTTTAATGAAGACAAATAAAATCGCGAGGTCCGTGGCAGGAGAAAAAATACAATTCATGGGAGAATTTGTTACAAACGTGACGTTAAATAAAAAAACGCGAAAAGCTAAACTATTTGTCATGAAAAATACCACGAAATTGGATAACAAAATTTCAATTATGGGATTTACCAATAAATTCTTTCTGTTACAAGGTTGAAAATTTAAACTGCGAAGCCAAAAAATTAGTACAAAAACTAAAGGGAACTTTTACTACTGTTTTTTCTCCAGGTTTGGGAACGTGTACCAAGATGGAGGCAAAATTACAGCCCAAACAAAACGCTCAGGCGGTATTCAAAAAGAAAAGGAATGTGCTGTTTCGCTTCAATTGAACAGATAGATAAAGAATTGGACAGATTAGAGAAAACGGGTTTATTTTTAAAAAAGTGAAATGGCTAACACCGACAATATGCGTGAAAAACAAACTCCAGAAAGTAAAAATTAAGTCGACACCGAAAAAAAACTGAGGAACAAGTTACGCACAATCAAGGACATGCAGTATTATTAAATGTTTAAAATCAACAAGAACCTACAGAAACTGTGAGTCCATTTTTAAGAAGTTCAAAGCGGAAGGTTGTTTTTAGTAACGCTTTGGATATATATATATATATATATATATATATATATATATATATATATATATATATATATATATATATAATAAATAGAAAACCGGATTGGCGATATGATGTACTTGGTGAAAGGGGAAAAACTCACGTGCAGTAAACAGATCAGACGACGTTTTTCAGACGTGGTTGACAGCGGTCCCGCGAAAAAAAAAAAGAAAACGCCGATGGAGGTGATTTTCAATAAGTTTGATCTAACAACCCCTGCAAATAATTTTACCTAAGGTACGCCAATACAGAAGAAAAAAAAAGGAAACTGATCATTTAAAAGTGGATCAAAAAACGTAGGAAATACGCTACGATGTTGCTAAAAAAAAAAAAAAAAAAAAATTGTTGTTTTTTTTTTCTTCATATTTTCTGTAAAAATTTGAAAAATAAATAAATAAAACTTTTTACTCCTGCGGAGTAAAGTTTTAGTGGTGGGGATGTTATACTACATATTCTATGGTAATGGACTCTTCCAGACGCAATAAGTAGCAGTAGCGGTCGCCAGTTCGGCTCAGTGGTGTTGAGCTAGTCAGGCGATATCGGACATTGAAGTACCAACCATCACAATTAGATTTGCTGCGTCATTAACTCTTATTTCCAAGTTCCTAACGTTTTTGTACGTCGAACCTAATTTAGGACGACTTATTAAAATAGAAGCCTCCACTGTGAAAACTACTCTACAATATATATATATATATATATATATATATATATATATATATATATATATATATATATATATCAATAATTAAAAAAGTATAAACCTACCTTTTCCGACGCGTTTTGTCCTCTGAGGGACTTTATCCAGGCAAATGTAAAGACATATAGGTGGGGCGGGGAACAAATCTTGGTACACATACAAATTAATAATTTATTGTATTTCCAACTAATGAGTAAATATAACTTTCATATAATTAATTATACACAGATGTATAATAACTTAATATGTATAGAAAAGAGAAAAAAATCTGTTTTAATAGAAATAAATCCCATTTATCGATTTTAATGTGTAATAAATATTCGTACAATACAAAAAATAAAGAATTTATAATCTTCATTTAATAGCTTGTAGAATATCCGTTCTACAGAAATCAATCTCTTTTTGCAGTTACCAATGAATAATTTGCAAATTTTATTTGGTATTTTTCTTCCATTCTTCTTCGCATATGGTCTTCAGATCCGGAATGTTTGTTGGAGCTCTTGATTGGATTTGAATTTATAAATAACGTCAAAGATCCTCGGATGGATTTAGATCCGGAGATATTTATATTATTTCAGAGAGGATCTTAGATTTTGCAGTGTGCTTAGGATCATTATATTATTGGATCAAGACGAAGTTCAAAATTTTCAACCGGAATAATTAAATTTGGTTCCAAAATATTTTGATATGCTCTGCTATTCATTCTACCATTTATTACTGATATGTTGCCAGTATCATTTGCAAAAAAAAAAAAAAAAAAAAATCTTAAAAACCTGATGCGGCCATCAACAAATTTCCCTGTAGGAAATATATTTTTTTATTTGAAGGCATCGCCATCTTTCCTCCATACACGACTTATAGAAAATAAAACATCCTTCAACTCTTCACTTGTAGTAATTTGATTTTGTTTAGTTTGATGCATTCATTTCCTCGAAGATCGTGAAGAAATCTTCTCTGGAGCATCTGTTCTTCATTGGTTTTCAGCAGTTTTGAGATTTTTATAACTTCCAATGAATAAAATAATGGTAATAAATGGAATGTTCAGGTTTTCAGAGATTTTTTTTTACCTTTTACGAAGCTTAGCAGTTCATTTTTGCGAATTTGTCAATTCTTTACCTCTTGCTATGAGGAAAAACTTCTTGCACGAATATCAATTACATAATGTTGTGTTTGCATTTTTTAGACTAAAAATAACTACTGATAACATTCTAGAATATTCCACTTGAATAATCTAGAGCAGGGGTGGGCAAATATTTCAGTCCTATTTTATCGGACCGCATAGTATATTAACCCAGAATAATTAATAATCAAAATAGAAAAATAAGACTTTAAAAACGCAATTATTATTAATTAATATTTTAAACTATAGTATAAAACTATAATTATATTAGACTATTGAAGATTCATATAAAACACATTTATTTGAAAGACAAAGAAATTCAGTTTAAAGTAATTTAAAGAAAAATATTAATACCTATTTTTAAGTTGAAGTTTTTCAAGATAGACATTTGAAAAACAAAATAACCTTCTCTTAAGAAAAAAAATATTTTCATTAATCAACATTATAAGGTACAAAACGTATTTATTTGAAAAAACAAAGTAACTCTGCGTAAAGAAATAAAAACTGTTCTTATTAATTACTATTTTAAAGTAGAAACAGGAAGTAAAACAGATATAAATTTAAAAAAAAATGATTTAGATTTTAAAATAGAAACTTCACAGAAACAGATTTGTTTGAAAACAAAGTAATTTATTTTAAAGAAGAAAAATATTTTTTATTAATATTTTGAAGTAGTAACTTCACACGAAACAGATTTATTTAAAAAAAACAAAGTAACTCATCAACAGAAGATGTGTCAGTGAGAATGACGCATCTGACGGCAGTCATTCACCAGTTTGTTAAAATTAATCAAGTTGCTTGTGCTGATCCTCAACACTGAAGATTCCAGTCTGTGAGAAGTGATCTGTCCTTTGACTTGTTATCTTTCAATATGAATAAAATCTGCTCACAAATGGCAATTGATGCAACCAACACAAACATCTTTCTTGCAAAATATTTTAGATTTTTAAACTTTTCAGCCAGTGTTTTTTTTTTTTCAAATAGCCACTTTAAAGAGTTGATGGCTTCTAAATCAATCACTTTCACCTGACGTTCTCCAGTAGCTGTTTCAACTGAAATAATCTATACTTTAGAT
>OZ010582.1:85708422-85743422 GCA_963932145.1 Acanthosepion lycidas | reverse complement strand
CATGAGTTAGGAATGTTGTATTTCGTTTTTAGATAAATAATTGATATTAATGCTTAAATAGTAAATACTTTTATATATCTTCATTTAATTATTATACAAAGATTGCAAATGATTATACCCTTAATGTACTTACATAATGTATACAAATGTGTATGCTTATCTAACTTGCGCACTATGAAATATATGCCAAGTTTTATTTTATACGTCTTGAATTCAGCGTATTATATCTACGTATCATAAGTAGCCTATGGGGTTAGTCTTTCTTTGCTGCTACCTAAATATGTTATCTGCGTGTGTTATTCTTCTTAAATATATGATCTACCTTAAATAAAATTATCGATTCAATGCCTAACATTCATTTATTGCTTTTCTGAGTGAGGTTCAAACTGTTTACATACAGTGATAACATCAGTTAAAATAATAATTTTCTTCAGTTTATCATATGACATTATTTGTTTAACTTATTATTACGGAATATTAAATTTAAAAAATACTTCTTTTTCTTGTCTTATTCTGTATATATATATATATATATATATATATATATATATATATATATATATATATATATATATATATATATATATATATGATTCCTAAAAATGTTACATCGCCCATAGAAATAATAACGTTGAGTTATAAAAAATTTATGTCTATGGGACCTAATTCTAATAACGATTATCGTCCTAATTGGCTATTTTTTAGGGGATAGCCATATTTATATATATATATATGTTTGTATGTGTGTGTGTGTGTGTGTGTATTAATGTAGTGTATTTTCCCAATTCGTAGATGACATAGATTAGTTATTGTATTCGATCATACTCTGAAATAGCACCATTCACACACACACACACACACATATGTGCATGTGTGTGTGAGAGAGGTATATATAGAGAGAATGGTGCTCTTTCTGAGTATGATCTAAGAGAACAACTCTTTACTAATGAATGTAATCAACGAGTTGATAAAATACTCTACATTAATATATATATATATATATATATATATATATATATATATATATATATATATATATATATATATATATATATATATATTCTGAGATGAGGTATTATGTACAGTATTGAAATTATGCGGACCATTGTCCTCATCTTTGTCGCCATATTTGTCACAACGTTTTCGGCCGTTGTCTTCTTCAGGTGGTTTGAATTTCGAACTGAACCCTTGATTTCCTCAAGGACACACGGGGCAGTGGATAAAGGCGTTGGTTAGATCCAATGACAAACCCAAAGAGTGTGAGTTCAATACCCGGTTAAGGCAGTGGATAACTTTCAGAGGGAAAATTAGCAGGAGATAACTGATAACTGACATCCATCAAACATGGCACGGGGTACTAGAACAGTCTACCCCAGGGATCGAAATAAAGGGTTCTGTTCGAAATTCCTACCACCTGAAGAAGGCCGGAGCGTACAACGGCCGAAACGTTGTGACAAATATGGCGACAAAGATGAGGACAATGGTCCGCATAATGTAAATACTATATATATATATATATATATATATATATATATATATATATATATATATATATATATATATATATATATATATATATATATATATATATACTTATTTATTTAAAAAATTATAACATAAACTTTTCATAAAATCACTACAAAGATAGCCATTTTGTTTTAACACCTCTGGTGTCTTATCAAGTGATGATGTTGAATGTTGAATGTAGATTGTAGAACACTACAACCTACATTCAACATCATCACTTGATATGACACCAAAGGTGTTGAAACAAAATGGCTATTTTTGTAGTGATTTTATAACATAATTATGTTATAATTGTTTAAATAAATAATTATATTCCCTCTACTCTGTATTGAGAAATCTTTTAAGATTAGTAATTGTTGGTGATTGGAATTTATTCTGTATACGAGATTTATTCTGTATATGAGATTTATTCTGTATACGAGATTTATTCTGTATACGAGATTTATTCTGTATACGAGATTTATTCTGTATATGAGATTAGAAATAAGGTTCGACATAGGATTATACGCACACGATACATAAACAATACATACATATACTTATGCATATGTATCTTGCATTTTGACCCTATTTACATTATTCCGACTGTTATCTTCATCTTTCTTGTCATATTACACTCCGGCCTTCTTCAGATGTTTGTAGTTTAGAAATGAACTTTACATTTCGTCCCCTGCCTCTACTAGATATCACATTTCAGCTATTCTCTCATCTCTCCAAGTTTTTGATTCCCTCTGCTGTGGCCAGATATTGAACACACAGGTCACTGGAACTCTCAAGTTACTTCAACCAACGCTTGAGGACATCAGTTTGTGAATTTCTGGAACTTATAAGCCTAAATGTCTCAGTATTATTTTTTGCCAAATCTCATATTACAATTTGTTGTTATTATTGTCTTTCTCCAGGACAGCGGTATACGGTCTGAACAATGTAAATACTGTAAATAGTTTCACTACCTCATCTTAAAAATATAGGTAGGTATCTTACATACTATGTAATAGATGTCAGCTGAAAAAAATATTGGTAACTGACTTTTAGGAAATTATAGAGAGCCATGTTCGTCGACGCCCTGAAGTGACACGTTATATACAGAAAGACGACTTATGATTGATTTCTAAATTTTAGTCCTAAGAATTCCTAGCCTGTGGGAAAGAAGGAAAATGATAATGAAACACATCCAGGGGTACATCGGTATATCAGTTTATATTTATATTAATGTGATTTTTTTAAATATATACATCAGATCCTAACAGTCACTGAACACATTCTTTTTTTATTTTTTCGTTTCTGGTATCATTCGGAGAGACGTGAGGCCACAATCATTTGAGAGCTTAATTTTAGCACTTTTTGGAAGTGTATCATTCTTTTGCCTATAACTCGCCAATTAACGGTGGAGCAGAATTGCAAAATTGCCGCCCGACAAGGAGATTTTCAGTCCACGACTGCAGCTCAGCGTGCGTTTGAGAAGCATTATGGCTGTCACACTGCTCCAACGCGTAGCACAATTTACGCTATCCTTAGCAAGTTTCTCGAAACAGGATCTGTTCTTGACTGAACAAGCAGCGGAAACCCTGCGACTACCATCACTGGTGAAAACACCGAACTCCAGGTGCCAGGGAATGTCCATCCGTAAGGTTGCACTAGTACACGGCATTAACAAAAACACGATTCAGCAAATGATTCGGAAAGTGATAAAGCTCTACTCGTACCGACTTAAGATTTTTCAAACGCTTCAAGCGGGAAAGCATAATGCACTGCGGAAATGTGTGGCTCACTCCTCTCCTGTTACCAGAACAACCATTTTGGAAACCTCATAGACCAACGACAAATCCATCTTTCATCTCTCTTGTGTAAACCGACAGTTGTATCGAATTTGTTCAAAATAAGACAAAAGATAAATTCTCGATCATGAACCAGACTCTCCGAAGCTGGTGTTTTGCTGTGTCGTGTCTAGCATTGGGCTGATTTGACTATTTTTCTACCGTGATACAACCGGTAATACGACCATATTTACAAGGGAAAATTCTATCAAGAAGCTGCAGGTGTTTGTTGTGCTACAACTTCAGGCGTAAAGTCACCTAGCAAACGTCATTTTTCAATAGAGTTCCTATACATCTTGCGAGGTTGGTGAGCGATTTCATGGACATCGATTTTTCTGGTCGGTTGAAGATGTCCTCTCGAATGAGCTCTGCGCTCCCCTGACCTCACATGTTACGGCTTTTTTATGTGGGATTATATCAAAAGGAAAGTGTATGCAACTAGAACCCGTGACCTATCACAGCTTGACGATCCGCACGGCACGCGTTGAGGTCGAGAAAGAGATGCTCCGAGATGTTGAAGAGGCATGCGTCTGAAGATGGCTGTAGCATAGAGCTAGTCTGCAAGGTGATGGAATGTGATGCCAAGAGCGACAAGTAAAATAGTAATGACTCTTTTGATGATTTTGAAATATAAATAAACTCAGTTACTTCTGTAAATTTTAGGAATTTATTCAGTGTATAGTGACTTTGGGGACACTGTCTATTATTATATTTTTGCGTTCCATTGTTCCGCCTATCTCCCTGTTGCTTTCTCTATCTGTCTGTCTGTCTGTCTCCCTCGCTCGCTCTCTCTCTCTCCGTCCCTCCCACAAACTGAACTTTTAAAAAATTCTGTCTTCACTGTCTCCCCTGCTTTATTTATTTTTTGTTTTTGCTTTTGACTTTTTCATCTTGCTTTCGTCCGTGTTTACGCTATACAAGGAAGCATCTGTCTCAAGATCATAGCCTCGTAATCGAAGGCTAGCAGTGAGCCGCAAGACAGTAAAAAATATGGAGAAATCTATATCTATGTGTTTTTGCCAAGAAAGTGTTTTGAAACATTGTGATCTGACTTTTCTTCTCATGCATTCAGTGATTGGATCATCAAACTCTATCTTCCAATACACGTAAACAGTAAATAAATTAATAAAAGATATATATATATATATATATATATATATATATATATATATATATATATATACGCGCACACGCACACACACATACACACACACACATATATATATATATATATATATATATATATATATAACAACACTTGTTTGTTTACCAGGTTAGCTCTATTGTGACTACAAATGAATCGGGGCCGTTTTTATCCTTCATTATGTACTTTAATATATATATATATATATATATATATATATATGTATATATCAAGAGAGAAAGATATATATATATATATATATATATATATATATATATATATATATATATATATCAAGAGAGAAATATATATATATATATATATATATATATATATATATATATCAAGAGAGAAATATATATATATATATATATATATATATATATATATATATATATATCAAGAGAGAAATATATATATATATATATCAAGAGAGAAATATATATCTATATATATATATATATATATATATATATATATATGTATGTTTTGTTTGATGAGTAAAATAACAGGTCCTTTTCTTCCATTGTTGGGATCGAGGTTCAAGTGCAGTTATATCCAACTGTATCGATGCAAGTTTGATGTCAAGCTGACGTTTAATTTTAGTCAGAAAATTCGTAAGATTGTAAAACTTCTCTCTCACATAGAAACGATTGATTCTTAGCGAATATAGATTTAGAAAGAATAAATGGGAGTATATATATATATATATATATATATACACACACACACTGGTGAAAATAATTTTAAGGTTGATGTTTAAAATATTCATTTCAGAATGAAACAATATAAATTAGTTTTATTGTTTACGCTTTATGCAGAATTTATTTCTCTTTTGAATGATGCAAAAATTGTATATTTCTCTACAACGTGAAAAATTTTAATGATGGATCAACTAAAATTATCGATATTTGCCGTCAAAATGATTTTAAGACTGCATGTGTATTATGCAAATTATATGCTAAATGGAAGGTCACATTGGTGGTCATTATAGTATTTAATAGTGTAATAACTGAACATTGTTATACAATTAATTTGCTATGGGAAAGCATCTTAGCCTTAGCCCAGTGATATATATATATATATATATATATATATATATATATAGGAAATTTGACACTTATGAGCGGTGGTAATGAGCCTTTCTAATTAGTGAAATCTCTTGAACGTTTATTAATTTATTACATATATATATATATATATATATATATATATATATATATATATATATATATATATATTGATGATTTACAGGGATAATTCCAAGAAGGATATTAATTCAAAAAGGGATCACTGTAAGTAACAGAGCAATATACTAATAAATAATAACTAAAGAGTAATCCTTAAAAATTCATTTTGGTTATAACATATTTCATGAATGTATTTAAATATTCAGAATTGTTTTTAGAAAAGAAATCAATTTGTCCAGACAAATGAAATGGGATAGCATCTGTCAGTCTGAGACTTCAAACAACTTCCAGGTCAGATGCAATCTACGCATACACGCGAAAATCATAATGATTGAATATAAAAATGTTGACCAATTATTGAATCAAATAAACGAACTTTATTTCAAATGCAGACAGAAGAAGAGATTTAAATATCCTAAATGCATTGATTTTGTGGGATATACACTTGAAGTACCGGCTCTGTTTTATATGTATACCAACATGTAAGCCTACGTGTATACACATTTTTCTATATGGTCATTTGTGTGAATGTCGGGCCTACACCATTTTAGTATTAAATTATTAATTAATATTATTTTTTATCTTAATATTATTGATAGTATTTTCTTTATTTTTTATCCTATATTTATATTTCTTAAGTTGTTCTTTTAATATGTTCTTTATTTATCTTTTGATATTTTTAATTATTTAATTTATTTTTATATTATTATTTTTTAAATTTTATTTATTGATGTTGGTTATTATTTTTATTATTATTATTATTATTATTATTATTATTATTATTATTATTAATTTGAAATTGTGAAGCCTATATGGTGATGATGAATTTTTGCTGTCTGAATTGACATGACAATTCTATATATTTCTGTAGCTCTTTTAATAATGATTATCCAATCCCATAACCTGTATATTAACTTGTTCAGCCATTTAATGATAAATTTATTTCTAAGTCAAACTGTAATTTAATTATTCCTTCTTTCCTTTCTTTCTTCCCCATTCTCTCTCTCACCCTCCCTTTCTGTTATTACCGTCCTGCCCCCGCTCTCTCCCTCTCTCTATATATTTCTCTCTTCTCTGAAACTTTTGAAATTGTCCAGATGGAAAGTTACTATATGCGCTTAAACAATCACCCTATACTCTAAGGTCACCTGCTGTGAAATAATCACATTAGGGGCACTCTAGGATATTCGGCAGGTTTTTAGTGCAATTTAGTTAAAACAACGAATCACCGTAAACACATTCCTGCATTCAAATTTTGCTGCTTTCGACATCTAGGTATTTCTACAAAATAATATCTTTGTTGAAACGATATAAATCGAATGTCAGTCTTGAAAGACGACATAATAGATAAATTTTAAAAGTAGAAGAGTCACAGAAATAATGGGTACGAGTTCCCAAAGAGGCTAAATTGGAATGTGCTAAACGACAATTTCCCAAACGAACTACTTTCAATTGAATGTTAAACATATTTTGTGTACAAGGTTCAAATATTCATTTTGAATATTGAAAACAAAAACTTAAAAATGGAATCTTGAGTATTGTTTACGAATATATTTTCCCAGTCCCTACTGTAATCTAGAAAGTTCATCCATAAATTGTGCCCAAATATAAAATTCTGAAAATCAATATATACATATCATAGTTCCTCTGACTCTATCTCTTCCAACCATATATATATATATATATACCTGCACAATAAATGTATATATTCAATATTCATGTGTCCGTACATATATATATATATATATATATATATATATATATATATATATATATATATATGGAGGCGTGTGTGCGATGGTGGCGGTGTGTATATAGAGGGGTCGAATGTCTGATATGCTCCTAGCCCATATTAAAAAAAAAGAAAACTATATTTTCTCTTAATGCGAATCAATATATCTATGAGTTTTTTTTTTAATCCTTGAACGATTTGAAACTACATTTTTTTTTTTAAATCGGTTCTTGTATTTAAGAATTATTGAATATTATTTTTTTTTCTTTAAGGTAAAAGCAAGCACTTCCATGCTGGGAAATAACGAGTTGTTTATGCAGAAAAATAAAAAGATAGGAAACACAGACAGGACAATAAATTTCAGGTTTGTCGAAAGAGAAAAATATAGAAAGGGCGTTGTTTGCGATCTGAGAACCTGGTTTATTGTATAGTCTTTTTTTAAAAAATTTCGGTATTCCGTCCCTTTGACACGAAGAAGATATATAAGTTCAAGCCTGATTCCACCCATTAATTTATATGTTAACAATACGAGAAGGATTTAAATACAAAAAAATATATTCAAATTTAATTAATGCGCAGAAATTAGCAAAACTGTCACAACTCCATCTCCAATTAAGAAGGCAACATTTTTAAAATCATTTTTTTCTACTCCGAGTAAATTTCGGCTCTAGACAAATTTGGGGAAAAGATGATTGCAATAAATTATTACTGAAATCTGTACTTTGCACCCCTGCGTGCAAAATTCCTTGACCAAAAAATGGAGATGGATTAATCGAATAAATGGAAAGAAAAACTGAAACGTTTTTTATTTTTTCCTACTGCAATGAATTGTTTTCATAAATGTGATTTTTTGACCAATGGTGACTGAAGCCGGTTTAAAACTGAATTTCTTGTGTTAACGCCAAAGTTTTTCGGATAAATCGGAGTCGCCTTTTAGCCATAAAATCCCTGGACTACGACAATCAAAGGGAGTACGTGAAGCGACGACTGAAACTCTTATTCAGGGTAGACGCAAAGAAGTGGCCGCTAAACGTACTCAACAACTAAGTCTTGACAACGAAATTATCGTTTACAAGACAGAATGAAGTCTTATTTTCACCCCAATTATCGGAAGAAAATAGACGTTTCTACGACAGTGAACAAATATTGCTTTGAAAACAACGCTCGATGTTGAAGACTCTGATGACACAAATGGATTCTATTACAAACTTTGACAATAAAATCTGAAGAACAACTATGAACATTCAGATTTTATACCTTCAAGGTAAATATATTTTATACCTTGATGGTAAATATATTTTATACCTTGAAGGTAAATATATTTTATACCTTGAAGGTAAATATATTTTATACATTCAAGGTAAATATATTTTATACCTTCAAGGTAAATATATTTTATACATTCAAGGTAAATATATTTTATACATTTAAGGTAAATATATTTTATACCTTCAAGGTAAATATATTTTATACCTTCAAGGTAAATATATTTTATACATTGAAGGTAAATATATTTTATACCTTCAAGGTAAATATAGCCTTTTAACCGCGTTCTTCCTCACTGAAAGCATTTTATTTTATTTTCTTCTTTGTAATTTGCATTGTTTTGTGTAGGCTGCTAGTTTTGGGCAAATACTTAATTACCCACAAGACTGTGCTTTGGAGTCTTGTAGAGCATGGCAGCTGATGTCTTGTCTAGAAGAATATAAGAAAACTGCCTATTTTTATTTATTTATTTATTTTTTTTGTTATTTCATGATATTTGATTGATTTTGATTATAAACTTAATTTTTTTTCCTATAACTACTATTGAGCATTATTTTAAAAACAATAATTTTCTTCATTATTTACATTATTCGGACTATTGTCCACATCTTTGTCGCCATATTTATCACAACGTTTCGGTCGTTGTACGTTCCGGCCTTCTTCAGGTGGTTGAAATTTCGAACTGAACACTTTATTTCGCTCACTGGTGTAGACTGTTCTAGTTCCACGTGTCATGTTTGATCGATGTCAGTTATCAGTTATCTCCTGTTAATTTCCCTCTGAAAGTTCTCCACTGTCTTAACCGGGTATTGAACTCACACTCTTTGTCACTGTCCTGTCTAACCAACACCTTTATCCAATGTGCCATGTGTCCTTGAGGACATCTGGGTATTATAAACCTAATTTCTGGGTATTATAAACCTAATGTCTTCAGCAACCATTTTTACCAATATGGGGACAAAGATGAGGACAAGAGTCCGAATAATGTAAATAATGTACATAATACCTCATCTCAGAAATATAATAATTTTCTTGTCCAGAAAATTATTACCCTCTTTTCAGAACGCCTAAACCACTAAATATATGCATATCTATTACACTATTTACACTATTTACATTATTCAGACTATTGTCCTCATCATCGTTGCTATATTTATCACAAGACTTCGGCCGTTCTACACTCCGGCTTTCTTTAGGTGGTTGGAATGTCGAACTGAATCCTTTATTTCGCTACCTAGGGTAGACTTGTTTCACGTGCCATGTTTAATGGATGTCAGTTATCAGTTATCTCCTGTTAATTCACATCTACATGTTCTCCACTGCCTTAACCGGGGATTGAACTCACAACAGTTTGGGTTTTGTCACTGGATCTAAATATCGCCTTTATCAAGTGTGTCCTGTGTCTTTAAGGCAACATAGATGAGGACAATAGTTCGAATAATGTAAATAGTGTACATAATACCTCATCTCAGAAATATAGACAGATGCATAACTAATGTTTAGTAAAGTTTTATTTTATTTTGATAAAATTGTTTTGGATTTATATCTCACAGCGTATATCCTGTTATTTTTTACGGTGTGCTTTGTTGTCGCTTGATCTCTATCCCCACCCACAAAAAATCATACAAAAATATACTTTAATAGATTTTCACTTTTTAAATAAATAATACAGCGTGGAATAAGAACTTTTAAAAATAATTGGTTTAATTTAAAGAATAACTCTTTATTTTAAGTAGACAGAATATATAGTCGTCTGTAAAAGAATCCGCTGAAGATACAAGTTTTAAATTGTAGATATCAAACTCAGGCAAGCGTAGAATATTAAATATATGATCGATGATTAAACAGATGAAAGAAACACAACACGGAGATCCTATGGTGTACGGATATAGTAAAATATAAACAGAGAATATGAGGGGACAGATATATTGCTCTACAGAAGGATGCTGAGAATAGCATGGTCTGGACATGTGAGCAGCGATAACGTTTTAAGGAAAATAGAAAAAAATAGCACTTAAAATCAGAAAGAGAATAGAGCTAAATCAGCAGACAAATGGATCATTGTTGCCATGTTCGGAATGGAACATGACCAGTCTTCAGTTTCCGCTCTGAAAAGCGTTCAAAAGCGTACACGCAGACTTTTGGACGATTAATTATTCTCTAACCCTTTCCAACAGACCAAACTTGTGACTAATATATCGTTATAACCATGGCAAATATTCTGACGAGCTACATACCATAGTTCCACTAGTCCTGTCCTTTTCAGTTAAGACCTGTCCTGACACGTGCACGGGTACGAATAACCTTCATTACCTTCGTATTCCATTAGTAAGAAGAAAGTTGCAGTTGCATGGTTCCTTCCCTAGCCTTGCTACTCTGCAGAACAAACTCTCAATAGGGTGTTTTTTCCCGATCACTATAATATTAAGCCCTTCGAGTCTTGGGTTAAACGTCACATCTCGTACATAACCTCATAAACTGCAGAACTCCTCTTGTTACTATTCTGTAACCATCTACCTCGATTGACTGTCGGAACTTATATTGGGCGGAAAAAAAAATGGCAAAAAAGAGGCAAGTATTGTTGCCAAATTAATGTCCCCAATGTCATAAAATTGCATCTTAATAGCAGCAAATAAAATTAAATGTTTATTTATTAAGTGCCAAACACACAAAAATACATGCATACGGACAGACACACACTCTCATATATATAAAGCGAATCGATTTCTCTCAGTCACTGTGTGTTTATCTAAAAATAAATACTCTTATATTCACCTTTACCAACGGTTTAGGGGTAGAATCTCCGGCTGAAGTCAATTCAACCGGGTTTCCTTACTAGCTAGAGGCAACAGGACGTCTAGCCATGATTATGAGCTGTGATACAGCGAAACAGTCTGTCAGTGGATGACAATATATATATATATATATATATATATATATATATATATGTGTGTGTGTGTGTGTGTGTGTGTGTATGTATGTATGTATGTATGTGTGTGTGTAAAATATATAGAAAACAGGAAAGAACTTGTTAGCTAAAGAGCATAAAAAAGGATAACTGTTTATGAAGTCGTCAAAACAAATGTTAGCGACTTACAACAGTTTTTTTTAAATGCACAAAACCCTTTCAGAAAAAAAATAAATAATCAAAAATAAAATTAAAAAATAAATAAATCTCCATAGACACTTAACCAGACTAGACGATGTCATCTTCCGCTTTAAAGTTAGACAACCCGACCTTACCCTGCCTTGACGTTCTGTGAATGAAACTGAGATATTGATACAAATTATTAAGCCTTACGCCCCTTTTCTTTAAACGATTGCTCTAGCCGTTACCATAGTAATTCAAATTTCAATAATGAATATGCTTATAAAACACGTAAATTTCAGGAATAAGTTATTCCCCCAAAAAATTTCGCTTGAAGATGGAACAGAGCTTAGTACTTTAATTCAATTTAATTCAAATAATTATATTGAAGATTTTGGCAACAGTTTTGAAACATGTGAACTCTTATGTAGCGTTGGAATCATATTTTTAAATAAATAAATATATATATATATATATATATATATATATATATATATATATATCATTGGTGCCATACCCGTACTGGAAACTGTCCATTCTTCAGTTGCTGGTCTGAGTAAGTATTTGTGTAAATGTAATTTGTTTTGGCTTATATTTTTATTTCATTTATTCTTTTCAGTTTTTTCAAACTTCTATCTAAACATAAGACGATGCCATCCTGAATAGTGAACATCTCTGTTGTAATGTCCATATAACCATTCTTTAAGTTTAGACCAAAGAATATATATTATATATGTCAGATTAGTTCGAGAAACAGTATAATAAAAATGTTGGACAGTTTTTATTTTTATTTTCTCACGGAACTAAAGCCACTATACGAACGTCTTATGATCAAACATAATAGAGATTCGTTGTCTGTTATATTTAACGATATATGAATAATACCCCAATACACTATATATATATATATATATATATATATATATATATATATATATATATTATTATTATAAAACGCAGATTGTGTGAGTGTGTCTGATGGTTTATATATGGGATTGTATTTCCTACATTTTTCAAACGATTTCAACAAAATAATAAAATAATTAGGGTACTGAAAAATAGCATGTAACACAATCAAAGGTAAATCTCTCCCTACCAACAGCTAAAATGATAAAAAAGGGCTCAATACAAAATATATACATATATATATATATATATATATATATATATATAACAGGCAGGATGTATGTGTGTGTGTGTGTGTGTAACGAATGCCCGGCCGCAATTTTCGGCGGATTTGCACCAAAATTTACATGCGCATGCACCAAGGTATCGGGAAAGCCAAGACTGTCTTTGCATTTTCCAACTCCCATCGATAGTGGAAATAATCGATTTTTTCATGCTTCTGCGGCAGTTTTCATCTAGTTTGCAGCCATTTTCTACTGGCCAGAGTGAGAGACTATAGCTGGCTGCTAAGAATAGGCAGGAAGATTCTATTGGCCAGCGTGAGATCCAACAGCTGACTGACACGAATGTTAACTAGCATGCTGGCATGCAAAAAAAATCGATAACTACATTCGTCACAAGTGGGAAAAATTTAAATTTGCATGGCACTTACTCAAATTGGCTCATTCGCTTGCTTAAACTCAACGTTGATTCTGATTCCGCAGAACTCGTTTGGGTGTGAAAAAGTATTTGTTGTTAACATTCTTTTTTCAGTTGGTTTTTCCAGTTACGAGTGCTTTTTTTTAAAGCTGATCGTTTTGTGTTCATTTTGTTTAGTTCTTTTTTCGTAACAGATTTAATGTTTAGTATAGAGTTTAGAAAACATTCGCAGTGTGAGATAGGCAAGAAGTAAGGCATGTAGCAACATCAGCACGGCAAAGGGCACTCCTTTAAAGACAAGGAAGGACAAAAATATTTTAAATCAAGTGATAGCGATTGCTGTATGATTTGTACGATTTTTTAATCAAGCACTGGCAGCGCCAGGGCATGCTGCTAGTATATATATATATATATATATAATATATATATATATATATATATATATATATATTACGAAATGGACAAAGTCCGACAATTTATTTATTAAAGACATTTTTTTTTATGTTTAACGTTCTTTTGATAGATATAAGTATTTAAGTAAATGCTCTGTTTATAATAAACAATATTAAATAACATTTACCGGCCTATGAAAATTTCTCGGACATTCAGGCCGGTAAATGTTATTTAATACTGTTTATTATAAACAGAGCATTTACTTAAATACTTATATCTATCAAAAGAACGTTAAACATAAAAAAATGTCTTTAATATATATATATATATATATATATATATATATATACATATGCAAGTCGTTTGAAGATCACATGATCGTGAGCGTGTGACGCGGCTTGCGATTAAGACTATGCTTTAATAGGAATTAACGTTAATCTAGGCGTCGAGCTCTTTACTGATTAGTTAGGTGTTTACCTTTATGTGTTTTTCTTTTCCTGTTTTCTTAATCCTGACATGGTGCAAGATTTCGTTTTGATTAAGAGTATTTATGTATTTTGGCAACTTGTCACTTGACGCAATATGCCTGATTACGAGATGATAATGAAGCAATCAGATTGTATTTTAAACAGATTGCGACCTGAGACACATTTTTTGTCTAAGAAGGAAAGAATTCTCTAACGCCAGTTACAAGCGAGACATATCATGTCATATCCACACACCAACTAATCTCAATATAACATTTCAAAATCATAGGACTGTGAAACCGATAAAGTTACTGTAAATGAATACTCTTAATAATGATAGTTGCATTTTCATCTTCTCTTTCTTATATATATATATATATATATATATATACCTGCTGTAAGAGTAAACTTTTCCAAATCATGTAACAGCATGCGATAATTGTCCATACAACAAAATGTTTAATATGTAAAAAGCACAAAACTAATTGAGTTTCTTTTTTCCGGTTATTATTAAGAGGTTTAGCCAAAGTAACACTATTTGTTGTTAGACCCCTTTAATTTATACAGCTAGGAAAAGAACAGATTAAAATCGTTTTCTGTCATCCTCACTATTCTTCTCAACTGATGAAAGAAAAAATAATTCAGGCCCTCAGTTATGGTACCAACATTCATAATCTGGCTCCCAAATTAAGTGTCCATCAAAGAACCACCAAGAGAACGGTGAATAAGTTTAAAAAAGTAGGGAACAATAGAACGAGCGGCAAAATTGATCAGGAGGTCAAAACAGAAAAAAGAGCATCATTTGAATTATGAGATCTATTAAAAAAGATCCAATTCAATTCATAAGACTTTTGGCACGTGAGAGGAGTTTCAGCAATGACAACGCAAAGAGCAGTGACAAAAGATACGAAAATCAAATCGTACGTGAAATGTGTGAGTCTTCTTCTTCCTCCGGGACAGAAAGTTAGGTTATAGAGAGCGAAAACCACCTTGAATAAGTTGTAGAATGATTCAGGTATAATATATTTGAACATTATTCCAATCCTTCAGGAGCTTTCAGTCCTTAATTAATGATTAATTAAAGATGAACATGCCATTTTCCTTTATGATAGATTTCATAACGATGATTCTGTTATTTTTGCTCTAAGTAAAGTCCAAACTGTTATAAAACCACGGAGAATTCCAGTAAGATATATGTAATTATTTTAAGATACAGTGGTTCAAATGTATAGATAGATAGATAGATAGATAGATTGAAAGAGAGAGAGAGAGAGAGAGAGAGAGAGAGAAATAACCGCCATAATAGACTACCCACAATGCACCACTGACCCGTATATATATAAATAGCCGAGAAAAATAACATCACATATGGCCTGACGAGTGCATATAGCATATAAACAGACTGTCGCCTCTAAGTGTTGGCTTCTATGTTCACTTTTATATTTACACACGCTCTATCTCTGATATTGAGCACTTTATCCCATAAGTTATAGCACACCTTATGACTATATTTCTTCATATATATATATATATATATATATATATATATATGTGTGTGTGTGTGTGTGTGTGTATATATATATATATACACACACACACACATATATACGAATGTTATGAGAACGAATACATGAATACACATATATATATATATATATACACGAATGTAATGAGAATGAATACATACATACACACACACAACATATATATATATATATATATATATATATATATATATATATATATATATATATGTATGTACGTACATATAATTCTAGAAAATGTTAGCACCTATATGTGGAGGTTTATTATAACAGCGGGATTAACAAACTAATATGACTTTAATCAGACTTCGATTGTTCACAATCCGTGTCAATACATTCCTTGTATATTCCTGAAATCTGTTCTCGTTCTCTAATAAAGTTATCTCATCGAACCGTTAATATTATCCGTACACTTCTATATATATATATATATATATATATATATATATATATATATATATATATATCGTACATCTTAAATCGATCGTAACAATTGCAAAGATTTAAATATACGTATAGCATCACCGACATACTTGTATACAAACCCAATTACTCATACATGAATTTTGGTGTTCTTTGTAAACCCAGCCATATACTGCTTCATATCATCAGTGAATCAGACATTATTGAATCTCCTCTTTTCCTGTTGGCGGTTTAATTTAATAATAAAACATTCGAACAATTGCCAGACGAGATTAAACAGCCTTGCACCAACCCCTGCTCTCATTCAATTAGCAAAACAGGTCTAAGAGGAAAAGATAACGGAAAATAAAAGGACTCAACGTGAAGTACCCTTTCTCCCCGAGTCTGTGATTCAGCATTCGACGCATTTTGCCCGAGATTTTATTCAAGAATTCAATGCGATTTGATCAATATCTCCAGGAGATAGATTATCGAAACAGATAAAATGTCTTCTCTACTTTTATAAACATTACAACGGCGCGCCGAAAGATTAATACGATTCTAACCATATGGCAATGGAAGTATCTAGGCCAACGTACTTCGTGTATATCGTTCATAGTCTGCTCATTTTAATATGGCCTCGTGTCTTACTACGTTCGCATGAAGTAACTTGCTAGAACTTTCGAACTTTTATTCATTGGCATACACGATTCTCATTCTACTGTCCATTATAAGGGGAGATAACTTGCTTTAAATAAAAAAAAGCTAACACTTTCTTGTAATACCACTGGATGAACGGGTAATGGTGATTTTCTAAGCGGAGATCAAATGTGACAGAAGAAGGTTCGAACTCACTACTCAGTCGTAATTGACTTAGCGCGACTGGCTTGCTCAGCATTATACCGCGCCGAATTGACGGTGATTTTCTAAGCGTAGCTTAGATGTGTCACAAGGCCGAAAATTTTGGGCTCCTCGTTAGGATCGAACTCATTACTCAGTTGTAACTGATCTAGCTGACCATTGCAGCACGTGGTAATGCCAAGGATGTAATGGCAATGAATGTCAAATATTTCCTTAAAAGGAAACATTTAACATTCATTGCCCTTCTCGTACACCGGATGAGGTTTGAAATATTTCCATATTCGGTTTTTCGTCAGACATGTCAGATTTGTTGGGGCGATGAAGTGTCTCTATTAAGATTCAGTTGATTTTAAGCTTGGAATTTTGTAATTGGTGATGAGGAATTTTCTATTGGGAAATGCCACGTTTATGGACCCATTAACAGACTCAGGAATTCGTAGGGAATAATGATGGTTTGCTACAGTATGGATTTTAGTTGTGATAGAAGTGGTGGAACTAAGGAATCTTTTTCTCTGAGTATTGTGAGCTTTGCGACGCTTTGTATGCGAGAAAGGGATGGAAGATAATTCGTCTCCCACTAGCACGCAGATGTATTTTTTTTAACTTTCTCGAAAATATTAATCGGGCAGCTCTTGTCCATATATGGCAGCAGTTCTCTATTTCTGTCTTGATATGGCTCTTGTAAAAGTGGATGCCAGCAGGATGGGTCGGGTACTTACTGAAGCGGTGCAGAGAATTGACCATTTTCCGGCATCTTTAGCGATGGATCCTATCTATGAGTTCCACTAGAGACTTGTGTTTTTAAATTAAAATAGTCACTCGAGACACGAAGTCTCCTCAAGGGAACATCCATTAATCGCATTTGGTTAAAATTCTGATTCCGATCGGTGATAAGAAATATCACTTGTTTGATTTTCGAGATATTGAATTTGACTGGCCAGTTTTCCCCAACACACACTTTGCTGTTAGAGCTCAGTCAGATAAGGAATCAGCTGTCAAGCTATGGTCATCTGGAGTTTTGAAGTTGCACAATATACATATTTATCATCAGCATAGATATTCACAAATGATCGAAGTATATTCTAAGGTAGATCTCTGTCTATAAACGGCAGGATGTGTGTGTGTGTCTGTGTATGTGTGTGTGTAACGAATGCACGGCCGCAAATTTCGACGGATTTGCACGAAAATTTACATGCACATGCTTCAAGTTAGCGGGAAGGCCAAGGCCGACTTTGTATTTCCCAACTCCCATCGATAGTGGAAATAATCGATTTTTTCATGTTTCTACGTCAGTTTTAATGTAGTTTGCATTCGGCACAAGTGAGAAAAATTTAATTCTGCATAGCATTTTACTACAATTGGACCATTCCCTTGCTTAAACTCAACGTTGATTCTGAATCTGCAGAACTGGGTTAGGTGTGAAAAAGTATTTGTTGTTAACATTCTTTTTTCATTCGGTTTTTTCAGTAACGAGTCCTTTTTTAAAGCTGGTCGTTTTGTCTTCATTTTGTTTAGTTCTTTTTTTCGTAACATATTTAATGTTTAGTATAGAGCTTAGAAAAAATTTGCAGTGTGAGATAGGGAAGAAGTTAGGCATGTAGCAACATCAGCACGGCAAAGGGCACTCCTTTAAAGGCAAATAAGGGCAAAATATTTTAAGTCAAGTGATAGCGATTGCTGTATGAGTTGTACGATTTTTGAATTAAGCACAGGCAACGCTGGGCCATGCTGCTAGTTATTAATATAAAGTAGAAAGAGAGCTTGACCGTGAAGCTAACCTTGTGGGACGGGAGCTTGTGTTGATTGCTCAGGATTAGGAAAACTGACCGTTAACAACTATCGTCAGGGAAATCCGTCGAGTAATGCGTGTTCAAATATATTTTTTTGTAATTTTTATTTCTCTGTCTTTCTCTTTTGTCCGCCCGCTGCAAATACATATCTAGATGATAGACTTACATATAATTTTATATCGTTTATTTCATTCCTAGCAGATTATGTCTGCAATTCCTGGTCGCCCGTTTTAGGGATCTGATTATTTTCTCTCATTGGCAATTGCTGCAGACTCCTGGTTTCCAAACCAGACTCTCAGACTATCGTTCTACTTCTATCTATTGCAAGACTTCAGGATGTTCGCGATCATGGCTCTCCGCAGTTTCCTGTCCGTCGTTGCCTTTAGTAAATTTTGTCTTTTCACTATCTCCCTTAATCCCTGTTCTGCCGAAAGGGCTCGTTAGGTAGGTCCTGTGCTGCTTACCTCTCTCCCACTTGCCTGAAATATGTCCCGGGATTGCCAAATTTTATGCCCTAGAGATTTCAACTGTCTCTGATGTTAAGCATAAGTGTCATTTTTGTTTCTAATTTCTCTAAAACTTTATCATTGCTAACGTGTTATTCTCAGCATCCTCCTGGAGATCCACATTTCTGCTGCCTAATGCCTTTTCTTCACCTCTGATGATGTTGTCCAGCATTCACCCCCGTATAAGAGGAACGATATTACATAACACCCCCGTACTTTTTTCCTTTTTCTTAATATGTTACTGATCTTTTTGAATACATCTTTCACTATCCCAATGCAGCATCGGACTTCGATCTCGTATTCTCCATTCTCTGTTACAACACTTGATAGATCAAGAACAATTATAAGAAGAGATACTGTATACTTCTCAACAAAAAGAAGAGCCCAATATGATTAAAATTTAATTAAAAATTGTAGATGGCAAAATAAAATAATTACAAGCAGATTATTACGAGATTAATAAGTCAGTTCTTCGTTAATTATCCCTATCTATTTATCCAGCGTTGAAGAATTATAGACTTCTTTTCACATTGTATCAACTGAAAGTGTTAATCTGAGAATACGCAATGAGTCACTCTCCTGGGGTTTAGCCTTAAAAAAAAAGCTACGAATCCCTTTGATGTTAGTCCAATATTCAGAGTGTTTACCTATTCGGTGTGCTGATTATGTGTTTCTTAATATGCCCATTAGTAAGTACTCAAAATATATATATATATATATATATATATATATATATATATATATATATATATATAGATAGATAGATAGATAGATAGATATTTGGTTGGATAGATGTGAGTTTGTGACCCTGGGTTTCACGCTTTAGCGATCGTCAGACAAACTCTGTTAGCTCTATCTCTGATATTGAGCGCTTTCTAATAAGTACCGCGCATATGATATATAAATAATTATACATATATATATTTATTTATATTTATATACACTTTTCACACACACAGACACAGACACACACACACACATATATATATATATATATATATATATATATATATATATATATTGCTATTCATATATTTGCACAAGAAATGAATAGACATATTTTACAATACACACAATATATAGAGATGAGTACATTACAACACACATCGTATAGAGATAAGTACATAAAGTCTCCCAAAAGCTAATCAAGGTATTAAGAGAAAGAAAAAACTCGTTAGAAACGAACAAAATTGTACTGAGCTGTTACGTGATATCTGTCCTATTATAAGGCAGTGAATGATTGATATTTGCCTCAAAGTTCCGTCCTGGGTAAGATGATAAACTACATCTGCGTCCTGGGTAAGACGATAAATTACGTCCAACAGTAAGTCCTCTGATCAGTAGGATTTGAGGAGCGTGGAACCAGCTCGTAATTGCTGGTGTTCCCAGATCCACCCTGACCCGGGGTGGTAGCACCTGTTAGGGTCCCAGCTATATGTAAATAGTTAACCCCCAAACTGGAGTTAAAACACTATGAAAGTGTAAAAAGTGGTTTTAATAAGCGACATAATTTTTAAAAAAATTATTACCAATAATAAATTTTTTAAGAAAATATTATTACCAGCAATACATTTTTGATAAAAAAATATTACCAGCGATATATTTTTGAAGAAAAAATATTACTAGAAATACATTTTTGAAGGAAAAATATTACCAGCAATACATTTGGAAAAAAAAACAAAGAAACATATTAACAGCAATAAAAATGTTGTCGCCGTTAAATAACCCATTGACGTTGATATGCCGTGAAACACAACAAAGCAAAGCAAACCAAACCAAACCTGAAAGATGAAGCAGAGACTTTAAGCAACAGAAATGTTCATACCTTGGACCGAACATGTGAGCAACGACGAAGATTTAGAGAAAAAAAAAAATAAAAGGAATACTTGTCCATAATATTAGAAACCGACAGTTGAAATTTCTAGAGCACATAATGCGAATATAAGGCTTGGGAAATTTGATACTCATAAGAAAAAAAAACGTATAACCTACCTAGAAAGCTTGGGTAAATGAATAATATAACAGCGTTTAGACTAGACGAAAAAAGACAAAATTGAAGAACTACAAATGACAAGAAGCTGTGGAGAGCCATAATTCCAACGTTCAAGAGTCATGGCGCACCGAAGAAAATCATATATTTACTTTTTAAATACTTCTATCATCAATGGAGAATGGACCAGGATAAATACTGTATAATACAATATAATGCGTTTATATTAGAAAATATCGCAAATTAAATACATTATTGACATTTTTGTATGAAATATCAACCAGAGAGAAATAGAATTAAATATTCCCAAAACACAAATGCATACTATACACACGTGGGGAAAGAGAGAGACAGCGGGATAAACTTAAAGACACATGGGAACTTAGCCGAGTGTTTAGTGGCCTGACAATTGCGTTTAGGCAGTTGACACGCAGTCTCTGACAGTGTGCTACTTCAGAGGTTCCTCTCTGCTTTGGCAGCTCTGCTTTGGCAGAGAGGAACCCGGATGAGGCTTTGACGAAGGCCAAAGTTTCGTCTGGGGAGGTAGATAGATTCCGACCCGCTTATGTGGGTTCTATGGGATTATTTTTGGGCCGAGTCTACGCCCTCGGAGAAACCCACGTTAAACTCCGCCTTGTGCCACATACATTCCTCGTGGGGGGACTGTTAAATATCGGCCGAGTGTTCGCATGGAAGGATACTTCCTGATGTTATCGGTCCGGAGGGAACGATCCCAGCGTGCGGTATCTTTAAAAAGTGCCTGAAAACCAAACCACAGGTTGTCCTAAGCATTACGAATGAAATTAGGTTGCCAGAACCCTTGTGTGATAACACGTAGCCACAAGTCATCGTGCCGGAGGACTTGTGCGTGCTGGCTTCATTTAAATTGTTGATTACACGCTCTTTCCCAGAAGATGTAACTAAGATCTGCTCGGCATAGATTCAGTATAAAACGACAGGTGGGTTCTATGGATGTTGAATAAGCACAAATCCGCCTGGGCAAGCGTTTGCAATAGGGATTGGTTAGCCGCCCTAGTACACGGGTATACATACATACTGACATAGAAGCAATCGTAAAGAGACAACTTAGCTCGATTTAAACTTTAGTTACTTCAATATGTAAGCATTAAATTGAACGAAGCAATTCCTCCTTTTTTTTTATATTAATCATCTAGCATGTAGAATGTTTACTAATACGTATGAATTAAACATAAATTGTTTAAGAGAAGGGAGAATTTGTTCAATACGCGATTCTGATTGAAATCATACGGATGAAAAAAAATAGAAAAAATTACTTTCTTTTTTTTCATCTTCGCACTTCTACTAAAAGAGTTGTCCGTGGAGACCAAATTGAATTAGAAAATCTAATAAAACGAACAGAGAAATAAATGTGATAAAAAATGAGTAGGGGATAAAATATATATATATATATATATATATATATATATATATATATCGGTAATCAGATATTAAATCTTTTCACAGCCAGTTTAATATCTTTTTCGCTTCTATACTGTTCGTTTTGCCGAATACAGGTTTGGGGAGCGGTCTGTATTTGATGTTCTTTAATAAAGGATATCATCTTTTTTTTTTTCTTTCTTTTTTTTTTTTTTTTTTTGATGGATGCTTCTACGAACAAGCAACCTCGGAAAATGTTAATATATGCATGATTGTATGATAAGTCAAATCATGACCATGTCCTTGATTCTCACCTGCATCCTTCCTTCCGGCTGTAACAGAATGGCAGGTCTGAGTGTAGTAGACGTATTTTTCTCAATGCCCGTAATGAGGTCAAGCAATTTCTTCACAGGAACGCGGTTCATACACTGAAGGCAAGAGGAACAGAGGGATTTAGCGCATATCTTGTGACAAAAATTCTAATGAGTAAATTCCAGACGGACGCCATTGCAAATGAATATAGTCGTTAATGAAAAAAATTCCTAGCATTTCTCTTGCAAAAGGATAACATAGATTAATTAACAGAAAAGTCTTTTTTACTCCAGAAACTTTTGTTAGACATTTTCATGACGGTCGTCTTCGAGTATAGAATCCAGAGGTTGGCAGTGAATATTTCGGAGACAGTAGGAAAGCGTAGTTCAGGTTCGCAGTGGATATCTTAGCAGAGCGTAGTTCTTCCTTCTATCCTGTTCGCCTGTCCAGTTAGCACTGGTCCTTCCGTTAGGTTAAACAAAGATGGCCGCCTTTATACACGACGAATACAATGTTCTACGGCTTCTGATTGGTTAAGCTTCTATTGGTAGACTGTAAAGGAAGTTGAGTCATCTGGATTGGCTCACTAGTCATATATATATATATATATATACAACAAAAACCGTAACAACTTTGTCGCATGAATAATATAGGTATAGTATTAAATGTCAGCTTTCCCAAGACATTCAAGTAAATGGCATATCACTGAAGTCAACATGTTGAAAAGTGTCATAACTTTGTCATCTTTCAGACGACGTTATAAGTGTTGCGTTAATGTTATGATCAGGTTTGGGAAGTTGCAATGCGTATATTTCTGAAAGAGAAGCAGAATAAAAAAACAAAAAACAAATATATATTTAGTCGATTACATGATGCAAACTATGAAACTTGCTGGAGGCTGAAAAGAGGCAATAATTGAGGCCGCAAAAATGTATATAACATAATAAATCTTTTTAATTACATATTGAATTTTAAGAGATATGTTTGTCAAAATTACTCAAAAATATCTTGAAATACTAAAGTGTAGATTTATTAAATATTATTCCGATTGGCTTCAAGAACGGCCTTCAGACAACTTCGTAATATCATGTAACTCTTCTGGACGGTTTCCTTGTTTAAGTTGGTGAATGCTGCCATAATCCTTCCCTTCAGTTTATCTTTGATGTTACAAGGAGGTTTTTTTTTGGTCTCTCGTTCAACATCTCCCACACAATAATCAAGACGATTGCAGTCTGGTGAGTTATGTGGCGAAATGTAAGGGGTGATGTGGCCGCAGAAATTGTCTGACAACAATAACTGGGTTCTCCTGCTTGTGTGGCATGGTTCAGAGTCATGTTACCAGACATAGGGTCATCCAGCAGCCACCCTCTTGAACCCGGGCAGCACTACCTCTTCAAGCTACTTAGTGTTAGGTATGATGCACTCCCCAAAAAATTCAGGAGTTCCTTTCCTGTCAGAACAATCAAAGTCGTCAGTCGTTCACCTCTCGACCGGCTGTTCGGTTGAACTCTCTGCCTTCGGGCGGAGAGGAACCCGAAGGAGGATACGCCGAAGGGCGGATTCTCTTTCGGGGAGGTAAACCGGCCCTGAACCCGTTTATACGGGTTCAATGGGCAAATTTTTGGGCCGAGCTCACGGGCTCGGAGATCCCACGTTAAATAACGGGCCTTATGCCGCATGATGCCCGAGTGGGTGGGTTGACTGAATATCGTCAGAACAATCAGTGAGTTTTCCGGTATGCTGTACCTCCGTAATCACCATTCGACCCATCCAACTCTTTCCGAATATTCTACTCTCTCCTCAGATCGACATCCAAAGGTTCGTATTGGAGATTCCGGCGCGAATGCCAAGCAGAACAGCATGCCATTTCCAAATTTCTGTTGGATACCTGGTGCTTCTTTTCTCACAGAAGCTGCCAAAACTGACGCTACTGTACTGTACAATCGACGAAAGTAAAAAAAACTACGCGCATGCGCGTAATTAACAATATAATATTGCGATAATTTACCCATCGCATCTTGCTGATATATATATTAGGTTGGTGCAAAAATAATGACGTAATAATGTCGTTTTTTGACGTTAAAAATACGTCAAAAAACGACATTATTACGTAATTATTTTTGCACCAACCTAATATATATATATATATATATATATATATATATATATATATATATATATATATATATAAATATATATATATATATATATTTGGGACCATAATGACTTCAATGTTGAGCCTTTAAATGAATTAGAATGAGTGGTATATATTTATATATGTGATAAGAATATTTTATATGTACTCGTTAAAGTGCTCAGTATAAAGAATAGAGCGTATGTAAATAAAAAAGCGGACATATATATATATATATATATATATATATATATATATATATATATATATATATATAATACCGCACATTGAGTGCAGGTTTTAATAAAATAATGGTCGATGTAAAATTAACAGTAGCGAAATCAGCACCTGAAGAATGCGTTGTGCATGAAACTCCTAGTCGTGCTATTGGTGAGGGAAAATGTATATATACCGTAATATTCGCGAAATCTTATTGAAGAAAATATGCATTCTGCGATAGGATTCGAACCTGCGGGCCCCTGGACAGAGGGAAAGGTCGTCAGATCCGACGTCCTTCGAATCCTACCGTAGATCACTTATTTTTCTTTAATAAAATTCTTCGAATATTCGGGCCAGTACAGGAAAATAAATAAAATATGTAATAAATAAACAGAGTATCTACTCAAATACGCGTATCCACTAAAATAAGGTTTAAATTGTTTAAATATGTCGGATTATTAAATAAAAATCTAATAATTCTCTGAATATTTTTAAACACGTGTTATCTATCTATCTACCGATCTATCTATTTATCTAGGGACCCCCACCGACCTAAGCTTTAAAATTAATTTTTAAAAAATGAAAAATAATTCTGGAAACATTTTAGCTTTAATTGAAAGGTAACTGATTAAATTTATTATTTCCAGTAAGTAAAATATTCAGGTGTATTTTTAGTAAAATTATATTGATTGAAATCTCAACTTTTCGCTCGATTTAAGAAAATTTTCAGAAGTGCGGCCATTTTCTTAATTTTCAGAAATTTGTCAAAAAATTTATGAATTATAAAAATCTTCCAAAAATTAAATATATATTTATGACATGATATTTGAGTAAAATTAGCAAATTCAAAGTTAAAGGAATCTGATTTGAAGCAAATATTATTTATATTAGGTTGGTGCAAAAATAATGTCATTTTCTCACATATGTTACATTTATATATGATTTCTTAATTAATTCATTGATATATATAGCCATGTTATATATCATTTTGAAGCGCGTTTTTCACTCTATCGAATCGTGTTATTCCTTACCGTTCTCAATCTGTTCATTCATTTTTTTTGCAGGCTTTTCGACAGCATGGACAAAATTCAAATTCGCACGATTTTCTTGTTCCAGTTCGAACTAGGCCGAAAAGCTGCCGAGACAGCTCGTGATGTCAATGATGCGCTTGGCCCAGGAACCACTAACGAACGTGTGGCACAACGGTGGTTCAAGAAATTTCGCAATGGTGACGAGAACCTCGAAGATGAAGACGGTCGCAGCCGACCGACTGCGGTTGATAACGAACACTTGAAAGCCTTAATTGAAGCCGATACGAGCAAAACCACGCGAGAAGTTGCTGTTGAAGAAAAGGCCAACTCTTAACAATATTAACTACGAACAAAGCCACAATGTGCTAACCGTATTCGGAAATTAAAAACATCCCTACCACACACTAAGACATACACAGAACGCACACACTCAATTAAGCTGAAAAATCAAACCATCCTTGATAATGGCTAAAGGTATAGCCGAAGGCTCTCGGAAATATAAAACATTTGGACAGTTCTTACACACCCTTTTTCCAGAAAAGAAAGCTCTTGTTCGAACACAAGAAAAATTAAATAAAAACTTAACCGTAGTAACTTTTCTGTCTTTTTTAATGAAACACACACACACACACACACACACACACACACACACACACACACACACACACACACATATATATATATATATATATATATATATATATAATTAAAAGTACAATTATCATTACTACTGCCATCATTATAAACGATATTGTTAGTTAGTACAAGTGTTTGAGTTGACATCCTTGACTATTTTCCTTCTAGAACAGTGAAATTAATATTGCATGAAGTCCTACTAAAGGAAAATGTACTTCCCAAAAAGTAACGAAATTGTATACCCTTTCTTCTACCAGGAAATCATGTCTTATAGCTGATGTTTGCCCTTACCACTTAAGGTAACATGCCCACAAGAAGAGCGTGCATTGCTGAAATGAGTTATTGTGTCTAGTTTTATCATTATATTATAGTTGCTCCCTTCACTATTTTTACATCATTCGGGGAGGAGTTTTTACCGGGTATATGTGACTTCAATACCATATTTCGAACAGACATGACAATTAATATATTTTCCTACACTGTCATATCTAATAATATATTCTTTTTTAACAATAACTTGGCACCCTGAAAAAGAATACATTTTTAGACATGACAGGCTAGGAAAATATATATTCATCGATATGTCTGTTCGAACTATGGTATTGAAATCCGGGATACATCATCATCATCATCATCATCATCATCATTATTATTATTATTATTATTATTATTATTATTATTATTATTATTTCCTTTGATTTCTGATGTGTAGTCATTTCTTTCCGGATTCCGCCAGGGACCTAGAGTTAGAAACATCATCATTATATTTTCCACTGGAAAGCAAAAAACGAAAAACAAAAAATACGTATTTTACATAGACAAAGCCCTCTGTAAGGTGTGTGCTGTACTCGTGGAAACATTTTTTTTTTCATTTCTTTAAGGCATAGGCTTCCAGGAATCCCTTCTATTAATTTAGTAGAATTTTTTCTAACCAAGCCGAGGGCTCCAACTACAACGGGGATTGTCGATGTTTCCATGTACCAAATTTCTGAGATTTCCATTTCAAGATCCTTGTATTTTGATAGCTTTTTGAAGGTCTTGAACGATATATTGCAGTCTGCAGGTACTGACATATCCATAAGGAGACATTTGTTTGTGTACGATCTCTAATTATCATTATTATTATTATTATTATTATTATTATTATTATTATTATTATTATTATTTATTTATTTATTTATTTGATTTCTTTTATTTGCACATTTCCTTCCGGATCTCAAGTTCAATCACAAATCTAAGATCAGAAATGCCTTCAGAATATTTTCCACTGATCATGGTTGTAATAAAAAAAATTCGATGACACACATTTTAAATAGATAAAGCTCTTCGTAATGTGTGTGCTGTATTTGGGAATAAAATTGTTAGTATTTATTTAAGGCATAGGCTACACGGAATCCTTTCAATGACCCTATCGGCACCTTTTCTAATCAATTCGAGAGCTCCAACTATAATTGGAATTATTGATATCCTTGTGAGCCACATTTCTTGGATCTTCACTTCATGATCATTGTGTTTTGATATTTTTGAAGATCTTGAATGATACATTAAAATCTGCAGGGACTGCCATGTCAATAAGAAAGCACATTCTGTTTTAGTGATCTTTGATCACGATGTCAGGGCGATTATTTTTCTGTCTGTGTGTATCGTAAAGTCCCATAAATTTATTACAGAAACTGTAACCGGTTCTGGGTGATGTTCATACCTTGTTTCTTGCAGTCTCCTTCCCGTAAAAGTTACAGATTTTCCAGTGCAGATATTGGCCCACTCTATCATGCCGAGTTTTTTTTATTTATTCAGTGGGTGCTAACACCGTGCAACCTCATACAAGATGGTCAATTGTTTCTCGATATTTATCACAGAATTTGTATTTCGAGTTAACACAGTTTTTAGTATGGACACTTGGTAATTTCTAGTTAGAAAGCACTGAACCCTTGAAGTTATTAATATCATCATTATTAGTGTTAGTATTAACTAATATCTGTTTCTCATTGTTAAGGTAATCTTCAAGTATGTTCCAACATTCTTTAAAACTTCCTAGTTACTCACATGATCAATTCGTGGTTGTCTTGGTCTCCTCCTGTAGCGCAGCATCTCATTTGGCTAAGGTATCTTCTTTGCATATGTTGAGATTTTCAACCTCGTCACTTATTCTATAATTCCGTTTTCTGCAACGGTATTATTTTAATCGAAAAGAAAGAATCGCAGCTAGATTACCGTGTTACACGCCTTCATAAATCGAGATAAGGTGCGCCTTATTGTTGTTGTTGTTGTTGTTGTTATTATTATTATTATTATTATTATTATTATTATTATTATTATTATTTCCCTTGATTTCTGGCGTTTACACATTTCTTTCCGTGTCCCGCCCAGGGACCTAAGGTTAGAAATGGCATCATGACACTTTCCACTGAAAAAAAAACAAACAAAAAAATTTATATCGACAAAGCCCTTCGTTAAGTGTGGGCTGTACTTGTCAGAACAAATATTTGTATCTCTTTGAGGCATGGACTTCCAAAATCCCTTCAATTAGTCTACTGGAATCTTTTCCAGCCAATCCTAGGGCTCCAACTACAACAGGGATTGTTGATGTTCCCATATGCCACATTATCGAAATTTCTATTTCAAGGTCCTTGTATTTTGACAGCTTTTTGAATATCTTCAAAGATACATTGCAGTCAGCAGGGACTGCCATATCAATAAGGAGGCACCGTTTTTGTTTGTGGTCTTTAATAACAATATCTGGGCGGTTGGCTTTGATTGTTCTGTCAGTGTGTATTGTGTAGTCCCATAGAATTGTAACAGGTCCTATCTCCGTAACCGGGTCTGGGTGGTGTTCATACCATTTTCTTTCAGTTTCCTCCCCGTAGAAGTTGCAGATTTTCCAGTGCAGATATTGGGCCACTCTGTCATTCTGGGTTTTATATTCAGTGGGTGCCAATATCGTGTAATCTGATACAAGATGATCAATCGTTTCTGGATATTTATCACAGAATCTGCATTTTGGGCTAACACAATATTTTAGTATATGTTTTTATAATTATTATTATTAGTATTATTATTACTACTTCTACTACTACTACTACTACTACTATTATTATTATTATTATTATTATTATTATTATTATTATTATTATTAATGCTGTAAAAACGAATATATTAAAATTGTATAAAAAAACACAACAAAGAGGGTTGAGATGAGCAAATATGATAAAATAAATCACAGTAATAGGCGAATCAAAGCAATAACAATAATAATAAAGAAAATGATTTGAAAAGTGGCCAATCTGTTTTCTATGCCCACTCTTTCGATCCTCATAAGTTTATGGATCAAAAGCCGGTTAGCCTCTTTTTTGTCATTTTCTTTATTTTTGTTCTTATTGTTTGGATTCACAGCCTTACGGTTTGGTTTAAGGAAATAATAAAATTGAATGTAAAAAAAGAGAACAAAAATGGTAAGAAGAGAAACGAACATAGAATAAATCACCTCAACGTGTTATTTAATACCCGCAAGATCTTTATTGCTGGTATTTTTTTTTTCAAAAATGTATTGCTAGTAATATTTTTCTTTTTCAAAAATGTATTGCTGGTATTTTTTTTCAAAAATTTATTGCTGGTATTTTAAAAAAAAAATATAGTTGGTATTATTTTTTTTTCAAAAATATATTGCAGGTATATTTTTTTCAAAAATTCATTGCTGGTATTTTTTTTTCAAAAATTCATTGCTGGTATTTTTTTTTCAAAAATGTACTGCTGGTAATATTTGTTTTCTTCAAAAATGTATTGCTGGTATTTTTTTTCAAAAATGTATTGCTGATATTTTTTTTAAAAAATGCATTGCTGGTAATATTTTTTCAAAAATGTATTGCTGGTATTTTTTTTTCAAAAATGTATTGCTGGTAATATTTGTTTTCTTCAAACATGTATTGTTGGTATTTTTTTTCAAAAATGTATTGCTGGTATTTTTTCTTCAAAAATGCATTGCTGGTATTTTTTTTCAAAAATGCATTGCTGGTATTTTTTTTCAAAAATGTACTGCTGGTAATATTTGTTTCCTTCAAAAATGTATTGCTGGTATTTTAAAAAAAAATGCATTGCTGGTATTTTTTTTCAAAAATGTATTGCTGGTATTTTTTTTTCAAAAATGTATTGCTAGTAATATTTGTTTTCTTCAAACATGTATTGTTGGTATTTTTTTCAAAAATGTATTGCTGGTATTTTTTTTCAAACATGTACTGCTGGTAATATTTGTTTCCTTCAAAAAGGTATTGCTGGTGTTATTTTTTTTTCAAAAATGTATTGCTGGTAATTGTGTATTGCTGGTAGGAATTTTTTGCAAAAACATATTGCTGGTATTAAAACCTATTTTTACATTTTCATAGTGTTCAGATTCCAGTTTTTTTTTGGTGGGGGGTCAACTATTTGCCCGTAATTGGGACGCTAGCATGTGCTACCTCTCCGAGTCAGGGTGGAACTGGGAACCAGCAATTAAGAGATGGTTCCACGCTACTCAAAACCTCCTGATCAGATGCCATGCTCTCATATGTAGTTTATCGTCTTACCCAGGACGACATCTCTACGGTAATCTATTCTATGTTCGTTTCTCTTCTTACCCTTTTTCTTCTCTTATTTTATAATCAATTTTAATATTTCTTGATTTGTAGCATTATTGGCGATTGGTACCTCCACATAGATTGATTATCATCATCATCATCATCATCATCATCGTTATTATTGTAATTATTATTATTAAAATATATTACATTAAGAAACATTGTTACTTAGTTTCTTTTTTTTTAATTTTTGGGCAAGGTGAAAATGCCACTAGAAGCCAGGGCATTATGAGAGGTATAGAGAAAGAAAATGAGAAGGCTGAGAATGGGGAAGATTGAGAGAAAGACAAAAACGCACATTTGTTCAAGAAAACGCCGATTGACGTTGCAATTAAAGTTTTGAAGATTGTAGTTATCAGGGAAGCAAGAAATTAGAAGGGAGTTCCAAGTGTGAGAAAAGAAACTGTTAAAGTAGAAATGGCGGTTGTATTTAGCTATTTCCACAGTATAAGAAGTATAAAAAAAAACATACGAGTTATTTGTCAACACAGATTTTAGGAGTAGTATTAATGCAGCTTCGCCTTCTATCTGCCTGCTGCTGCTACTAAAACATTATACCCATACAAAAATACGCAACACACACATTCTCGCATGTAGACGCTTTATATTTTTGTCATAATAACGTAAGTGATTCCACTCCATCATGAGAATACTGACGAGACGCATTCGAATCTAGCCAAAGACATTCAATTTTCCCTTTTTTTCTTTCGAACCGGGATTTCTAACTAAACCATCAAATAAGTTAGAATGATTGGGACAAAATGTGTTACTATAGTCAGACACACTGACGAGTGGGGGGAGAGAAAAAATAAAAAAAAATAAATTTAAAGATTAAAAAAATAAATAAATAAAGAACTAAAAAAAATAGAAAAATGAAAATGAGTTTTAGGGAGAGCGAAATTATACTCACAGAGGGCAGCAAGTGGTGGTCCGCTTTCTTCCTCATGATAGCAAGTGAATGTTCGGCTTACCTTAAGTCCAATCATCGACCTGGTGGAGGGAGGGGAATCAACGGCCAATCCCCCGCCCTCACCAAATAGTGGGCTTGGGAGACATGCTTCCAATAAAATTAAGAACAACAGGAGAAAGAAACGGCGAAAACAATTCCAAGTTCAGACAATTTATCAAGCAAGAAGATTCGACCAACTAGATCATGAGAATACTGACGAGACACTTTCGCATCTAGCCAAAGACATTTAATTTTCCCTTTTTTTGTGATTTTTTTTCGAACCGATTCGGTTTCAAAAATGTATTGCTGGTATTATTTTCAAAAATATATTGTTGGTATTTGCGTATTGCTGCTAATAATTTTTTTGGCAAACATATTGCTGGTATTAAAGAAAAGCTGCGGGAACTGGATGTCAATCTAGAAGCATGCTTACATTCATGTAGTCGGTAAAAAAGCTCATCAGAACAGTTGCCATGAAAATATTTGCAGAATAAACAGAGGGAAGCTACGTCACGTTGGTGAAAAATGACTGAAGCAGAGATGACTGATCAGGATCGATTACATTATAGATGCTTCTTTAAATTTTGTCAAGAATCTATATATGTACAGACCAGATAACTTTCGATAAATGACTGACGAATTGGTACGTTGGCATTTCTTTTTGCGGTAGATCAGTTGCCATCCAAGGCTATAGAACTCGTTCTGTCATGTTATTTACCCATACCTGGGGGAGAAGTAGAGTATTCATCCCATTCCCAAGAGTTATTATCTCGTAAGTGAATGCAATGGATTCAACTTGAATTCGAACTCGGCTCTCTGATTCCTCAATCCGAGTCGCTATCCTTTACTCCACCGTACCACTTGATATAGCAGCGTTGTTAAAAATATATATTTTTAAAGACGTATTTTGACTGGAATATTATGCGCAGTGATATTTGCCCGTAACCGAAACGTATAGAGGTAGATGTTCAGGTTCTGAGCTGCGTGGTGATCCAAATTTCTCATGGGATTGAATGAGGTGGAGAGAAAGAAGGAGGATGAAACACTGTTTTAATTGAAATGCTATGAACTTTACCAGTAGCCTGTAGAAGGTGGGGGGTAGAAAATGCGACGGCCCGCATAATAATATAGGGAGGGCATCCAATCACAGAGTGAATTAAAAATGTACTTTTAGAAATTTGAAAGTAACTCTGTTAACTTTGCTGTACAAGCGCTCAACAGTCCCACGTGCTGGTGTGAATGTACATCCTTGTTTTAATAAGCGAGGTTGGAGCACGTACTTCTAGTTATAATCTGGGTTCACCAAACCTCTGCACAATCACTGGGTTTTAAGAAAATCCGGAGAAAATTCCGAATTTAATCTTCTATTCATTTCCGATACATCAATGATGGATATTGAAGCACAATAGCAAGTTTGGCTAGAGAGATTTTTCACTTACAAAATACCATTTTTACCAACAGTCTCTGGCTAATTTCGCCTACGTTGAACAAGTGTCTGAATAGTCGTATAAAAAATTATGACCGACATTTTCTAAGCCTCGTTTCTGTTACCCATTACCCTTCATCTTCTCGCACCCACCGTCTGTCCTTAATATGTTTCGATGAATGCCAATGAGTGCAATTTGTTCCGCCTGGATTATTCTAGCGACACACATCTGCTTCGTACGTACTTTCATGTTAGGCGCCATTTTGTCAGACTGTTTATCGGTTGAAAGCCAAGCGTATTATGCGTTCTTGGCGGGAAAGTTTAACCTCTGCTGCCAATATACGCCTCCCACAGCGTGGCTTAATATGAGGACGAAATGGGGGCAGTAATTTTAAAGCAAACTTAGTGTATGTTAAACACGTTGGTCATGAGAAGTAAAATGAATAAAATATTATAAAATATTGAAAAATATTCATGAGTTATTAGAACTGGAATGATTATCGTTATCTTTAGTTGTTATATATATATATATTTATATTTATATATATATATATATATATATATATATATATATATAAGCTTAAAAAAATTCTCTATTTTAAATGTAAAACACATTTTATTTAAAGTATGCTATTCTTTTGTATAATGATAGCTTCGATTATTCAGCATCGTTCTTTATATGGTGTACCAAATGTGTATAATGCGTTTTAAAATATTTAGTAAATTCGGTTTCCATAGCTCCAAATCGCTGGGAATCACATGACCACATTTATATGTATACGTGAAAACGAAGAAATAAGCGATCTTCAATACGGCTCTAGAAATTTAAATAATTTTTTTTTTTATTATTGAGTATTAGTTTTCTTTCAAGTTGAAAGAAATGAATTAAAAAGATTCTTTGCAATACAAATTCACAAAAAAAAAAAAAAAATTTATTTGTCGTTTTTTACAATACAAACCGAATCACTTGCGTTATTATGACAAAAATAGAAAGCGTCTACATCTGAGAATGTGTGCGTTGCG